>JAWWTY010000158.1:1856391-1977085 GCA_035222235.1 Margarornis squamiger | reverse complement strand
GGTACTTCCACCCCACCTCCAAAGCAGAGAATCCTGTGGGTGGGCAGTGCTGTCTGCTGGGCTCTCCTCTTTGGGGGATGTCATTTTTGTTTCATCCCTGGGAAAGGGCCTTTTTGGGAAGGCACATCCAGCTTCCTCACATGAAAGCCGTTTGGGAGACGCTTTGATTTACACTTTCATTTCTTCTTTATGCTCCTGGAACAACGTGCAGCAAACGGGGAGGCTGACACTGTAAATCCTGAAGCTGGTGCTGTTCGGGGAAGGGAAGACCAAGTTAGGGGGAGAGGGGCCAGGGGTTCAGGGAATGACATTCAGCTGGAATGTGGAGCATCTCTGCCAGCCAAGCTCCGAATCCGTGGCTCTGATGGAGGCAGTGAAGTGTTTTGTGTGTGGAGCTGCTCTCCTATCCAGCACCCCAGCAGTGTGTTTAAAAATAACCAGCACAGGTGCAGAGCCCCGAAGCCGATGTTTAAGGACCCCAAGGGCAATGCATGGCCTGGGCTTGAGCAGTGGGAACATCTCAACTCTGGTGTTTGATGGAGGTGAGGTGGAGGGAGGCTCTGGGAGCACTGCTGGGCTGGGTGTGTGCCAAGGGCCACCTGTGTCCCCAGGCAGGTGGGTCTCGCCACACTTAAGGAAGGAGTGATGTTGTTTAAGCAGCAAAAAGCCACTTCCCTGGGCTTGGGAAGGAGGCATTTGGGGAAAGCAGGCTGAGAAACCTCTGCTTGACCCGAGCTGGTTCCTAAACTTTCAAGCCCCTGGGCTCATTTGTGATGTTCCCTCCCATTGCCATCCATCACCATTTTTTGAGGCTCTGCTGCTGCTCCGTGTGCCTTGGGGAGCAGCTGCCAGCAGATGGGGAAACCTCTGGTTTCACATTAGTGCTTTGGCAGCCAGGAGGCAACAGTCGAGTTCCCAGGGATGACTTGCCCAGAGACATTATTATGCTGGATACCACACCAAATGCTTCCTCCAAAGAGCCTCTTGCAGGCAAAAGGTGCAATTTAATATGCTCTTAGTCACAATTTTTAAGTTCTCCCCAGAGACTTCTCGATCCCATTCCTTAAATTTGCAATATTCGAGTGAACCATCTCAGAGAACCAGTGAAGAGCTGCAATATTAATGAAGACAGAGAAAATCAAAATGACATTTCAGGCAATTACTTACATAATGAAGTGACTGACTTGGAATATACAATATTTAGATTTATCATGGCACTTGAAAAGGGATGCTGTCAGCCGCCTTTATTTCTACATCACATAAATTGTTTTTCCACTGCCCTGTTGCTTTTTAAACATGGGCTGTGAAGCTGGAAAATAATGTTTCCGCTCACTTGGGCTGATAGTGGTGCTTCTGGAGAAGAAAGTTAGTGTTCTTTTCGATGGCATTTTGGCACTGCAGAAGGCAGAGAAACTCATTTCCATTGCATCCTTTCTGGCTGCAGCACTGCGAGCTTGGGCTCTGCACCCCGGGTTTGATGCTTGCCAGGGTGATGCAGGGGTGTGAAACAGAGAGGTTGTCAATGTCTGAGATTTTCTCCTCCCCAAAACCTATTGAACTGTGGAAAATTGAGATGTTCGGTGTTTTTCTTTATTAGAGGAATCTATTCTACTTTGGTTGGCTAGATCTAAATGTTTAAAGGGCCTGTTAGGATGCGTGGCTCCAGGGGAAGTGGTAATTTTTGTTTAGAAACTGGGTTTTGGATGCTGTGCTGAGACTGAGCGCTCAAATCAAAAGCTTGTCAGGGGATGGAGGTTTGAACTCTCCTGCCCTGTCCCTGTTTTCTGAGGAGATTGGCATGAGTCACCTGAAAGTGAAGCCCTGCTGCCCCCAAATGTCTTCTGAAGTTGGCACTGAAATACCTAAAAATGCACAAAATACACCACAGCACCATTTTTCTTGCCTCAGCACAGACCTTTTCTTGCAGAGATTCTCTCCTAGCAAAATAGCTGAAGAAATTAGAATTTCAGGCCCTTTCTATGGTGACAGGATTGTTATGAGCTGTCTTCCCTGACACATCCATCAGTGAAAGTAAAATATGTGTAACTATTGCTTTGAAGGTCCTCTAGGAGCATCCATGAGTGTGCCCATGAATCTCCTAGGGGGGCAGTGGGATGCAGAACCCTCCACCCTTAGCTGGGCTCCCAAGTGCAGCCTGTGCCCTGCACGGTGCCGTGTATTGGGATAACTGCCTGCTGACTTGGTATTTAGAGCAGGATGCTGTGAAGGGAAGGCTGAACTGCTGCTTTTGGAGTAAAAGGAGAGGAAAAGGGTTAAACAAGGCCAGGCTGGATGAGGCTTTGAGCAACCTGATGTAGTAGGTGTCCCTGTCCCATGGCAGGGGGGTTGGAACTAGATGGTCTGTTCCAATCCAAACCATTCTGTGCTTCCGTGAAGGGTGGGCAAAGGTGGTACCCTGGGTTTATAGATGAGCTCTCTGTCTGGATGCTCCCCAAGGGGGAATCACATGTCACAGCAGTTTATTTGGGTCTGTTGCTTGAGTGATCTGTTCTCCAAGTGCTGTGAGCACCAGGTGAGCCAAAACTTGTGGACGTGACCAGTCACAAGTGTAAAGAGTCCCTGGTTAGGCTGGTGAATGGAAAGAGTGATTTATTAGTCATTTCAGCCCTCTCCGCTCTGGTCAGCGCTTAATCTCAAGTGGGATCTGCTTTGTGTGTTTTAACTATGGGTTCATCTCTGTGTTTGCTGCCCCCAAGGCTGGTTGTCACCTCCACTCTCTGTCCCTGGGGTTGAGTGTGTGCTGAACTGGTGGGAGAATATTCCCCTGCCCCACAACTTGCATAGCACCCACAGAAACATGGAGAGCTTCAGAGATGGGTCACTGGGGTGTCCTGTCAGCCTCAGGCTCTGTGTGAGCTGCCTGGGGGTTTCCTTGTGCCTTTATGCTGTGTGTAATGTATATGATTTATACTTGTCTCTGGGGTGGCATGTTTTAAAGTCCACATGTATGAATTTCCTTGCAAAGTGGGACTTTGCTGAGGTTTTGTGGGGTTGGGTTGGAAGAAGCCTTGGATGTGATGGGCTGAACACACTGGGTGAGGATGTGGCCCTGCGTGCAGCTCCCTGGCACTGTTTTGTTCTGGTGCCTCATCGTGGGGAGCCTTATGCTGTGTTGAATGGGAAGCTGGAGAAATTTGGGAGGCAGAGGCACATTTGCCAGCCTCTCTGCTTCCTGTGCTCCCGCAGTGCCTGTTCTGCAGCCACCCAGGTGGTTGGAGAGGTTTGAGGGGCTCTGCTTTGTGCTCCCAAATCCTGGTGCCTCTCCAGTGATTCTGGGTCAAGCTTCCCGTGCAGCTCTGCCAAATCATCTTAAATCCTGGTGCTGACAGCTCGCTGCTGTGTCGCTCCGGGGTTGCAGCAGCTCTTTCTTACCCTCAGCATCCCCTTTTGGTGCTGGAGCTGCTCCTGTCCTGACCACGGAGGTCACTTTGGCTTGTCCCCTCCCACTAGAGGAGCTCTCGGAAAGCGGGAAAATAAAAATGGAGCATCTGCACCAGGTTAATCCTGGTTTCAGTTTGGTGCCTGCCAGGAGGATGGTTGGGGCTGCATGACCCAAGGAACAAAGCGTTGGTGTCCTGAGTGTCCCCTGCAGTGCTGGGGCACCAAGTCTGATTTGGGGAGACAAGGCCATAGCCATGAGGTGCTGGACTTGACAGTGCCTTTGTTCTTTGACAGGAACCATGAAGCATCTCGCTGCTGCCGGCAACTTGCTGCTCCTCCTCTTGCTCCTGGACCTGATCTCTCTGGGTAAGTGGTCCTGCTGTCTGTGCAGTGCTTTCTGCCTGCTCGGGTTTGCAAGGTACAAAGGTAACGATTGCTGTGTTCCTGGTCTCCTGATGAATATGCAAAGCAGCATTACTGAGGTGAAGAGGGGGGTATGGCTGGTACGGGTAAGCAGATCTCTTGTCTCCATCCCAGAGAGTCCTGGGGACCTGCACTTTGTGCTCCCACTTTTCTTGCAGTCATTGCTGACTGCACATGCAGCGTCAGGTGGCCCTTCCTGGGAGGGAGCAGGGGGGACTGAAAAAAGCCTTGGAAGGAGAATGGATGCACTGGTGGATCCCTACAGTGGTAGATGCTCCAGGTGCATCTCAGTGGGAAGCCCTTGGCAACTTAAAGGTATGGATTCACCAAGTCAAAGGGGTGGTGGGCATGGCATTAGGTCAGTTTATAGAAATAAAACCTAAAGAAACTTAGAGGGAGCAATCACAGGCAGGGTGTAAAGCAGAAGCTTGTTATAGCTGTTCAGCAGCAGAAGTATTGCTGGCAGGGCTCTCCCTCTGCTTTCAGCAGCTGAATTAAACTTTTAATATATGCAGGGGGGGAAATAACTCCTCTCTGAGCTGCAAAACCTCTTTTCTAATTCCAGATGGAAAGAAGGCAGGGCTGTGGGCCGGCAGAGCCTCCACAGTCAGCTCTCTTCCCACTGATGCTCTGGGTCTTCCCTGGCACGGGGGCTTCTGGCAGGGAGCTGGTGGGACAACAGCCTTTTGGTGGAGAAAATGTGCCTTTTGGGACAGATTTTGGCATATCACAGGGTACATAAGTGCTGGAAATGTACAGCAAAGCCCCGTGAAAATTGGGATTGTTACATGAATGGCCTAAAACCCCTGGGTGCTGGTGGGGGAGAGAGTGGCTGGGGGGAGTTTGCCAGTGTGGCTCTTGCTGATAAACAATAGCGAGTGTGTGTCCATTTGATAGCACTGTGCCCTTTGGAATAAAGGCTTTTTTCCCACTTTCTTCCCCTCCTGAAGCCTCAAGATGGCTTGCCCAGATTGGCAGCCTGATTAGGCAGTCAGTGGATGACATTAGCTGTGACTGACAAACTCAGTCAACCTCCCTCTGGTGTCCTGTTGGATCAAGTGTAGCCTCACTGGGTAACTGCCCTGCCGCTCCTCTGGAAGGGGGGAAAAATAAGTTAAAAAAGACAACCCAACAGTCCTTTTTCCCCCCTAGAGAGATCACTTCCCACAAGTGTCCAGTGTGTCCCATTGGAAGTGGAATGGTGGGTTTTGCCTGCCCAGCTGGGGACTTGCTTCTTCATTGCAATAATAAACTGCAAAGCCTTGGAGAGGCAGCACATAGAAACAGGGATTTGGAGGCTTGCAGCTGACTGTTCCAGTCCCTCTCTCCTGAACCCTGCCCAGGGCTTGTTTGTCATCTCCTTGATAAGCAAGTGCTGGCACAACTCCTGCGCTTGGGATAGGGAGAATTCCGTGGATGCCCTGCCATACTCCCTGGAGTCTGCAGGTGATGGAGCTCCTCTTCCCAGGAGATTTGCAAAGCTCCTGGCAAAGTGATGAGCTGGGTAAATGCACAAGTGCAGCCTGAGTGGGCTAGAAGTGTGTGGAAGAGGCTGGTTAGCTCTGGTATGGCAGTGGGGTCTCCCTGCTCTTACCTGGAGACGAGCAGAGACCTCCATCCCCTCAGGTTAGGAGGGACCAAGGGATGGCTAACTGGAAGAATGGGTTCAGGATTGCCATGCTCTCACACCAGTAGTGGTCAAGAATGTGAGTGCTGACTCTGAAGGGCCAAACAGCAGCAGGTTTTACAGGAGTAACATGGAACAGGTGTGAAAGACACACCTACAAGGGATGGAAATCAAGCAGCTTGTGGCCATGTCTGAGACAGGGAGAAGTTCCTGAAGGCATTCCATGGATGTGGCAGTGGTCTGGACTGTGGGGGAGCTGGACGTAGCCATGGTTGGGATGTGAGTGTTGAGACTGGCCAGGGGGACAGGGCTGATGGGGCTTTGTTATTCTGGGGGGCTGTTTTCCATTTATCACAGAATGCACCTCCTCCTGTGACCTATATTTTTGTGTCATCCAAGTGCTCTCTCTCCACCCCCTCCCATCACACGTTGCCCCTTGGAATTCTGGCAGTGTAGTGACAGCCTTGCTCTTTATCCTGGGATTTGCAGCCCAAAGCAGTGTCCAGCCTTTAGACCCTCCTTCAGCATTTCCCAGTTCTCAGGTGCCACTCACTCTCCTCTCTAAACACACAGATCCTGTGTGCCAGGTGGTTTGGAAACCTCCCAGCACCTGCTGCAGCTGGATTTGGAAAGTGACATTTATTTTTAGTTTACTGGTGATGTTAAGAAATGTGTTTTGAAATAGAGGGGTTTGCAGAAGCGAGTCCTCTGTGCCAAGAGCTGCTTGGGGTGTTTTAGCCTCGTTTGCCCCTTTCAGAGCCTGCTGGCCCCAGCATGGCAGCCAAGTGAACAGTGTGCTCGGAAGCCCCCGGAGATGCTCTTAGCTCTAAAATAACCCACTTTGTCAGGGTCCTTCATATTTTCTTTCCAGATGCTTAACTGCAGAGGCAGAGAGTTGAATGTGCCTTTGCAGCAGCTCTGCCTCCAGTGCTTTCCCACTTTTCAAGGTGTTTAACCAACCTGGTGCCTGGGGAAAGAGGGCAGTGCTGAAAATTCTTGTCTTGTTATGGAGGGAGCCCTGAAGGAGCTTGGGCTGCTTCCCCATCCTGTGCCCGTGTGCCCCTGAGCAGGTTTGCTTGGATGCACACCTGGGAGCTGTGTTTGAAAGGTCTTAGGAGCGTGTCCCTCCGCTGGGAACTTGGGCAGGCAAAGGAGATGCTGAAACTTGGTCTTGTTTCTGAAAGTGGGATGCTGAGCACGCTCAGCCAAACCTTCTTGGAAAATCATTGTGTTTCCCTCCTGCCACCTTTCTCCCTGCATTCCTCGAACAGTAGATCTTTCCTGGTTGACTCTTTCCCTGGCTCAGGCTGCAGTTGTCATTCTCCTACGTGCTCTGCACTTGACTCTGTCACCTAATGAGTCTGCGGTCCAGGGGCAGGCTCAGAGCTTGCAGTTCCATAAAAAGGGAGTGGAAAGAAGTGAGCCTGGTTATTAAAGGTGAAAGGAGGCAATTAGAGGGAAGGGTGACTGGGGTGATGGGAGAGAGAAGGCGCACAGGGGTTTGCTGGGGTGGCTGACAAGGCAAAAGGCTCTCAAAGGTATTAATCATGTACTAAAACAATAATTGATGTGCCTGCTCCCTGCACTGTCGGCTTCCCCCTTCCCCTCTGCCTCCACACTGCAAAGGAAAATACCCAAACCAGAAAGGCCCTTAGAGGCAAGTGAATTCCCAGCCAGCTTCTATGGGGGACCTCATGGTGTTTTCTGTCCTTCTGCTGTCCCCCATCTCAGGGTTACCCCTCTCCATCAGGAGTCAGGTCCCCTGTGCGCATTCCTGAGCCTTTCCCAGCTGTGCTAGCCCATGCATGGCATGCCAGGGAAGTAACTCCTTCCTTTTGTCCTCTTTCCAGGTCAGGGCAATCGGCTGCCATACTTCATCAACTACTTCTTTGACACCTACCTGCTGATCAACGAGGACACACCTGTGGGTAAGTGGGATGCATCCGTGGGGCATCAGGGTCTGCTGCTGCCACCCCCGTGATGGAAAAGCATCAAATGGATGGTTTTGTTTTGATTGACAGATGTAGCTTTTCTTTCTCTCTTTTGCTGGGGATTGGTTTTTAGTAAATGCAGAAATCGACCCGGTCACTCTCGGCGCCTTTCCAGGCTCTCAGTCCATTAAACTTGTGGTCTTCAATCAGGGCTCGTGACTGGCTTCTAATGTGGGAGGAATCGATTGGGAGCGGAGGGTGGCTGGGATGGAGGCTGTGGAGGCCCCTTCCCACATCCACTGCTGCCTCCAGCCACACAGCCCGAGCAGCACCCTCCTTAAAAAGGGCTCTTGCTGCACCCACATCTTCCCTGGAGCTGCTGAGTGTTGGAAGACACCAGAGAGGTCCCCTCTAGTGACTGCTCAGCTCAACCAGGGCTTCCAGCTGAGCCTTCTGTCCTTTCTTGGGTCCCTTTAGTTGTGCATTTGCAGCCCATGGTGTCCTGCTGTGGGATTTAATGGGGTGCCAGAGCAAGCAGGTGAGACATGGAGTCTCAGTAGTGAGTTTGGATAGATGGTGGATTGCTCCTGGGTGGTAGCTGAGCTCTGCACAGAGGTGCATCCTCAGGAGAAGTCCTGGGAAGGGAGCAGGAGGGAGAGCTGGTTGGGAGCAGCTTAAAGCAAACACTTCCTTGTGGAACACCTTGCTCGTCAAGTATGTGAGCTTGAAATGACTTATGGGAATTGGACTGAGCTTCTATTTTGTCAGAAAATAGGGAAAGATTTCTGACAGCCTGCTTTCCAGTGAGACATTGTTCGAGTCAGATTGTTCTTGGAATTACTTTGGGCTTGAATTTTATTTTTTTTTAACTTTGTGTTACCTAGTATGTATGTAATCGACTCTTAAGAATATTGACACCCTGTTTCCACATGCACCAGAGAGAAATGTCAGCCTGGAAAGTGGTGACAAACAGTGTTTCTGTGTGTCCTGCTCTCTGGGTGTTTTCTGAGTTAAGGTTTACTAACTTTCAAATAATAAACAAAACCAAACAGGCCTTGTGTGGAAGCACCTCTTAGATCCCGAGTGTGAGTAGCAGAACAGTGTTCCTGTTCCCTAAAAAAAAAAAAAGGTCTCTTTTATTTCTGAGGTCTGTTCAAGTGCCCATCACCGTGGTGTCTCTCCCCACAGCATCCCCAGGCTCAGCCCTGCCTCACACCAAACCCAGCAGTTCCCTGCTTGCTGCCTGCCATGCCGAAAGGGATCTTAAGCAACAATTAAGAGATCATTCCCCCTCTAATCACTTACAAGAGTAAATTAGTCTTGTCAGGAGCTATTAAGACAGAGAGCTCGGAATTCATTAGGCGAGATTGGGCCCAGGGAGCTGCTGGCGCTGCCGCCGGTCCAGGCTGATTAATTTCTCCCAAAACATCATCAATGCCCATCTGTTTCATTTAGGTCTGGGGAGAGCAATTTTCAGGTGGACTGACCCTCTAGTCAGTTATTTCACCCAGAAGTAATGGGAACACACACACATGCGGAGGGAATTGGAGATGTGAGCTCCAGGAAGACAAAGGTGGTGGGGAGGGAGTTGCAGGAGAGGGGGGAGATGCCTGGAGAAGAGGATGAGGAGGGAGATGAGATGGGGACTTTTTGGGCTGTGGTGGCATGGGCAAGATGAGGTCCTGAGAGAGCCCATGCCAGCTGCCAGTAGCTGTATTGCTGTGTGTTCTACTCAGAAAGCAGGAGTACTGGGGTGAACAGCCCTTGGAAGAAGAGTTTGGAGGAGAGGGCTGTCCATCTTTATCGTGCTGCTCATTGCCTTAAGCAAAATCATTCCAAGGGCTGTTCTGTTTTGTCCCAAGCCTTTTGGAGGACTGTGGATAAGGGAGGGCAGCATGGCTATGGATGCCTGGCGAGGTGTGATGTGAGCTGGGACGGTGTGGCTGCCACTGGGGTGTCCTGCAGCCATGGATTTGTCAGCAGGTGGGGACGGGCAGGCAGCACTCTGGGCTTCTCTTGGTTGGGGTCCCTCCTGCTGCCAAAGGAATGTCTTCTTAGCATAATGTAATGACTGGAGTCTAATTGCCCAGCAAATGGATTTGCTGTGAGCAGGACAGGAATGGGAAAATGAAGATGATCCATCATGTCAGGTCTGTAACTAGCCTTATAACCACCTAGCTTGGATTCACCCGAGGTTCTCTGAAAGCTTTCATGCCTCAATGCCTTGCAAAATGCATGACAAAAGAGGCCATTCAGACGAGTGCAATTCCACTTTCCCGTCATCCTAGTGATAACATTTGAGCATCACTGGAATAATGTTGTCTTAAAAGAGTGGCAAAGTCTTTAACCATTGCACTTGAGCTGATAACATGCACTTGGCCTTGCTCCTGGGCCATGTCATGTCAGGAGCACAGTCACCTAGGTGGGCTGGGGACAATGTGTCCCTTCTGCTCATCAGACCTTGGGATCACATGCCTTGCTTAAAACTAGGAGGGGGACTAAATCTGGATCTTAGGCCAGGTTGGATGGGGCTGTGGGCACCTCTGTAAAGTGTCCCTATTTATGGAACAAGGTGATCTTTGAGGTCCCTTCCAACCCAAACCATTCTGTGATTATATGAAGGACTGGTGTTCTCTGTAAAGCCTGAGCAGTCCATGACACAGGGAAACCCACCAGGATGAGCATCCCCTGGGCAACATGAGCGTGAAAGGATGCTGGTGAATCTACTGACAGCACTGGGACAGCTGGCAGGGCTGGGTTCTCCAGGGACTTCTCCAAGGCTGCTGGTAGATTCCCTGAGTTATTCCTGGGCAGGAGAATGCACAGCTGAGGCTCTCGGCCCCACCAGCTCTCTGGGATGCTCTCCTGGGAGTCACTGGGATGCCTTCAGTGCTTCAGTGACTGGTGGGCTGCTCAGCCCTGGGTCCCCCAAATTTGGCCGCCTCAGCATCTCGTCCCACGTGTTAACCCGTGGCAATGCAGGGCCAAGGAGAACCCTGAGCTCAGCAAGTCCCACAGTCGGGGCTGCTGAGAGTGACAGCCCCGAGCGGTGCTGGCTCAGCACAGTGTCCAGTGACCAGGGCTGTGTTTGCTGCTCTGAACCCCCTTTTCCTTCCCTTCAGCTCTGTGCCTTTACCAGAAGGCACAGACCGTGCTCTCCATCCCCTGGGTGTCTCCTGCTCAGAAAGCAAGGCGGATGAATGGCTGACAGGGAATTTCAGGGGTGGCTTCTGCCCCCTTTTTGCTAAGTGCGGCTTTTGCTGAGCTGGCAAACACTGTGACTATGAATATTTCCCCACTAAATTTGGAAGGGCAGAGCTGAACCTTGCTCTTTTTAAGACCTACTTCAAAGTGGGCTGTGGAGGATGTTTCCCACGGAGTTGTGTCCTGGTTTTTCCTGACAAGTTGTGGCTCTCAATGTGCACCCAAGGTTGTTGCAGCCTGAGAGGAGCCAGGGGTAGTGGAGTAGCACTGGGGTCTGAGCGTACTTTGTTGGCTGGTGGTGTGACACCTCGTGCCTGCTGGGATGGAGAGTTATTTCACAAGAAAAGCAAAGAGGAACATGGTATTTAGCAGGCAGGGTGCTCCCTGGTGACTCTTCACATGGATCTGAGGCAGCACATCCCTCTGATTTTTGTGGATGACTTAACTTGATTCCTCATCCTAGGCGAAGACCAGGCTTTTCTTCCCCAAGCAGGGAAGGCTGCCATCCCTCCACATGCTGTATCTGTCCTTTCCAAAGCAGTCATCTCTTCCAACACAGCCTTTTGCTGCAGCGCTCTGGTCCTGGACAGCCAGATGCTTTGGCACCCAGGGAAGCTCCCTGGGGGTGCCCAGCCAGTCAAGCTGCTGCTGAAGATATGGCTATCTGGGTGGGATTGAGCACAGGCTAAACCTGTTTGATCCCACAGCTGTAGGCATCTGCCTCCTCTATGACACTTGCCTAATGCATCACAGAGAGGAAAAAGGGGAAAAAATGCTGGCTCTATGATCTCTGCATCCTTCTGGACTGATTAAATTGTTTCAGAGCTCAGATATCCATGTATGAGGCTTGGGGGCCATCTGTTGGGGACAGCTATGGATGGAGGACTGTGGTTATCTGAGCATGGCACAACCTTGGGATCATTTTCTTTTTTGGCATTTCCTGGCCTCCCCCCTCGCTTACAGGGGTGTGCTGCTGTTGCTGGAGAGGGGGATATACCTGCTCTTGTGTCCTTCTTGCTCAAAATTAAATGCTAAAGCTGAAAAGAGAAAAATTAATGTCGGTGCACCAGGAGGTTGAAAGTCACAGTGGCAGGACCAGAAGATACCCTGGGCATGTTGTTAATTGGGCAGCAGGGAGCTGGGGCTCAGAGGATGGCTTTAAATCTTGGGGTTAAATCTCCAGCAGCAAAACAGCACAGGGAACATGGAGCAGGGCAAGAGCCTCTGTGAACAATACAAGCTAGGCTGGCTTTTGGCAAAATTTGGCAAGCTGGAAGGTGCTTTTGTAAAATGTGGTGGCACTGTTATTAAAGTGGATTGAGAGCTTGGAAAAGCCTCCTTGCTCATAACAAATGTGTGTTGAAGTGGTGGCTGTGCCCTCTTGACACTGGTGCTGCCGGGAGCTCCCTTCCCATGGCTGCATACTTGGCTGAAGCTCTGCAATGGGGCCTCTGTGCCTGTGTTTGGGCTAATGAAAGGCATCCCCTGTCTTCCCTTTAGAGGTGCTCCATCCAAGGTCGAGGTCTGTGGCTTAAACCTCCATCCATCTTCATCAGTTCCAGCCAGGTGTCACTGCCCTCCCCACAACCAGGGCTGTGCTGAGCTGCTAGTGGGAAACCATCCCTGTATTTGTGTGTGTTATTTGGCTGGAACAGCTCTAAAAATGTTTCACAGAAAAGCTAATGCCCTGTCAGGAAGGCAAGGTGGGAATGTGCAAGTGAGAGGAAGGAAAGAGCTCAAAGCCGGGAGACCTTTCCCCCTCCCAGCAACACCAGTGCTACATATTTAGATCTTTTTTTTTTTTTTAAGGGTTTTTCTTCTAACCTGCAAAGCTGATTTTCAGCCAGACCAGCATTCAGGCATAGGTGATGGTGGTATTACAAGATGAGGTGGGCTTAAATGTTGTGAGGGTCAAGATGGTGCAAGGAGAAGGACTTAGGGGTGCTGGTGGGTGAGAGCTGGACGTGCCCTGGCTGTGTGTCCTGGTCCCCCTGGTGTGCTGGGCTGATCCCACAGCGTGGGCAGCAGGGAAAGGGGGGATTCTGTCCCTCTGCCCCCTCAGGTGAGACCCCACCTGCAGTGCTGCCTCCAGCTCTGGGGTGCCCAGCAGAGGAAGGATGTGGAGCTGCTGGAGCAAGTCAAAAGGAGACTCCAAAGCTGATGCTCCAAAGGCTGGACAAGGGGGAATGGCTTAAAGCTGGTGGAGGGCAGGGTGTTAGATGGGATATTAGGAAGGCATTCTTTACCCAGTGGGTAGTGCGGGCTTGGCACAGGTTGCCCAGAGAAGCTGTGGCTGCCCCTGGATCCCTGGAAATGCTCAAGGCCAGTTTGGATGGGGCTTGGAGTAAGCTGGGAGAGTGGAAGGTGTCCCTGCCACAGCAGCAGGGTTGGAACTGGGTGATATTGAAGGTTCCTTCTGACCCAAACCATTCTGGGAAGAGGGCAAGGTAGAGTGTCCATCCCTTTGCTCTGGTGTTGCCTCAGATCAGCTTCAGCTGATGGTGAAGCCACTATGTTGCATATAAATAATTCCCAACTGGGAGGGCAAATGCAGAGCTGAAATGGGCAAGTGCAGAATGGAAATTGGTCTGTGGCTGGTTAAAGAGTTTGGGGACCACACTACAGATATCCCAGTGCCCACTGCCTTAGCACTGACAAAGGAGCAAGGTGTACCTGATGGTAAAAACCCCACAAAGGTGTTCTTGTTGCTTGTCTGAGAGAGGGAAGGTGGGTTGGCAAGCACAGGGAGACCCCCAAACCCCCTGGTTTCCCTGCTGGGTGGGCTGACAGTGCAGCAGGTCTGTGTCCATCACCCCTGCAGGGTGCGTGCCTCTGTGCAGCCAGCAGAATTGATCTGGCCTTTTATGAAGGATAATTCCAGAGGAATATGCCAGTCTCTGGCTGTGAGAGAGATTGCATATTTTTGAATAGATAACCTGCCTCACAAGCTTTGCTGAGTTTCCCCTTCAGAAAGGGGGGCTGTGATCACTTCACTTTTGCTTTCAGTGTTTATCCAAAGGGATGTCATCACCCAGTGGCTATTTACTGCTTAAAACTGAATTTTCAGGGTTCTTGAGTGCTCTGCAGCCTTGTTTTTGAGTGTGGTAATGACCCTAATGAACAGCAATATTTGAGGAGAACTTAAGAAGGGCATCTCAGCTTTTCCAACTCAAGCCCTTTTTTCCATCATTTGTGGTTAGAAGGCCCATTGATGAAATTACTTGTTGAGCTGCAGAAAGTGCAGCATCCTTAATGAAAACTTAAGGGTAGAAAATTAGTTATTCCCAACATCAGGAAGCTCAAGGAAAAAAAAAGAGACCCCACTCCCACCCAAGCCCTTAACCCTGCGTCATTAAATTAATCACTTCATCAATCACTTAAACTTTCATATCTGCTTTGCTAATAGGCAATAACATTAATGCTCATATTTAAGAAGGGGAAAAGAGAGAGGGAGAAGGAAGAAAGTGTATTTGCAATATGGATTCATTAACATGCCAGGGTAACCTTGCTTCTGGCAACTGCCTCATCAAACCAGCTGAAGGTTTGATCTTGCCACCTTTTGAGCCCTTGCACGGGGTCTGAGCTCTTTCCAAAGACATGGAGGAAGATGTGTAAGTTTGGTAATGAGGTCTGGGGTGATTTTTTTTAATGTCTGGGATGGCTTTGACAGCACTAATTATCTGCACAGTGTTGTCTGTAGGAGCTTCATTTGGGGGCTGGCTTCTTGCTGGCTTGGTACTCTGGAATGCCCAGGCTTGGCTCTTGAAAGTGTCCCAGCTCATTTAAATTGGGCCTTTTTTCTCCTGGCTGATTAGAGGCATTAGCACAGGTGACAAGCCTGGTATAGAGCATGGACAGCAATGTGAGTCAAGCATAGCAAAGCAGAAAACACAGGATAGAGGTAAAAGTATGTATGTAAGGACATGTGTGTATTTATTCAAGTCAGGAGACTATATATGTATCTTTGTGGAGGTATTTGTGTTTTAAGGGAATGTATTATGAGCCAAGAGTATTTCCCTGCACTTTAGGGAAATACTTCTATTTGCATACACTCATAACTTTTAGTTTTGGTGGAGAAGGTGAGCTGTGATTTCACTTTAGGTCTATCAGTGGGCTCTCGTTAAAAAAGAAACTACTCTGGTTGTGATAAAAAGCCATAGACATGCTTGTGCCTTTTACCAGATCAGAAACTTGATACATTTGGGTTGTGTGAGCTTAAAAAAAGAAGGAAACCCCTCCCCAGCACTCCATTACCCCCTACGTCTATGTTTGCACACATCTGAGATCCCTGAATTCTGGATCTGCTCCACCACCCTCTGGCTAATTTCCTTCACTGAGGAGCAAAGCAAGAGGATGTGAGAGGAGGCAGGGCCATTCCTGTGCCTCACCCAGCGCTCAGGAGGAGTTTGTGCCAGGCTGGGAAGAAGTGATGGAGCATCACATGTCACACTCTGCCCCTGACAGGCTTTGCCACCCAGCCCAGGGCTGTGTGAGGTGGCAGGTGTGTCGAGTGATGGGTGCTGGGCTAGATGGTTTGGAGATGGGCTGGCATCCAACTGCTGGCACAGGTCACAGTTTATCCCTGAGATGCTGTGGAGTCACAGAGACAGCTCCCAAGGCAGCTGGGTGAGGTGGTGAGAGGGCTGGAGCCTCCCTGCTCTGGAGACAGGCTGGGAGAGATGGGAATGCTCAGCCTGGAGAAGAGAAGGCTCCAGGGAGTCCTCAGAGCCCCTTCCAGTGCCTAAAGGGGCTCCAAGAGAGCTGAAGAGGGACTTGGGACAAGGGATGGAGGGACAGGACACAGGGAATGACTTCTCATTGCTAGAGGGCAGGGATAGATGGGATAATGGGGAGAAATTGTTCCCTGTGAGGGTGGGCAGGCTCTGGCACAGGTTGCCCAGAGAAGCTGTGGCTGCCCCTGGATCCCTGGAAGTGTCCAAGGCCAGGCTGGATGGGGCTTGGAGCAACCTGGGCTGGTGGAAGGTGTCCCATCCCATGGCAGGGGGATTGAAACAATATGGTCTTCAAGGTCTCTTTCAACACAAACCACTCCATGATTCTGTGATACCTTTATTGGCTCTTTTTACTCAATTTTCACACTTGTAAAAATTAACCTGTTAGATAAAGCTTACCGTGATTGGTCACTGTGGAAATCTGTGTCTTTAAGAAATAAAAATTCAGGCTATTCATCACCACCACCAGTTGGTCATTGTTGCCACCTGGTGTAAAACAAGACCAAAAATGCCAAAAAAAAAAAAAGGACAACAACCAAAAAAAGCTTTTTTTCACCTGCATCAAAATTAAAACATGAAAATTTACTTATCAAACCCCCATTAGGGAAAACCACCACATTCCAGTATGGAAATTAGGAGGTAAAAGAGAAAGAACCCTTCTGGAAATGCATGTAGGTGCTGTGGCACTGGGATTGTGGGATACAAGTCCTGCTGTTGGGAAGCACCTCAGTGGAAATCTCCTTTTATCCCAGTGAGCATCCTCTGCTCAGGGCCAGGATGGTGGGACATGTTCCTGTGTTGATTGTGTGGGTGGCAGGGTCACTTCTTGGGAATCTTGTTGCATCGTATTTCCCCTGATTTTGGGGACTGTGGGTCTCCTCAGTGTTGTCATACAGATCCATCCCCTCCCCATCTCCCGGCTTTTAAACTGATTTACCACGTGTGCTAATGCACTTTTTCCTGCCTTGGAATGGCTTAATGTGCTTGATTGGCAGGGGGAGTTAATAAATTGGTTCCTCCTGTCAAACTGCTCCGGTACATTGATGGCTTTTGAATTAACCACTCGGGGAGAGGGTGGGGGAGGAAATAAAGCCAGAGACAGCATTGTTGGACAACTCAATGCAAACATCTGTTCTATTTGCAGGGTGGTCAGAGCAGTGAATAAGCTCTGTGCGCTCCGTCTCTTAAAGATTTATTAATATTGCTCTGTACGCGAGGGGGAAAGATTTCAAACACTTGACATTTAATGGTTAGTAACTCAATTTTATTCCATTCATCTGCATGGGTTTGTCAGGTGCCTGCTCCGTCGAGACTCTGGGATTGTATCACAGAGGTTGTCTCGCTGCCTGTGTGCAATTAGGAGGGTGATTCGGTGCCTGAATACGGAGAAACCTCTTTCTTTTTCCTTTCTAATTGATTATTAGCTTTGAGGTGAGAGCTGGTGTTATGGAATGTAATATTCTCTCATAAATGGTGATGCAGTGGCGTTTCTTGCTCCGCTGTTTTGGTTTCAAGCAGTTAATTTGAAAATAACAGGGGGAAAAGATTTTAAAATATCGAAAGTCCAAGGGAGATTAACAATTTGGGGTATGGGGAGAAGCGAGGAGCATCCTCCCAGGCAGAGATTGATGGTTGTTACTAATGATTTTGGGAAATAGAGGGGAAGAAATAAGATATGGCAGAAGACTGTAAAATAAGTAATGGCACTGCGGAAAACCTTGACTCTGGAAAAGCACCTTTTCCCTCACGACAGCAGCATCAAATTAAACACAAAGTGCCTGATAAAACAATGTTCCTGCACAGAGGAGCACTGGTGTACAACTGGGTGTAGTGGGGTGGTAGGGCAAGAAGTGAAGGGGCCACACAGAAAGCACCATCCTGCCTCCACATCTCTCACGCAGGACCTGAAGCAGCTTTTCTAAGCTCATAAAGGTGTGGGGGGGGAAACATCTCCCTGGATTTGCAAGTTGTTCTTTGTCTTGGGAAAATTATTGCAGTCCCAGGGATGCTGTCTGCAGTCCCGTCAGGTACAGAGTGGGCAGGGACAGCTTGCAGAGAGCAGCAGCCAGAAGCCATTGTCCGTGTACTTGGTACTTCAGTGGGGTGGGGGAAATAGTCACAAATTAAAGCTCTGTGTTGGACTGGGCAAGGGGAAGCAAAATTTCAAGCTGATACCACCATCATGCTGCAACAGGGTGATCTCACAGAGCCATAAAAATTGGCAGGATCCTCCAAGGTTTACGCAATGCTGGCAGCAGAGTGAGCCTCCCCAGGGCTGGGATGCTCTGCAGCCAGTTTTTGGCACATATGGGTGGTAAAGGTGTCTCCTAGGAGAGAGGGGAGGCTGCTACCTCACCTGATTTTAAATCAGGAGCTTGATTTTGCAGTCCAAGTTGTAAGTTGGAGGTGTCTTTCTTTTATTTTTTGCTTTGCACACTGCTTGTTTCACACCTCGAGGAAGAGGAGACAACATCCTCTGATCCTGTTGCAGAGCAAGCTCGCAAGGTGTAGAGGGAGAGCATTTAAAATGCAATTTGCTGATTTCCTGTCTTTTTTTGTTGTAAAAAAAACAAACAACAAAAAAAAAATCCAAACAAACCAAAACCGTGTTCTTTCAGTTTCACTCAAAACTGCGCTGTTGGCTCTGGGAGTTGTTGGAGTGAATGATTCAGTAGCTGCCTGTGGGATTTCATGTTTCCATTCCCAGTCTTTTAACCTTTCCTCTGTTGTGGCCCTTGGTGCAGCACCTCTGGTTCTGGGGGAGCAGCACTTTGGGATCCTGCTGGTGGGGGGACGAGGGATGTGGTCTGTGTCTCCTGCCTTGCTTCTACTGGGTCTCACCTCCATCCCATGGCACAGAGCCTCACACCTTATTGCTGTGCAGAAAGAAACCCTGCAAGGGGCTTGTATGGGACATGTGTTAGCAGAGGCTTGAACACAGTCAATCTCCTGGAGGATAATTTCCTGCTTTCAGCCCTTGACTATTTTTTAAACCTCATCCTTAAAGGCTAAATTAAAAATACTGATCCTTCAGGCAGTACAGGACAGTGGTGGGGCTGACACAGCCAGAGAGATCTTCATTACAGACATCAAGTGAGGGTTTCTTTCCTCAAGTTTCTCACCTTCCAGTGCCTTTTCCATAAGGGACAGATTTTGCTGGTTGTGGCTTTGTACTCAGCAGTGAGTGCCTGGCTTTTCTGTCCTCAGCTTCCTATATAGCAGCAGCAGGGTGGGAGAAAAGGCTCAGGGGTTCACAAAGAGCTGGTTAGTTCATACTGAAAGCCAAAATTGCTGTGTTTGGTGGGTGTTTTGCTGTAAAATCAACTGGAATCTGTTGGAGAAGCTATTTTCCAGTGATGGTATTCCCCTTCTCTGCCCCCCCCAAAATGAAAACTCATCCCAGGGACCAGCAATACTGCAGATGGTTTGGGGTTGCCCTTTGTGTATCCTGTATCCAGTGGCATCCTCCAGGTGGGCAGAGGGGCAATTTACACTGGGATGTTGATCCCAGAAATGAAGGAATGCTCCCTAAAAAGAAGCTTTGCGTGCAGGCTCTCTTGAACAAGATGTAACGTCAACATTTGGGTGCCCTGGCTGGGGGGTGCTGTGGGGTGGTGACAAGGGGTGGCTGGGGGACCTGCTCACCCAGGCAGGGACTCATCCCTGTTATCCATGAAAGCCACTGCCTTGTGCAAGTGGAAGTGGCCCCAGGTGGTTGGATAATGGCATCCTTAATTGTGCTCTGAATGAGATTAACTTCTTATCTGGCAGTTTGACATCTTTATTGTTATGAATGTGTGAATAATAGAGTGTGGTGGGGTTTCATGCATCACTTTGGTAGCAAATGTTTTCCTTTTGCTTAGTGGTGTCTGTTACTTTGCCACCTTCGGATTCCCAGGCTCTGAGGGCAGGGATCCCTGAGGTCAGGGAATGCTGCTCCTATTTCCATCCTCATTTAAAGGGTAATTGCCATTGCATTGCACCTGTTCTCTTGACTGCTTCTTTGGAACCGTGAGTGGAGGTGGTGGCAAGCAACTCCTCTGGTGAGTCTGGAGTTGCTTGGGACAGTGGGAGGGGTAATGGAATGGGACAAGGGGGGCTAGGGAATATCTAAGGCCGGTTGGAAGCAGCACTATCCATGGAGCAGGGAGGGATGGCTGGCACTGCTCCAGAGAGAGATTGTTATGGCCCTAAAAACTGGGTATAGGTTTGCACCATTTTCCATTGCCTGGGCAACAGAGAGAAAATGATCCAAAATGTTGGTGCCTTGCAGTGGGGGAAAAGGGCTGATCATGGGAAAAGGCTGCTGCTGGGGATGGGGAGACTTGGAAGGCAGCTGGGAGTGAGAGGACTTGAGATGCTGCTGGAGATGGGGCTTGGGATGCTGCCAGGAATGGGTGTAAGTGCCCGAGGGGCTGAGGGTGCTTTGGGGGAGGTTAGGGCTGTGTCCCAGAGCAGTAGGGAAAGGGGAAGGGAGTTGTGGAAAGTGGGAGGTGGCTGCAATCTGTCAATTCCACAAAAAGTAGTTTCTGTGATGTAACTTGCTATTAAATGGGATAACAAGGTCAATAATGCCTTTGCCTGGGAGAGCTTCAGCCAACACTTCTATCAAAACCAATATTAATTTTCACTAATTAGGAGCTGCAGCTAATGAGTGTCACAGCTAATTTACCTCATCCATAACGAAGGAGAGGAGGGGGTCAGGCACCCGGGATCAGAGCCTGCAAATCAGCCTCCTCCTCTCTGCTCCCCTCTTCTCTCTTGGCCCAACATGTGTTTGTCACCTGGGTGGCTTCTGTCTGTGGGGATGGGGATGTGTGTGTGTTTGTGTGGTCCCCCCGCCTTCCTCGGGGTGTGGGAATGCTTTGGGAAGGAGCAGGTGTTGGGCACTCCAGCCTGAAAGGGATGAGCAGCAGAGTGAGTGATCAGGTGAGGCAGAGAGGAGTCAGCATCTCCAGCTGGCAGCGTGGGCTGGTGCCAAGGGGGAGGTGGGCAGGAGAGCCACTGGCTGCTTGGGAGAGCTGCTGGAGCTCAGCCTGGAGCAGTAAGGGAGTAAAAAGAGCTTGGAAGGATGTGCAAGGGAGATTTTGGGAAAGAAAAGATACTTGTTGTCCTGATGGGGAAGTTGTACTAGTGCAGGTTTGCTCTTGAAACTCTTAAATTAATTTCAAAAGCCTTTAATGTACCTTTTATGCTTGTTCTCTCCCAAACCTTTATCCCTGTTCTCTTCCATACCTTTTATCCATACAAGCCAGCCTGGGAAGTACCCTGAGCACCAAATGATGAAGCAGTTAGTCTGTCATCATTCACACAATCTTCTGACTCACTTAGGGAGTCTCTCTCTCTCTGATGGATCAGTGCTGTGGGTCTTTGATTTCGTGACAAGTGTTGCAAATGTTTGTGGAATGAGTTTTTGTAAGCAGGTACTTTGGAGCTGCGCAGGTTGTTTTCCCTCACAGGTTGCAGGCAGGAGTATTGCATGGATGTTGCCAAAATTACTAGCAGAAAGCAAATTTTTGATTTTGAGTTATCCCTGTCTGGCTTGTAAAGTTGATCTGACGGCTCAGGCAAGGGAAGAAAGGCTACGGCAACCACTGTATCCCCCTGAAACATCTTTATATTCTGTGCTTTCTAAACAAGCTGGAGTCCAAGAATTATCCACAGGGATTATTGCTTTAAATAAAAATGCACTAGAGAAATTTGTGGTCTGCTGTCAGACAGCTCATTGTTAGGGATGGCTAAAATTGAGTGAATAAATGATTCATTGGTTTTATTCATGTTGCCCTGACTATAAACCTCAGGAGTCTTCCTTGTCGGAATTGATCTGTCCTGCTGGCAAAGCGGCGAGCAGCACGTGCACCATCAGCCCATTCTAACACACATTGTAGGACAGAAGAGATGTTGCCCTGTCCAAGGCATCTTTCGTAACAGACACCCTCCTGCATGGGGTGTGTGAGGCTCTGAGAAAAGGCCTTGGCTTTTTAGGCATGTCCTGAGAAACCCACACAGGAAGAGGATGTGCAGGGAAAAGCCTCTGTTAGAAACCATCTCACCCAGAGCATCCTTTTGGGGCATCCCCTGAGGTTCAGGTGGGAACTGCTTGTGGTCCTGGCTCTTATGCATAGGAATGGTGGGCTTTGCCTCTGGCAGGTCACTGAGTTGTTTTTGTTGCTGGTCCATATCCAGCTGCCCAGCTAAGTCCTGGCTTGGGCCGGTTTATTTGATTTTTTAAGCTGTTGATCTGTGAAATTGCCACCCAGTCCATGGCAGCTCCTGGAAGGTGCTTTGCCTCTACCTGCTGCAAGACTCGCTGCACCCACAAATGTCTGGGCTTCTTGTTCTTCACCACCTCCTCCCATGCCTGCCATCAGCTCTTGGGGCAGTTGCTTCACTAATTAACCCTGTTTTGAGCAAAAAGACACAGTTTGCTGGTACAGTCTCAACACCAGAGGCACATCTGGGTAATCTTAGGGGGGAAAATCCCATCCTAAAGCAGTTATGCAGTGTGGCTACACTGCCTTTGGATGACAAATACGTGGGGTTTTGTTAAAGTGCTGGGTGAAGTTGTGTTTCCCAGGTTTTACCCCGATTTCAATGGCACCTGTTGGAGCTGCAGTACCAGTCATGGTACAGAACTAATGGCGTGGTGCTGGCAGTGAAATACAAGCAAACAGCAGCATCCATGAACCCCTTGATGGTATTTGTGCACAGGGAGATGTAGCCTCATGCATCAGACGTCTTGTGGCAATGGATTCTTGAACAGGAAGGGCTGGAAGGAGTGGATATTGTTTCTCAAAGCTCTCACCTCTGCTGTACATGCACAGGTGGGTCTTGGTGTGCTGGGTTGGACAATGGGCTTTGGTTGTGTCTGTACATCTTTACCCAGTATATTGAGGATGTGGAGTTTGGCCTGGGGGGCTCCCAAATCAGTTGGGGGGTTTTCCTCCCTGGTGAGAGGCTGCAGACCAGGGCTCTGCTGGCATAACATGCTTTCCCACTGAGCAGATGGGATCTGTGGACCTGCCTGGGCAGCCTGAGGCTGGGCACATTATCTGGTGGCTGTCCCCCTCCTCTGCTCTCCCAAGTGCCCTTTGCTGGGGGCCAAGGTGGCTGAGAAACTTCCTCTGAGCTTATTGCCTGGGAAAAGCGACCTTCAGGCAGAGTTCTTGGGGGGGAAAAAAGCTTCCCCAGCCGTGACAGATTTGACTGTAAATCTCCAGATTAATGCCCAGGTTCCCAAGGTCTGTCATCCTGCGGGCAGGGGGAGGCACGTGAGCTGCTCAAAACCAACGTGCAGACCCATCAGTCATCTCACAGGCGCGTCAGAGGCTGTCGCTGCAGGCGAGGAGGCTGAAGGAAGCCCGTGGGCACGTTTGTGAGGTGTTACACGGGACACACGGGGAAAACATCCTCTTCTGAGAGCAGGCACAGGCATCCCAAAGCCTGAGAAGCCTGGAATTCTGTCATGGACAGGAGATGGAAGAGAAAGGAGGTGGTTTGCACACTGCTTGAAAACACCTGGGGTGAGGAGGTGCAGGTCTGGAGCCCTGAAGTGTCATCTCTCGTGAATGGCTGAGACCTCAGTGTCTCTTTTTTTCCCAGAACCACAGAATATGCTGAGTTGAAAGGGACCCACAAGGATCCAACCCTCTGACCTGCACAGGACCATCCCCAAGAGTCACATCATGTCCCTGAGAGCATCATCCAAACACTCCTGGAGCTCTGGCAGCCTTGGTGCTGTGCCCACTTCCCTGGGGAGCCTGGTCAGTGCCCAACCACCCTCTGGAGGAAAACCTTTTCCTGAGATCCAACCTAAACCTCTCCTGACACACCTTCAGGCTGTTCCCTTGGGTTCTGTCAGTTCTTCTCTTTTTTTTCTTATGGAAAGGGTCAAACTGATTTTAAAATAGATTCTTCACGGTTATCTCTTATTGGAACAGGCATTAAGTTAGTTATGAATTTCTTGCACTTTCAGTCCCAGGGAAATCCTTCCCTTATTCCTATTGCATTCACTCTTGGTTGATAAGGTTTATTAGCACTCTTTAATAACTACAGATATAATCTCAGCCCAAATTTGAAGAATTTATGGGAGCTACCTAGGCCAGGGTGCTCTCTGCATCCCGCCAAGGACAAGAGTGAGGATAAAGGATAACCGGAGGAGGAGGAGAAGAATGGGTATGTTTTAATGGGAAGGGAGAAAAGAGGTGCATTTCTTGCTGATGGCAGGGAAGCGCTCACTGCTCGTAAAGTAACACTGCATGTGAGTGCCTGTGATGTGGTTAGGCTGGTGGATTAACTTTATGTTGGTGTTTTTTTGGGTTCTTTTTTGAGGTTTTCAGCTGTGTCTCATTCAGTGGAGATTTCCAGCCTCTGGGGCCATGTCCCAAGGGCTGCAGGATTGCTCATCCTCTCAGGTCTTATGTACTGAGACTCAGTCATGGGGATCCCTGGAGTCCTTCTGTAGAGCCAGAGGGCCAAATGGCTGGCTGTGAACAGGAGTTTTCTGAGATGCTGTGAAGGGACTAGGTTTGCATAAATTGGAGGCTGATGCTCCAAAGGGGCTGGAAAAACAAATGTACATGATGCAGCTGTCAGGGCAGAGGAGTCTCTGATCTTTACAAGTAGCAAGGAGATGCTGAATTTGGTGGTCAATACTCATTTCTCCCTCAATCAAGGCTTCAGGGGAAAAGAGAAGCTTTGAAAGTCTTTACTCTGAGCAATTGAAAGAAAGAAGCCTAAAACTGTGCCTTATTGGATCACTTTTCTCTTCACAGATTTCCACTTTTAGAACAGTCTGTGAAACCTCAGTGATTGCTTTCTTTTCTCCTTCCAACAACCCAGCAGCTGCGATTTCACATGGAGTTTTGTCTTCAGTTTGGACTGTAAAATTTTGTTTGGTTTTACATGTGACTTGGGTAGTTTTTTTGAGCACTGGCTGATCTGGACACCAGGTGAGGGATGTGTAGACTCAGCCACCCCTTGCAGCTCTGACCCAGCTTGCAGAAAGGGCTGTCACAGGCCACCTTGGCCATGGGGAATTGTGGAATCCTGAAATGGTTTGGGTTGGAAGGCACCTTGAGGACTAACTCATTTCAACCCCCTGCCACGGGCAGGGACACCCTCCACTAGCCCAGGTGGCTCCAAGCCCCACCCAACCTGTCCTTGGACACTTCCAGGGATCCAGGGGCAGCCACAGCTTCTTTGACCAACCTTTGCCAGGGTCTCCCCCCGCCCTCACAGGGAAGAATTTCTTCCTAAGTTTTGTCAGTTTAAAGCCATTCCCCCTTGTCCTATCCTAGTACAAGACTAGAACTGTTCCTGTAGCAGGATTTGTGATTTCAGACATGTCACAGATACTGGATAGCCTACAATCCATAGTGCACTGTCAAGGAGGAGTCTGGGCTTGTCGCATGCCCGAGGGATTATATCAGTCTTGGAAACAGCCTTTCACTGCTTCCTTTCTCCCCTTGTTTCTCTTGCTGCTGTCATGAAATCCTTGCAGCAAGTGTTTCCTGGATTTTTAAGACAAAAGGCAGCTGGGCAGGTAGGATCCTGAATCAGGACCCCTGTAGATTCTTGCAGGGTACTGTGGAAGCAACTGGGAGGTGTTTTTGCTGGTGTTTTGCATGAAGTCAGTTAATTCTGGTGTTCAACTCTGTTCTTGTTCTCTTTGTGATGACTTCTGGGCGAGCTGGTTTGTGCTTTTTGAGGAAATTCAGGCAGGCTGGATGCTGTGTGTTCCTGTGAGGCTATGTTTTTGTGCAGGTGCTTCCACAGGCCCTTGGAAAGCTCTTTCTGGAGGTAGTTTACATTCCATCAAGATGCAAAGGCATTCCCACCTGACCACAGTGACCATTTACGTGGTGTGAGCAGCCAGTTGCCAACACTCAGAGCGACAGTTGTAGGAGCATTTATGAGAAATCCTTTGCCTGAAATATGTTTTTAATAAACCATTCACTGAATATATTCAAATAACAAATAAATTCCTGCAAATCCGGGTCTATTTGCAGACAACTCGCAAATGAGAAAGGCTAAATTAATTGAATGCTTCAGTCACTGGGGATAATGGTCCAGCTGTAACAGAGCTCTCCAGATGTTTGTTTGCAGAAGAGTGTGCTTTCATAGGAAAAGAAAAACACTCGTGGGTATATTAACTCAGAGAAAAGTTTACAGCTGTGTGCTTGCACGCTCTGCCTTGCACTCCCACCAGCCACTGCGGAGCTCTGTTCCAAGGTTTCCTCTTGCAATAAACAGCCTCTTTATTTCTCACTCATTGTCCTCTTGGCCATGCTTAGGCATCTGTGACGTCCAAAGTGAGGCAGTGGCCCTGTGAAAGCCTCCCAGGGTTCGGCAAATATCACCCTCACTGTGCTCCAGGGGTACCATGTGTTGCGAGTACAGCTGGACTGCTGCTGCTTCCAGTTTAGGCTGTTCTGGCTTGGCTTTTCCCTTTGATTTGGGTGGGTTTGCTGCACAGGACTGTAGTCTGGGAGAACAGGGATGAGCAGAAGAGCTTTGGTCACGGGATTCAGTTTAATTTCATCTAAAGGCTGGAGCTTTGCCCAACTTGTACCAGAGGAGCTTTGCTTTATCAGTACATTGGAGTCATCAGCCCAGTGCACTCCATCCATTTCTCTCGGTCTTGTTTTGTTTCTGTTGTTAAACAGCCCAAGCTGGTTTTGAAGCCCCGTAGCTGAAGTGCCCCATTACTCACAGGAGAGAGGACAATGGAACGAGGGGCCGCTCTTAAATGTCTCTCCACGTTGCTGTCATTAATAACTGCTACGCTGGCACCACTTGCTCCTAAATAGCCTCATTTATCAACAAGCAATTTACTGCGGGGACGCAGATAAGCTCGTGCCTCAGATACCCAGGAAACCACCTGCCAAGTCTTTCCCCACCTCCTCTTTGGCATTTGAGAGGGAGGAAGAGGGAGGCATGGTAGGGAATGCTCCATCCAAGTTGTGACAGTTGTTGCCAGCCCCAAGGAGTTGGGTTGTGCTTCAAAGCCAGGACCGATGGAGGAAGGGGTTGATGAGTTGCATGTGTTGTGTTTCTCAGGGTGCCACCTTTGAGAAGAGACTTCCAAGCACCTAGTTGTTTCTCTTGGGGTCCCTCAAAGGTTTTGTTTGCTTTTGTTGTGACTGCCCCATCCCTGGAAGTGTCCGAGGCTGGGCTGGATGGGGCTTGGAGAAACCTGGTCTAGTGGAAGGTGTCTCTGCCCATGCATGGCAGAGGTTTTGGAACTAGATGGTCTGTAAGGTCCCTTCCACCACAAGACATTCCACAGCTCTATGATCCAAGGGGGGAGAGGAGCAGGAAATGTAGCCTTTCCAAAACTGTGGCTGCCTTGGGTTTCAAATTCCTGGCCTGTTACTGTAAGTCTTGCTTTTACTGCAGCCGTATCTTGGAGATCAAGAAGTGCTAAGTCTGCTCTGGAGAGATAAATCAAGGAGGGATTTCACTGCATCTTCATTATAACAAGGCAGAATTCATCACCCAGCACATGTTTTGAAACCTCAGAGAGTTACGATGACAGTCCAAGGCCGATTTGATTACAGATCTGAAGTCTGCAGGCAAAAACCTGACCACTGGTGCCATTTCCTTTGGCTCTGGGGCTTTGATGCACATACCAAAGCACACTCTGGAGCAAAACACCCTGTGATATTTGGCTGAGGACTGCTCTATTTATGTGTTCCCCTGAACCATTCAGAGAGCAGAGCAGCTGGGCCATAGGCAAGTGCAGCATGGAAGGGTTTGTATTCCCTGGAAGACTGAGAGCCTCGGGGATGTTTCAGCTTTTGTAAGGCACAGATGAGATTTCAAACAAGACGTGAATGAATCCCGCTCCCACTTGTGCAAGTGTAATTTGCTGACGGGTTTGTTTTGTTGGAGTTTTTTTGTTGGTTTTTTTTTTAATTTTCCCCATTCATATTGATCAGCTCCTCAGCTTGACAGGGCTGCTGGTGGAGGAAACAGTTCAGCACTGATGTTTGTGTGACTTCTAGCAGGACATGTTGAGATAGGACAAGGGGCAGTGGTTTTAAACGAAAAGAAAATTGATTTAGATAAGACACAAGGAACAATTTTTTTACACTGAGGGTGGTAAATCACTGGAACAAGAGGCCCATCCCTGGAAACATTCAAGGTCAGGTTGGACAGTGCTCTGAGCAACCTGGTCTAGCTGAAGATGTCCCTGCCCATGGTAGGGTGATTGGATTAGATGGCCTTTAAAGGTCCTTCCCAACCGAAACCATTCTACGACTTCTCCATTAGCATTGCTGCCTCACTGTTCTGGGAGTGTCTTACACCTTACAGGTGACCTGCAGTCCAGCTCGATGCCAGGGCAGTCCTGGAACCTGGTCCATAACCATTGCAACCTAATGAGCTTTATCTCTGACCTCGTATTAATTGCAGAGCAGCTTCTCTTTTTTAATTAACACAAAGCTATGTTACCTTGTCTGGCTAAGATGCAAAATACTGCGTGTGTCACCTTACTCATAAATCATTTATTTACATCAAGGAGCAAAGCACCTCATTAGATAGATTTCTGGGGTCCTGCTTTTCTTCTGCTTGCCCTCGTGTATTTCTAGAAAGCTTGAGGATTGTGGATCACGTGCATCTTCTGGTCTCCTCTGCCCTCCTGCTGCCTGTACTGAGGGGGAGATGGCAGTGGGCATATGTACCCCTGTTTTTCCAAGCTGAGGACAGGTAACCCCCATCTGAATATTCCCAGTGCAGCTCCTGCTGGTTTCTTGCATCCACTAAGTAGAAAGTAATCCCTGGAGCCAGGATTTGGTTTCAGTCAGCAGAGCTGATTGGTGCTCTCTGGACACATGGTAATTCTGTTTCCCACCTGCTCTGGAACCTCTGTTTTTTGGGAGGGATAGCAACAACTTGTCTGTCTTGATGGCATATTTTGGCTTAATTTATACCCTAAGCAATCATTGTCCAGTCTTTCCTAGTAGATGGCTTGCTTCAGCTGGCTTTGTGACAGGCAGATGTCTCTGGAATTTATGGGTGCTCAGCATCCCTGCTGCTCCTTGGTTTTAGCTGGCAAGACACCTCTGGGTGGTCAGAAAGGGAGGCTGTAGTCAGTGAAACTCTGGGGGGGAAGGTCTCCTTGCTATGTCCGTGAAGACCCTTAGCTGTCCCAAGAGATGTTCTGCTCCCTGCCTGTGCTGCTTCGTGGTCTTGAGGAGGACTTTGAACAAGGCATGGAGTAACAGGACAAGGTGAAAGGCTTTATCTGAAAGATGTGAGGTTTAGATTAGATACTGGGAAGAAAGTGTTTCATCTGAGGGTGGGCAGGCACAGGTTGCCCAGAGAAGCTGTGGCTGTGCCTGGATCCCTGGAAGTGTCCAAGGCCAGGTTGGACGGGACTTGGAGCAACCTGGGACAGTGGAAAGTGTCCCTGCCCATGGCAGGGGGTTGAAACAAGATGGTCATTATGGTCCTTTCCAACCAAAACCATTTTAGGATTCTATGTGGATGGGACAGCTGTCAGCCATGTCTTTTGTGTCCCTAAGAAAGAACACTTGATTTTCCTGAAAATTATAGATAAATTAAGGAAACTTGTAGGAATGCTGTGTTTTCTTTGCTACAAATCCTTCTCCCATGTTTGGCTCTGACTTGCCAGGGAGGCTGGGTGTTGTTTCCCTCCACACTGGGACCTGTGACAGGGTTTCCTTTGACCTATCAGTTAGTTAAAAAATCAACTTCTTTTTGGAGTGAGTCAGGGAGAAGGCAGGAAGGAACAAAGGAAATATTCCTCATTCTTTCTGTGCTGTTTCTGATTTCAAAAATTAATTAGAAAAGGATATTCTATGGATTTAGGGTTTAAACTTTGTGTCAGAAATGTTAATCAAGAGTGCATTAGGTAGGTTTTCCTTGAGGAGTTAGCGGGGAGAGTGTTCAGGTTGTTTCTGAGACAGGCACAAGGTGATGTGGAGCAGAGCTCATGGGAGGTCTTTGGCCATGCAGAGGGAATGGGTTTGCCTTCAGAGGTGGGGAGCACCCTCCTCTCTGCTCCCCAGAGCTGCCAAAACTGGGGCTTGGATCTCATCCAGTCAGTGCTGCTATTCCAGCAGCTTTTCCAGGCCAGTTTTAAGAGCCCCAAGGCAGTGTTGGGGCTTTCTGCCACTATTTAATACCTCAGTAGATTTCACAGCTGGGATGTTTCTGCAAACCCCAGATTTATGTTTTCCTTTGTTTTTCCAGTTCATCCTTCCTCCTCCCACCCCTCTATGTGTGTCTCATGAACAGTTGTTAGCAGTCCTGGGAGGGCAGCTCCAAGGAGCTCTGCTATTTAGGGTTTTTCCAGAATCCACTTCCCCAGCCTCCTGGGTGGAGTTGGTGTTGGGTATGGGTGTAGATCTCAGTCTGATTTCCAGTTGGCAGTTCTAAGAAAGGAAGGGATTGTTCCTGCCATGGTTGAATTGGAAATGGGTCTTGCCTGTTCTGTTGCTTGTTCTCCTGAGAATTGCCCTGGCCTTTGGGAAGCTTTGGGATTTTTAAGATGCTACACTGAGTGCTTTCCTGGACATCTTGTGCGTTCCAGTCTTCAATTTACAGCTTTGCCATAAAATATTGAGATAATCTCATGTGATTTCCCCTTTGTAACTCCACAATGCTCTGTATTTATGCTTTCCTTAGTGTTTATTCTCCTCCTTCCTACCTGTTTTATTTATTCTCTGAGCTTATCAAACACAGAAAATCTAAATACTTCAATTTCCCAGTTCCCTGTTCCTCTTCTTGTTCTCTGACCCTTCTCAGACAAAGGTGTGGGTGAACTACCAGTTAATTTCCTTTAAAATCAGTTGAAAACTAACTACCTTGAACGGTTGGCTCAGCTACAAAGTTCTGTGTGGGAACAGGATCACATCCAGGCTGGAATCAGCTCCTCTCCTTCCCCCTCCTGTTGTGGGGATGAAGAGAGAAGGACAGATATCAATCAAAAGTGAATGAGACTTCTTGACAGAGCAGCTACTGTGAGGGAAATTTGCCTTTTTTTATTTTAAGGGTGCAAACAATGGATGGAGCAGAATTTGCATAAAACTCATTAGAAAAAAAGTACAAGTTTCATAAATCTTGTGATAAATTAATGCGATATCATTCCGAACATGATGTATTAATTTTAAGATGCAATGAATGGGCCTGTGATCATTGTTGGTAATTATGAGGCTCCCAGGCAGTTTAGGGAGGAAATTATTTTTAAGAAGGTTTTTTAAGTGTGGGGACCCTTTTCACACCAGGGGTATCTTAACAGACCCAGACTCCTCCTTTTACAACTGTGTCTTTCCTTATCTTACTCTCCTGAGTGTTTTGTTGGGGGTTTTTTCATGCAAACAAGGGAAACATAAGTCCTTTCAGTTTTTGACAAATTCTTCATGTTCTCCCTTGTCCCAGGGAAAGCTTGGGTTTTGTAGTGAAACAGAGGGTAGGCATTGCTGGATCCCAACCTGAGCAGTCAGGCAAAAAGGAGAAGCAAGGCACCCCATGGCCACTGCTGTTTGCAGGGATTTGCTCAGGGATGAACACCTCTTTAATCCCTTTTTCCCAGATTTGGACACACCACGGCCATACTGAGGTGTATCAGTGATTTTTGGCAGCAATATGCCAGCGTGGTTGTAGATTCTGATTAATAAAGCCCTGTCTCCAGCCCAAGATGGTGCTGGTGAGCAAGCAGAGGCTGTGACCTCCATCTATAGGATCCCAGAATGGTTGGGGTTGGCAGGGTCCTTAAAGATCTTATTCTAACACCCTGCCACAGGCAGGGACACCTTCCACTGTCCCAGGTTGTTCCAAGCCTCATCCAGCCTGGCCTTGGACACTTCCAGGGATCCAGGGGCAGCCACAGCTTCTCTGGGCACCCTGTGCCAGGGCCTGCCCACCCTCACAGGGAAGGATTCCTTCCCAATATCTCATCTAACCTGCCCTCTGACAGTGGGAAGCTCTTCCCCTTTGTCCTGTCCCTCCAGGCCCTTGTCCCAAGTCCCTTTCCAGGCTCTCCTGGAGCCTCTTTAGGCACTGGAAGGGGCTCTAAGGTCTCCCTGGAGCCTTCTCTTCTCCATGCTGGAGACCCCCAGCTCTCCCAGCCTTTCCATCCACTGCAGCAACACAGCACCAGCATAAAGTTCTGTGTATGAAAGTGGGTTTGGGGAGATTGATGTCTGTGTTGCTGTAAGACCTGTTTGAAGGCTGATGGAGTAAATTGTTCTGTCTTAACAGTGTTGAGTTTAATTAGAAGGATGCCACTACTCTGCCCACGTTCATGCCAGCACCCAGTGACTGCATGCACAGCATCTGCCACGAGAGCCTCAGGATAACGTCAAGAAATTTCCATATACTATTGATTTTTATATCTTTCCACTTCTTATTTGTCTTACAAAGTTAACCAAAGTGCTCAGTAAACAGCCAAGTAAACCAAACAAACCCTCTGTATGGGTGCCCTCACTCAGCTCTTCTTTACCTGCTGCTGCTCTCTTCATTTTAAACAGCTTAAAAAAGCCTTTTAAACAGCTTTAAACACCCTTTTAAACATCCCTGTGAGACCTGGGGGGGGAGAAAGGCAGCTGATGGTCTCTTTCTGAAGTTTGCCACTGGCTGTCAGGTCTGCTTATGGATTCTGTCTCAACACTGACTCCCCCCTTAAATAACTAAATACAGCAGAGAAATTACAGGCTCTGTCTCTGAGCATCTGAGGAACTAGCAGAAACTCTTCTGCCGTGCCTTGCACTTCCCAGCTTGATCAACTCCCTCAGAAATGGTTTTGACTGCACAGATTTGTTTTCCCTCTTCCCTGTCACCCCTGTGCTTGGCTCCTTTCTCTCCCATAGCTGACGACAGCCTTGCACGTGGTTCCTGGACCAGCTGGTCCAGCACTTTCCCCCCCTCACCACTGGTGAAGAGCTCTTGTTTTTCTGATGGCAGAAACTGTTCTTTTCTCATTTATTTATTATGTGACCTTTTTAAAAAAGCTATTGGTGTCTCCCTGCCCTCTTTGGCTCTCTCTGCAGTGTGGTAATTGTAGTGGAGACAGCCTTGGTGCAGGGGTAAACTGATGCTCCCCACTAGCACCTGGGAAGAGAAGGGTGTAACGCTGAGTTTAGCTTGAATTATAGGAGTGGAAACTTTCTTTGCTGACTCCTGCTGGAAAGAAGAAGGTCAGGAAGTATCTGTTGAGGTTGTGCTTATGAAACTAGCTTGGAGACCGGCCTGGAGGTGGATGAGTGGGTTGCCCGCGTACCTGTGATGTGCTTTTAGGTACCCTGAGTGTAGCTGAGTGGCCAAGGTTTAAACTCAGCATGGCTGTGTGGCAGAGTTCTGCTATTACTGTTCACCCAAGGAGTGCAGGAATGGAGATGGAGAGACCCTGGTGCCTGCAAGAGGTTTCCTGAGCCCACAAGTGCTTTGGTTGCCCTCCCAGCCCCCCTTGCTGACAGTGCCCCCTGCACATCAGGTAGGGTGTCCTGTGCACACTCTGTCCCCAGCTCTGGATTTGTCCTTGCCAGAAAAGTGATGAAACCTCATCCCAAACACGGGAGCAGCTCCCATTTGCTGTGGCCTCCCACTTGAAACTAGATTCTGCTTTACTTCCTTTGCTAGGGAGTCACTGTCCTTTCTTCTCCCTCCCATTGATCAGCAGCACAGAAATATTGGCATTTCTTTTCTTTTCAAAGACTTTGGGAAAGAGCTTTTTTTTTCCCCCTCTTTTTTTCTTTTTTTTTTTTTTCCCCTGGAAGTTGAAAGAGAAAATGAATTACAGGCAAAGAAAAGGGAGCAGGTGACAAATGAGAAGGACAGGTTTGGAATTTCAAGATCAAATCCATCAAATCCTACCACCAAGCGCATCAGAGGCCAGGCTGCTGTGATGAACTGGTATAACTGGAGATGCCTGTACTGGGGTGACTGGGGCAGGAAGGCAGGGCTAGGTTGTCCCATCTGCTTTCCAAGGGAGGAGGGGGAACCAAGGAAATGCGGTGGCACCTACTTTGGAGCAAAAATGTGGTGGTGGTCTTTGTGTCAGGGGATCCCTTGCTGCAGGGTGTGGTCGCTAAAATGATTTTTGACTAAATTTCTGCTGGTTTGAGAAGCTGAATGGCAGCTGAAGGCTCCTTGTGTGAGCTTTTAACCTTGGTGGAGGACCACAAACACTGCTCTTGGCATCAGGGCTGTCTCCCTGCTGTTTCCCTCCCCAGTGCGTCTGGGGCCTCTGATCCATTTGCTGCTGCTGCTGCTTAGAAAATTCAGGGGTTTTTATCCTGCAAAGCCCCTGGTCCCTGAGCTGAGTGCCCGTGGTGCTGGCTGGCAGCTCCAGTGGCAGGAGGTGGGGAGCCAAGAAAATATGACCCAGATGTCGGGAGTCAAGGAGAAAGAGTTTTTAAACTGGTTGTTAAAAACAGGGATTAAAATGCTTTTCATATTAAAGTGTAGCTGATGCCTGAAGTCTTGAGGCCAAAAGCCAGTGAGTGGAGAGGTTCCTATTAACTCCTCTTGGGTATGAATCAGACCTTTTAACAGAGAAGCTTATTAAGCAACTAATTAGAAACCTGCCCCTTCTGTTGGATCCCAGTGCCCTCCATCCCACCCCAGCCCATTCCTGTGTGGACTGTGTCAGCATCTTGCTCGGGCAGCTTCTTCATCCTCCAGCTCCCTTCCTGACCCTGAGACTCAGTGCTTGCAAACCCCTTAGGGAGATCTAGGATTCTCCCAGAGAAGAAGTTTGCATTTTTTTCTCTTTTTACATCCCCCTCTTGAAAGCAAATCAATGGAGAGGAAATGGTAGGGGGGGGCACAACACCTTTTCCCCACTTTCCTCCTTGGCAAAGTGGAGGGGCAAGAAAGATATAGAGGTTCACAGCTGCAAGCGAGATGCTGAGATGAGTTCCTCTGTGGGATGGAAAAGTACACCCCGTGAAGCAGCCAAACTGAAGGAAATGGTAACAAAATCTGAGCAGGAACCAAACAAGAGGCAACAACAGCAAAAAAAAAAAAAAAAAAAAGCTCCTGAGGTCAATCAAAGTTCAAGACTCGGAGAAAGAAGAAAATCTGTGTATGTGTGAGAAAGAGGGAGAAGTAGCTGTGATTGAGGGAAAGGAGGCAAAAGGAGACGAGATAAATTCTGATTATCTGGTGGAATCAAGACACTTAACTGCCCTGTCTGATTCCTGAGAGGAAACAAATGGAGCCTATAACTTTGCACTGCAGAAGGGATAATTTGTCCCTGTTTCCTCAGCCCTTGCTGGAGCCAGGTCGGTGCTTGGGCTTGAGGAGACTTGAACAGCATCCTCAGCACGGCCCTGGGGAGAGGTGGGAAGGTATTTTGATTAGTGAGTGCCCCGAGAGGGGTTTCTGACAGACGTGGCACAACTTTGGCTCTGCATGGCCTGTCTGAGCAGGACCCTCTGCTTCCTGATGATTTCCCAGTGGTTCAGGCACTGGAGGGTTTTGGATACCAAGACCCAGAGCAGTTCCACTGTCGCTTCTGGGAAAGAGGGAGTGGAGTCCAGCTGTGGTGCTGCTGTGTCTGGGGCTTGCCTTGGTCTGGCTTCACTTACAGATGGGACAACAGCACCTTCCCTGAGATCACCCTGGAAAATGGGAGGGTTTGTGCTCTGCTGAGTGGTGACCCTGTGCAGATGCTCCAGCTGTGGGTTTACCATGTCCTGTCCAGCCAGTCTGTTCATCTGCCTGCTAGAAACAGAGTTGGGGTTTTGCTGAAGCCATTTGCATGGGTAAAGAGGAGAGGGGCGAGGAGGGGATAGTTGAGTTTGTGGCAGATGGGACTTGGAATAGTCCAAACCTGTTTTTCCTGCCTTTTTGGGGGCTGGGGGTCTCGGGCAGGGAGGCAGATCGGGCCACGCTGTGAGCTTCCAATAGGAACGGAAGCAGGGACCCCTGGCCGGGATAGGGTATAAAACCCTCTGGTTCTTACTGGTCTGGGTCTGTCTCCTGGGCCAGAGAGGACCCACCAATTCAGCTGAATTTGTTAAATAAAAAGTTTAGTTTTGCTTCGATGACTTTGTCCCCTTTTGAATTTCACTGGTAACTGTGAGCGTTTCTCACAATTAGGGGCTCGTCCAGGATATCTCTGCCTCTGGCCCTACGAGATGGGGCATTAAGGACTGAAAGGCGCGCCCTGCTCTCTTTAAGCAGCTCACTAATTGATGTCCTGTCCCGTGGGGACTGGAGGAAGGGATCAGGGCTGGGGACTCTCGAAGCAAAAATGGGGAAGGAGAAGGGAAGAAAATGGTTGCCGCGGGAGGATTTAGCCCTTAATTCTTGTGCACAGGACCCAGGTAGGAACCTAGGCTGATAAGTACTGCTTGGGGTGGCTGGGAGCAGGGTGGGAGAGGTCCTGCTGGGGAACTGAGACATGGGAGGTCTCAGGAGGGGTGGGAGTCACAGAACTTCACCCCGAGCACAGCCCGGAGGGGGATTGTGCTGGACTGAGGGCAAGAAGTTGTGTCTTGTGCCTCGGGGGAGGATCAGGGAGAGTGATCCAATTTTGTGTTAGACCTGACCCATCATACTGGCCAAATGATGGGTTTGTGCAGGGATTAGGAGGCAGATCGGTGACTGGGAGGAGAAATTAGAAATTTTGAAGAGAATGAGGGAAGGCAGAGCGGTGGAGAGATGGGACCCCTGGGACTATTCACCCTCTCCCCTATGCACCAGATAGGGAGCTCCGTGGTAAGAGGGGTTTTTAAGAATAGTCCTGTGATGCCAAACAAAACCTTGGCTAAAAATAAAAACCACTCAGAGACTTGTTTTAATCTTTGAGTAGTAGGTATTTGTTATTTATGGTACCGGGAACGAGGCGAATAGCTTCGCTAAAACTCGCTCCCTTTGCAGAACAAAGCTTACATATTTATACACTTTAACAGACAGGAAACTATGAATTGCCAGCCTCTTTTCTTCGCGCCATTTTACACTTCCGATTACCTCAGTCTTTCTGTCGGAGAATGCGCAGTAAAGGACTCTGGTGGTCTCACAAAGTAGTCTTCATCACTGTAAACTTTCGACCTTATGTCTCGACCCATGCCCTGCTCACTTGTTTTTCACTATTTCTCTACCTAGACAATTCCACCTGGCAAGGCATCCTATTTTTTCTCTTTTTGCTACATTCTGATTGGTTACAAAGATTCTATGGTGAATAGAGTTAGTAATATATATATCTTTTTCCTCTTTTTGCTACATTCTGATTGGTTACAAAGATTCTATAATGAATAGAGTTAGTTATATATATATATCTTTTTCCTCTTTTTGCTACATTCTGATTGGTTACAAAGATTCTATGGTGAATAGAGTTAGTAATATATATATATTTTTTCTCTTTTTGCTACATTCTGATTGGTTACAAAGATTCTATGGTGAATAGCGTTAGTAATATATATATATCCTTTTCCTCTTATTTATGTGACCGTAAGCACCTTTGCAGACATCCTGTTATATGTTAGACAATTCATAAGTTCTAATATAGAAATGGCTTTCTTAAGTATATAAATGGATTAATAAATCATATATACTAATAAATGGCTCTCTTACATCGGAGGTCCCGGGTACAGGCGCCTCAGCCTCTCCCCTTGGTGCGGGCGGTGAGGGGAGCCCGGAGATGGCGGACCCTCGGGTACCCGCACACCTCGGGGAACCTGCCGAATTCCCGCAGCACCGCCCAGGGAAAGCTTTTTTTTTTCCGGAGCTTTACACTTTTTAACCCCCGAAAGAGAGTTTTAGAGCTGTTGGAGGGAAAAAAAAATGTTTTTGGTGAGCGCTGTCTTTGCAAAAGAGTGGCTGAAAAGGGGTGATTTGTCGCTTGGCAGCCGGGATGCTCTGGGTGGCTCTTGTGGAGAGGTGCGATTGTTTTGTCTACTTGCCTTTGTGCTGGCAAAAAGGCGGGGTGAAACCATCCTGCCTCACATGAGCTGGGACCTTCAGCCCGGGGCTGAGAAAAGCTGGAGGTTTTACTTCTTTTCTGCCTCACGAGAGTCTGGGAGAAAAGTTTGCTGGGCCCTCCCCTCATGACCTTTGTGAGGGAAGAGAAGTTCCCTGTGCCAGGGGTTGGGCTGCTGGCGTGAAGTGGGTAAATGAGAGAGTTCCCCTTTGTTTGAATAACCAAGAACGTTTTGAGTTTTCCCCCATAATCATTTAGGATGCCTGGCTGGACGAGAGATGAAGAGCCACTCGAATAAAGTGAAGTGACAGTGCCTGTGTGTGCCTGCCGCTGGAATCAGCAGAGTCCCCTGAAGGAACTTGCAGACTTGCCTGGGCTGGGGTGCAAGTCTGTCTCCTTGGGTACTGGCTGTGGTAAAGGTCTGGATGGGGAGTGTGACTGAAGGTTGATTTTGTGCTTTGGATTTGTACAGGTTTGGTTTTTTTCTGTGCTTTAGATTTGTACAGTTCTGATTTCTGTTAATTGATCCACTGCCCTCCCCTCCCTGAGTTGATTTAGCAATGAAATGAGGGCTTCAGCAAAAAAATGAAAATAAAAAGAAGGGGTGGTTTGTTAGAAATAGAGTTGGGGTTTTGCTGAAGCCAGTTGCATGGGTAAAGAGGAGAGGGGCGAGGAGGGGATAGTTGAGTTTGTGGCAGTTGAGACTTGGGATAGTTCAAACCTGTTTTTCCATCTTTTTTTGGGGTTTTTTGGGGGTCTTGGACAGGCAGGTGGATCGGGCCAGGCCGTGAGCTTCCAATAGGAACAGAAGCAGGGACCCCTGGCCGGGATAAAACCCTCTGGTTCTTACTGGTCTGGGTCTGTCTCCTAGGCCAGAGGGGACCCACCAATTCAGCTGAATTTGTTAAATAAAAAGTTTAGTTTTGCTTCGATGACTTTGTCCCCTTCTGAATTTTATTGGTAACTGTGAGCATTTCTCACATACCCTTGGTGCAGGAAATGGAAAGAGGGAAAAGAAAGGTGGGGAGGAATAGAATAAAGTAAATCAATAAATGGGTGCTAAAGAAATTGGTGGAAGGCAGCAAGTTCTGTTGCAGTGATGAAAGTGGTGAAGGTTTGATACCACACTTCTAAACTTAGCATTCCCTTGGAGTGAAACCTGCAAAAAAACTGGGATAAAGCAATTGTGAAGTCTCATTTCTTATTCAGGGCTCTGCTTCTTATTATCTTCTATTTAATTTCTTGTTTTGATCTGTATTTTATACATTTGTAATACCTTTTTTCCCCTGTCATGAGCTGGAGGTCCTCTGAAGGTAGGATGGTGTTTACTGCCTGGTTGGAGGGGTAAAGAAATGGGTGAAAGAGCTCTTAGAACTTGATGCCTCTCTTGTGAGGGTTTGTTTAAGATGGAGTTTTCCTCTTACAGTGCAGCTCACACTTTAAAGTTCTGAGCTGCCCTATCTATGTCCTAATGAACTTTCTTGAAGCAAAGAAAAGTTGAGGAGGGTGTAGGCTTGGATTGTTCCTGATGTATTTCCCTTTCCTCCTTTACCCACCAAATCTGTCCTTAATTTTGCTCCTGTGGGAGCAGAGGGCAGTTGATCCCAGAGTGCTGTTTTACAGGGATCTGACTCCACAAACTGGCAGGAGCGAGAGCTGGAGGTGGGATGATGTGTTTTGCCCAGAAATGCCTTGCTTCCCACTCCAGGTTATCCTGAATGTAGGAACTAAATTCCCTGGCAGTGGGAAATAGCTGTAATGCAAATAGAGGAGAATTAAATATTTGTTTGCTGGCTGATTTATTTATTTATTGGTACGACTGGGTTTGCAGCACACAAACCATGAATGGGACTATGATTACAACTGGGTGGCACGTTCCTTTTCAGCAGGAATTTTAAGACTGTTTCCCCTCCAGAACTGCAACCAAGATTTTTTGGAGTTTGAAGTATTTGCCATTCTGGAGGGAATGGCAGATAGCTTGTTAATCCAGGGGTTTTGAATGGGATGTAAAGAGGGCAAGCCTGTTTCTCAGTTTAAGTGGACAGAATAAAGAGGCATGACCCTGGATTTACCTTGTCCTTGTTCCTGGTTTTCAGTGCTGTGGGGACTGGCACAGTCTTCTTGTTCTTTGAGGGAAAGGAACTTTTACTAAGGATGACTTTGGATGTCCTCCAGTGTTAGACCAAGTTAGTACTTTATGTCAAGGCTCCAAGGCTTGAGAAAGTGTAGGGTCTTTATTTCTATGGTGTTGGCTGCACTGAAGAGATGGGAGTGTTGCAGATGAACAGTTTGATCACAGTTTGGATAAAGACTCTTGCTTTTGTCTTTGTCCAAGATGTCTTTGATTGTGACCCATCACTCACTTGTACCCATGTTGGTGAAAGGAATTTTTTCCCAGTGGTTAATTCTAGCTGCTCTTTTTAAAACAACTTTTATTCCTTCTCCACAGAGAAATATCTCCATGTCTGGGCATTGAGTCTTGCTGTGCTTTCATGGAAGAGTCATTGCTAAGTATTACATTTTGTCCTCAACACAACCTGAGTCATCTCACTCTTCTTAGTCAGAGATGAAGCTTTTAAAGCCTTTTTTATGGGAAAAGCACTTTTGCTACTCTTGAAAGTTTGTGGCTTCCCCTTGCATCCAGTCCTGCAGATCCAGCTAGCCAAGCAGCTTGTGGAACTGTAGCCTTGGCAGAACCACCTCCTGAGTCTAAAAGTTACTCCTGAGTTCCCAGAGAGCACTGTCACACTGCCAGGCAGGGTGTGCAAGGAGCTCCTGACATGCTTTGGACCCCATACCTTCCAAAATGGCTTTGGGATGTTCTCCTCTGCAGCTGTGGCCCACCAGCCTATTTTGAGGGTGTTTGGAGCAGGGTCATAGAAATAAATATTTACCAAACAAGCCCAAATTACCAAAGGGCTTCACCTTGGTAAGGGGCTGCTTGGTCCCCCCTGTTATTTGCCATTCTGTCACCTGAATTTGTACCAGCAGCAATCTTAGGTGGCACCCAGTGAGGTGGATGGCCTTAGGACCTGCCAGGCAGTTGGGTCCTCACTCAAATGTGCTTCATCAGTGTCACAGGGCACTAAATTTTTAATCAGAAAGTCACAGCGGGTGAAGTCAAATGCCTTATAGGAGTCTATTATTTCTTTGCAGTTACCTTTATCTGCCAAAATTGTAATCTCATCAACGAATAAAATCAGGTTTGTTTGACAAGGTCTATTTTCCATAAAATCATGTTGACTGGCATTAATTATGTTCCTATCGTTTAATTCTTTATTAATGGAATCTCATATCAGCTTTTTCCATTATTTCCCCCGTGATTGATGTCGGGCTGGTCGGTCGGTAATTGCCCGGCTCTCTCTGCTCTCCAAACTGTGCTGCTGCTTTTGCCCTCTGCTCTGGAGCTGGAGCTTCCCTCCTCTTCCCAGATGGGTGAAATTTGGGCATCTGTTCTGCTTGGCCAGATGACTTGTGGTATGGAGTGCTCTTGTACTGCCAAAAATGGCTCATGCAGAGTATGTACCCCTGTCCTCAAGACCGGGCAGCCAAGGGGGTCTTCCCTCCTTATCTCTATCCACCTGCTTTTTGCCTCCTATTTTCTCCTCCAACCTGCTGAGGAGCCCTGCTTGGGCTGGACTAAGGTGACTTTCTCTTTTGATAAGGACGAGGAAGGAGAGGATCTGTGGTTCAGCTCATCTGTACCAGACAGAACAGTCAGACCATGCACAGCCTGACTCCCCTTGAGGAACTGTAGCACCACAGGAAAAGAGCTTGGGGATGGTTTGGGGTCTTCCACAGACCCACGTTCTCTGACAAGCTGTTTTCTTTCTCTCTGTTGTGTTTGGCTCATGGTTTCTTTCCTCTGCCTCTCTCCCAGGTTCCTCAGTGACTCAGCTGCTGGCCCGGGACCTGGACAATGACCCTCTGGTCTTTGGTGTGGTTGGAGAGGAGGCCAGCAGGTTCTTCGCCGTGGAGAGTGTCACTGGTGTCGTGTGGCTCAGGCAGCCCCTGGACAGAGAGGTAATTTATCTCACTGCTGAGAGCATCCTCTGCTGAGGGAAAGGAAAAACCTACCCTGCTCAGATGAGTGGTGGCTCTCCACCCCCTGTGGCAGCTGGGGTGGGTGTTGTTCCCACATGCAGCTGGGAATCCAGATGTGCCCATGTCCCTAGCCACCCTGTCACTGTCTCCAGTTCAGTGAGGACATGGGGAATAAGCAGGGTGCTCTGGTTTGATCTGGCTTGCTGGTTTTCCTGGATGCCAGAATAATATCTGTGACTCTGGAAGGAAAGGAAATAATAAATGGAGATGATCTGCCAAAGAGCCAGGATGCTCCTACAGTCAGGGGAATCTACAGGCTCTCTCTTTAAAGCTCTATTTCAATTAAATCCTTTACTATTTAGAACAGTGTGTGAAGAGATGTGAGGTGTCCCTGCTTATTCAGTCTCATCAAGACTTTTCATCCTCTTGTGAATTCAGGCTGCTGGATGCTAAATTTGGCAAGATTCTTGCCTTGAAGCTGTTTCACACCCCTGTTTTCCATGGCAGCTTTGGTGTGCAAGGATGGGATCCCATCCAGGTGCCGGCTTTACTAAATCCCTGGCCCTTGCTGCATTCCTGGAGCGAGGAGGAAGGGACAGCATGGGCACTTGAACAGGAGCTTGGGAAGACTGGGAAAATATTCCATGGCTTGGGCAATGTGTTTAATTTCCCCTGTGCTTGTGTTGCCTGTATTTAGTGCTTCTTTGGCCAGCAACAGCATTGTGAAGATCAAACCTATTAATACACCTCAGGCACTGGTGGTCCGGGTTGGAGCCAGCCAGAGGTTGGGATGTGAAGGAGCAGGATGGTGGATGCTGCTCAGGCTGGAGGGGGGAGGAGGGCAAACCCAATTTCACAGCGTTGAGAGCGAGGCTTTGGAAAAATAAAGTGTTTTTCTTCACCCCTCTCCCCTCCGCCTCCCTGTGCCAACAGCTGCTGGCATGAGTCATAAATCTTCCCTCATTCAAATGCCTCCTGCTTCCCCATACTCATGATGCCAGCCTTAAGCCAAGGAGGGTGATCAATAGATTTTAGGGGTCTTTTCACGGAGGTTGGGAAGAGAAGGAGCTGAGCAGAGCTTGGATGTGTGGAAGGGCACAGCTGGGAGAGGAGCCTGCACCCATCAGCTCATCCCAGGGGCTCAGAGTCAGAGAGTACATGGAAGACCATGAAGACAGACCAGTGTGTGGCTTGGTATGGATGTGGGAAAGGTCTAAAGGACACAGGAAAGGTGTAAATGGCAGTTTGTGGTGGAGGAAGAAGGATGGCCTGGGAGGGAAGGGATAGGGGTGGGCAGCAGGCTGGGAGCAGAGAACACTGGCCTGGATGCATGTGGTCAAAAAGTCAGGGGGGAGAAAGCCATGTGAGAGATTTGGTGGGGAAGGAAATGCATGGGATCGTTTCTTGTACAGTGAAGGAGGGAAGGAGAGGCTTGAAAAAGGAGGAGGAGTCATAGTAAGGTAAATGATGCAGGAAAAGGGGAAATATAGGAAAAGAGGAAAGAGTGAATGTATAGGGGCAAAATGAATTTTGAAAGGTTTTTTTGGTTTGGTTTTGTTTTGTTTTTTTAAACTCCTAGGAAGATTAGAAGGAAAACAGATTTTTTTTTTTTTTTAAAGACCCTGAGGCTAAAGAAGCATGTGTTAAAATAATTTGAGACAGAAATTAATAGGGGGCAGCTTTCTCTGATTATTTTATTGAGCTTTTAAAATTTAAATGCTCAACAGGTTGTTTCCTATTTCATTTTTCTTTCCCCCCCTATTGCATTGACCCTTGTGGATGAGAAGTGGGAAAAGAGGGCTGAAAGGCTCTGGTGCAGCAGGGTGGGATGTCACAGGGAGCAGAGGATCTCCTTTCCATCAGGATTTCAGCTTTTCCTTCTGCCTACGTGCATTGTCCCAGGGCAGGAGCTGGGAAAGGCTTGGGTTCCAGGCTGTTTGGATGGAGGGGGACAGATATGGGGGCTCCTCCTCTGGGCACTGGTTGCTGCTGCCTGTCCCTGAGTGATCTCATTAGGAATAAATCAACCAAAGCTGCAGCAGGGAGAGCCATTTCAAGCTTGCTTTCCAGCCTTTCCTGCGTGAATCTTTGGAAACATCAAGTTGCTGTGCTCCAGCAGCTCAGGCAGGGCAGGGACAACAGAGGTGGGAAGGGATGAGAGAGGGATTGACAGGACTGGAGGGGAAGAAAACACGAGCTGGTGGTCAGGTACCAGGTAGATGTGGTGGCCTGAGTTCTGCTGTCCATCCCTGCAGGATTCCTTGGTAAAGCATGAGCTGAAATGATTGCTGGTGGGAAAGAAAGGCCAGGAAGAGAAGGTCTGCCTCCACTAGCAATATCCCCCTGACCTGATACCAAAAAATTCCCCTTCCCCACTTGTCCCTAACCCCAGTGACTTTGATATTTTAGACCAAGCTGTTAATGTAATTAAAGCAATAAGGGGCAGAGAGAACTGTAGGGGAATTTTCATGGGATTTCACCCAGTTCTTAGTACAGACTATGGACTTAATCCAGTGTTCCCAGCAGCATGTTAGGTAAGTTGGGAAAGCAGCAGCAAGATTTAGATGTTTTCACTGAGACTGTGTTGCATTGTCATCTCGAGCAAAAGCTAATTGTGGAGCTTTTTCTTTAAACTTTCTCCTCCTTTTGCATCGTCCCCATGTCATGGAGGTGGTGCTGAGTCACAGTACACCCTGGGTGAAAAACTGCTTGTCTCCACCTTCCACTCATTCCTTTTTGCTGCTACAGCCTGTCAGTCTGTAGCATCAGGGGCTGGACAGGCTTGCAGAGGGAGCTGGGGCTTGCTGGCACCTGCAGAGGGTTGAACAGTGGGCTCCTCTCATCTCTTGAGCCTAGTTGTCTGCTGCTAGTCAGGGAGTCAGTTCTGTAATCCCTTCATCCCCCTGACCCAGGGCAGAGCGTCTCTCTGTGCCTGTGAAACACACGGGAGCCCCACTGGCATCCAGATTTCTCAGCATTTCCTGCCTAATGCAGGTAATGGCACTCAAGCGCCTCTTCTCTTCTGGAGGGTCCTGAAAGCATTTTGTGTGTAATAATATTGGCTAAAAGTCCCAAGCCTGCCATCTGCAGATAAACGCTGCAGTATCTTTAATTATATGTTTTTTCTTCTCTTTCCCTTTCAGACTAAGTCAGAATTCACGGTTGAATTTTCTGTCAGTGACAGCCAAGGGGTGAGTGTGACTTCTCATTTCATGGTCTGTGGCATGGACAGAAGGGAGTAGGGGAGGGTGAGTGTGGGTCACCAGGGCACCTTCTGCATTGCCCTGGGGAGTTAGGGTCACAGTTTAGTCCAAAGCCAAGTCAGAAAACACAGCCACAAGCTTTAGGCTTTAAATGCACACCTAAGGCTGACACCTAACCCTGCTTTTTTTATCCTTGTGACCACAGGTGATCAAAGGGACAGTCAACATCCAAGTGGGAGACGTGAATGACAACGCTCCACAGTTCCACAACCAGCCCTACAGTGTCCGCATTCCAGAGGTAGGGATCACCACAGCCTCTCAGTGCAGCCTGGCACCAGGCTCTTCCCTCAGTGGCCACTCTTGCTGTCTGGTTGCCAGCACAGAGCTGGCTGTGTGAGGGCCACTGCTGTACAGGGCTTTCCTTTTGCCCTGGATCCTCATGGAGTTGGGGGAGGGTTAAACCTCTGGAAGTTATTGCTGCCTGAAAATGGGCAGAAGAAAAGTGATGGTGTTGTGGGTGTTGGTGCAAGGCAGATGGAAGAGGAGATTTGGAGCTCTGTACAGCCTTGGTGACATCTTTCCCATGACAAATGGTGAGTTTTAAAATAGGTGTAAATGAGAATCTGTGTCTTTTTGTCTTCCTTTGTGCTGGAGGGATGTGCAGCTATTGTCACAGAGGTGACCTGAGGCAGGAATAACTATTTTTCCCAATGCCTGAATTCTGAGAGTACTGCCCAAAGGCTTCTGCCCTGGCTGGTGATTGCCTTTAACAGTTCCATAGCAGGACTTGTCCCATGACGTCCCTGGAATAAAATAGGTAAGAAGGGACCACAGGAGATCATCTGGCCCAAGGTTTCCACTAAACCAGTGAGAATTTTCATGTTAGATCAGGTTGCTCAGGGCTTTATCTAGCCAAGTGTTGAATATCCCTAAGGACAGAGTTTCCACAACCTTCTGCTGCTCTCTGTGCTGGCCATTGCAAAGGAATGCCCAAAGGATGTGGCATCCACTTGTCCATCAGGAGAGCTTCTGTACCTGCAGCTCGACTTGGCAGAAATAGGGCAGGAACTTACAGGTCTGATGTGAATTTAGACTTTAAAGATGTGGTTTCTGGTGCTGGGTGGAGAAAATCAGGGTATTCTATTTGAAATAGGGGATTAGCAGGGCATTTGACATCCTCCAGTGGAGGAAATCTTTTCCTCTTACACCCCAGTGCCAGGGCAGAGCCAGTTTTTCCCAGATCGTGCCTTGGGGTGTAGATGAGGTCTTGTGTGCGTGTTGTGTGTGTGAAATCAAGCAGCTTTGGTAACTGAGAGGTACAAAGGATGGAGTTACCATGGTGTATTTAATATGCCAGCTGCTGCTGCCCCACCGTGCTGGGCTTTGATCCCTCCCTGTCCCTCTGCTGCGAGGATGAGGTTTCTTCATTAGAGTTCTTGTGATGTATGAGCCAGGAGTCTTGGTCTCATCTTTGTGATAAGTCATCTGAAACCTCCCTGCGAGGATGACCCTGGGTCAGTCAGTTCTTCTGCTCTTTAAGGCATGAGCAGTGCAGAAATGACCTGGCCAAGCCCACATGAGATGCCCCTCACTCTTGCCTTCTGCTCAGGACTCGGAGAGCTGGCAGGGGTCTGTCCTGCCTTGCTGCCAGTCCTCTCAGTGCTGCTCTGCCTGCAGAGGTCTGCAAAGCAACAGGAATGTCAGTAGGACTGGAGGAGAAGAGTCTCCTCTCTCCTGCCCTCAGATTTATCTCTGGTTTTGCTGTTCCTCTGCTACAGAGGACTCCCTTCTCCTTGTGAAAAGAGGTGGAAATGGGTTGCTGTGTCTTCCTGGGGAACTGGGGCTGTGTTAAGCCCTGGTGCTGGTTTGGAATCACAGAGTCATAGAATTCTAGAATGGTTTGAGTTGGAAGGGGCCTTAAAGCTCATCTCATTCCCACCCCTGCCAAGGGCAGGGACACTTTCCACTTGAGCAAGGCTGTTCCAAGCCTTGTCCAACCTGGCCTTGAACACCTGCAGGGATGGGGCAGCCACAGCTTCTCTGGGCAACCTGTGCCAGGGCCTGCCCATCCTCATAGGGTAGAATTTCTTTCTAATATCTGATTTAAACCTGTTCTCTTCCAGTTGAAAGCCATTCCCCCTTGTTCTGTCTGTTTTCTACATGTAGAAAATTAAGGCTGGCTGAGGAAAGGGAACTGCAGGCAGGTGTTTCAGACAAAAGTAAATGAAAGAACAGGAGGCTGGACCTTAGAACCCCTCTCTGGCACGTCACACCACTTTGGACTTGGGATGTGGTTCTGCTGGGAGGGATTTCCAGGTCCACCTGGCTGTTTGGGGTACAGCAATCCCAGTTATTCCCCCCATGCAGCTGCTGTGCACTTGGCCTTCGGAGCTGTGCTCTTCTGGAGCTTGGCCTAATCTAATTATAAGGCAGCGTGTGCCAGTTTCCAGTTTCTATCCGTGATCTTTAACCAAGGGCACCGATCAGAGGTAATGAGCCACAAACGCGTCGCTCCGCCAGCATCCTGGAGGCACTTCTGTTCTTCTGCCAGGGAGAGAGCCTGGCCTTGCCAGGCACTGTGAGAGCAGGGGCTGGGGTCTCACCACCTAAAGAGGACCCTCCAAGGGCTACAGCCCACAGGAGATGTCAGCAATAAACTTCCTCTGGATGTGGTGGGGTGGCTCTCAAGTTGATGTTTGCTTGGCTTTGAGACCTGTGCTGAGCCACAGGTTTTCTGTGTTGCTTGTCAGAGCTGGAGGTGATGTGCCATGGAAATGTGCCAGGGGACACCCAGGGAGCAGCTGAGGCTGGGGGACCAGCCATGGTAGGGGGTGGCAGTATCCCCAGGTCACCCCATGCTTCAGACAGCTTGAAGGTGAGCGGTGAGAGGGCAGGTACCAAAACCTGCCTCAAAGAGCACCCAGCCCAAATCAAAGGGCCTGTGGATAATGAATGAAGAGGAGCTGGAGCTTGGAGAAAGAGAAGAGGCTAGTGTGGCTTTGAATAGACTGGCTCTGTGCAGATTTGGCAGCTAATGAGGGTTTTTCTCTTTTTAATTTTGAGATAAATGGATGTATCGATTTGCAGTTGTCGTAGCTAATGGAGCAGCAACGGAAAGGCTATTTAAACCTCACTGCTGTTGTGTGGCACTCGGAAAGTCAAAAGAAGAGTGTGCATAAATAAATGGAACATGAAGTAAACTGACCTTTAAAAACAATACTGCCTCTAAATACCCATCCTGGTGTTTTACGCGGTCCGCTTGGTGTGAGAATGGGAATTTATTTGGGCATGGGCTGCGGATTGTGATCCCTCTGCAGTGTGGGGAGGGGAGGAGAGGATGCCTGGTTTAACTTCCAATTCCTCCACACCACAGCAGCTCTGAATCCCCAGGCCAGGGATTGCTCCACTGTGGGGCTGATGCCCCTGGTCCTCTGTGTGTGCACCTTAATCGCATCCCTGGCACCTGCCTGGAGTGGCTGAGGGAGGTGCCCCCATGTCCAGAGAGGGACATTGCTCCAGTGTAATTGTCCATCCTGTCTGGGCAAGGGCGCCCCGTGATTTGCTTGTCAAAAGGCAACGAGGCGGCGCGGGTGCTCTCAAGTCTGTAAAGAAAAGGGGAATCCTGCTAGAATTGGCAACTTAATTCACCAAGCTGGCCTCGACAGAGCTCATTAAGTTCTCGTGTATTCATTTCAGGCTAATGGCTGTCATGCTGGCTGCTGTTTGATTTGCTGTAATAGACTTTTATGGCTTTCCAGTTTGCAAGGACGTGTGTGCCTGTGTCTGTGCCCCGTGGTGCTGTTGTAGGACATTAGTTAGCCACTCATGTGCTTGCTACTCTGACCTTCAGGGTTTGCTCTCCTCTTGGATGCATCTGTTGCATTTTACCTCCTGCTCCCCCTCTTTTTTACCTTCCTTACCCAACCCCAGGGTACTGTGTTTTAGGGATTCTCGGGGTTTGGCTTTTAAGCAAGGAGAGATCTCTTGCCAAGCCTGTGGCTGGCTGTTGTGGCCATGCCTCAGTTTCTGACAAGTCCAATCTGCTTTATCTAATCTCTTTTTCCATTTGGCTGGATCTGTAGGGAACTCAGAGTTGTTGGTTTGTCACAGTTCAATGCTTTTAGGTGAAGCGAGCAAGCAAAGCGGAGCCAAGCCTCTGTGTTGGTTTTGTGGTACCTGGTGTGATGGTGAGATCAGGGTGGACTGTTACCCCTTTCCAGTCCCAGTTACAAGCAGGAGACCTGGGGTTATCACACAACTTCCCATTTGGCTTTAATAGGCTGCCCAGGGCAGTGATGGAGTCACCAAAAGCTGTCTGGATGTGGCACTTGGGGACATGGCAGTGCTTGGGGAATGGTTGAACTTGATCCTATAGAGGGCCTCTTCAACCTAAATTGTACTGCAAAGTGAACAAACTTCAAGTCTAGTACCTTGGGAAACACTGTTTTCCCTCATAACCCCCCAACATCCTGAGTTTGCTGATCAAGTTCAAGCCATCCATGGGCTTCTCTTGGCACTGGAGCATCAGAGTTCTCATATGCTGGCAGAAAGGTTGCTTAATTGTTGCTTTCTTTGCTGAATGTTCCCTCAGGAGGTTTCCATTGAGGTTTTCTCTCCTTTGGTGCTCTTCCCACCTCATTCCTCCTGTTATGTTTAACACACTGAGTGATTTATGAAGTAATATTTATTACATCTTGGGGTTACAACCCCCCATCGCTGGGAGTGTCCAAGGCCAGGGTGGATGGGGCTTTGAGCAACCTGTTCTAGTGGAAGGTGTGCCTGTCTGTGGCAAGGGATTGGAACTAGAATATCTTCAAGGTCCCTTCCAAGCCAAACCATTCCCTGATTGTATGATCTTCCAGCAAAAAGCTGGCCTCAGCTAAGCTCTGGACAAGAGACTGCCACTCAGCACCCCAACCATTCATGAAATGGCAGTTGTACCACAAAAAGGTATCTGCAACTTGACATAATAATTATAACAGAGCTATGTGTTCAAAAGGATTGGTAACCACAACCATCCACCTGGGGAATGTGCTTGTCTCATCCTAAATTCAAGCAAGCATCAGTAAGAGGCAGGGCTGTGGGAAAGGAGTTTAAAGATGGAAAGGGAAGTTTCTGGGCAGCACACAGCATTGTCGAGGCAACCACAGCCCAGCTTGCAGGTGTCGCATCTCCTGAGCTCAGCCTTGATTTACCAATTTATTTTAATTGGGAGGCAGGCGGGCACTTGCCATCAGCAGCAGTCCCTTCTGCTCGGGGAGCAGCCTCTGGGATTGAGCCTTCACAAGCTGCTGGTCACCATTTCCATCCTTAATATGGTGATGGAGCTGAAATCGTGGCTTTTATGAGGTTTTTTTCTTAATTGTGCAGAAAAGTATTTGGCGGGGAAGGGGGAGAGAAAGGAGGGGACTGTCACTGCCCTGTCCCATTATGCAGCCTGGAACCAGACCATGCTACACAGCGAGCAGGGGCAGGGAGGAGCAGGGAAAGGCCCCAAAGCCCTTGCTGTAATTAAAATTATTATTTTGCTTTAACGGTAATAATGTCAGTAATTACATCAGTTTCCCTGCCATCCTGCCCGGGTGTCTTCCGGGGCTCGTATAATTCTATTGCCGTGGCTCGGTCTGACGCCGTGCATACGAAGCAGCTGCAGCGAGTGGGAGCTCCCACTTGAGCTGCATTAGCCATTCCCTTCCACACTCCCAGCCACCTTTTGGGGCTTTTTTCCCCCCTCCTCTCCTTTAAATAAAGAGTCTTTGCAGTGAAGGCGATGATAACAGAGCTGATAAGGAAGATGTTCCTACCACATTGCAATAATGGGCTACAATCATTGCTGGCTGCTTTCCTGCCTCGTTTCTTTTTTCTTTCCCCCCCTCTCTGTTTTTTTATCCCATTTCTCTTCACTCGCTGTTTTCCTTCTCTCCTTTCCCTTCCATTTCCATGTGGAGTTTAGAACTGAACAAGTAGTTTACAGTGAGTCATTTACCCCCCAAATCCACCCTTCCCTTCTTTCCACCACCTCTGAGAGTGCAAAATTTGCAAGCACCTTGAACTTCTCCTCAGCGAATCAGATGCACCTTTGTTTATTTATTTATTTAGGATGTTTTATTGAGGTTTCTTTGTTGTTGTTTTTCAGACTTCCTAGAAAGGCAACAATAGTTTGGGTTTGAGGGGACTCCAAAGATCACCTAGTTCCAACCCTGTGCTGTGGGCAGGGACACTTTCTATTAGAAAATTTGTTTTGATATTTCTCCTTTCCGGGTATTATTATTGTTATTATGCATTTAATTACTTTTCCATCCTTGTCCAGCAAACTCATGGAAGCAGAGACATGTTTTGAAAGGTGTGCCTTCTCTTCAGCAGTCTTTAAGTGCAGCTGTATTGTCCATCTATTAAAAACCCATTTTTTAGATGGATGAGATAATCCATTTGAGAGGGTTTTGTCAGCTTTCTAATCACTGTGTAGAATATAATATCCCTCAAAGAAATCAAGGCTTTTCCCCTCCTCTCTCAACCCCAGCCTGCATGATCTGCCAAGATGGGGCTCTCTATATGTTGCTAGGGAAGATTGAAGGTTAAAGCACAGCTTTACATGGAGAAAGTTGACAAGCCAAGAGTGTTGTGGAACACCGTTTGTGATCAAGAAGCTGTGCTAGGTCTGTCTCCTGGCTTGCACTGGCATGGAAGAGCAGAAGGAAGGGGAGCTGAGGAATTAGCAAGCAGAGAGGGACTGAGGGAGGAGAGCAATGCACATGGCATCAGTCTGAGTTTGTGCTGAGGGATGGGATGTCACATGTGTTGGGTACGTTTGGCTCTGGGGCAAGTTTGTAAATATTCATAAAGGTCCCTGCTTTTCCACATGCAAGCAAAACAAAACTGGGCTGGGAAGTACAGGTGCTGTCTTGGGCTTTCCTTCTGGCTTTTGGATGCTGCAGGCAAGAGCTCAGAAGCACAGCAGGCACCAGCTGCCATCTTCTCCCTGCTCTTTTCCACCAGGGCTGCAGAAAGGCACTTAACCCACTGCAGTGCATTGAGTAAAATATGGTGTTTGGGCCAAAGGGTTTGCATGTCTGACATTGTAGCTCTCACAGAATCCTAAAGTGGCTTGGGTTGGAAGGAAGTGACCTTTAAGAGTAATCCAGTTCAACCCCCTGCCATGGACAGGGACACTTCCCACTAGCCCAGGTTGCTCCAAGCCCTGTCCAACCTGGCCTTGAACACTTTCAGGGATGGGGCAGCCACAGCTTCTCTGTCCAACCTGTGCCAGGGCCTGCCCACCCTCATTTTAAATAATTTCTTCCTCTGACCTTGGTGTGATAGAAGTAAGTGCTCAGACCTGGAGCATCTTTCCCTCTGAAGGTCATCTGTGAGCAAGTTTTTGTCGTTATTGCTGATGCTTTTACTGTGGTGTCAGATGGAGAACATCAGAGGGTCTTGAGTGACGTCCTGGGGAGAAACCAAGTGTCCACTATCCCTTGCTTGGATTCACCTGTGAATAGGAGACCCTGGTCCTTTAATACACGTGACCGAGGAGGGAAATGAGAGATGCAACAGAAACTACTGGGGCGGAAAACTCCAAATGGCGTGGAAGTAATGTGTAAAGTGTCCTGGAGATAACAGTCATTTCCACCGGGCAAAACTTGGGCTCCTTCTGGAAGGGTACTGCAGCAAGGAGGGGGGGAAGCCTGGGAATTGGAAATACTCGTGCTGTTCTGACCAGTGTGGTGCTGGGGTGGGCGAGGGGGACAGGGGAAAGCAGAAAGGGGAGAAAATGGCAGATTTAGAGCTGAAAGGGAAGGCAGTGTGGGGCAGCAAGAGATTCAGTGCCTCCTTGGAGGAGCCATCGTGCTGGGAAAATAGGAAATAATCTCGAGGCAGAGGAAGAGAAAGCGTACAGCAGCATTTTCTGAGCAAGGAGAACCCAGACTAAGAGGGGAAAGGTAACTTGGACAAATCAGTAATCATTTCTTGTGGAGGAAATGGGAACAAGGGGAAACATCCTCACTCACCGTGTTCCTTCACAGGAGTATCGAGTCCACGTATCTGCCGATTTCAAAGCTCTGTCCCAGCCTTGTCCTTGAGGTCTGGACGTTGTCTTTGCTCAGAACAGCTGATGCCAAGTGGTGATGGCTCCTCAGCATCCTCTTGGCCCTGATGGCTGAGGGTTGCTCACATCACACAGATTGCTCTGGAGGCTTGTGGTCCTGCAGCACCTCTAGCTGCAGGAGCATCTTAGGCTGAAAGGTCTCTCCCCCTTTTTCTAGGGACACTCCAGCCCAGGCCTCTCAGTATAATTACACTTACACATCTGGGCAGCAGATGGCTTCAAGGTCTCTCCCTTGTCCCCTGCAGGAGGAAGGGCTCTGTGCTGCCAGGAACGGGCAGAGGAGGTAAAGGATGTGACCTGCCGGCAATTAGTTTTGTTTTATCTCTCTTTTTCCTCTGGTTACCCTCTTCTCCCAGAAGCCTGGGATGTAAGTGATTATCTCATGCCAGCCAGCAAAAGCCGCATCCCTTCACATCCCTGTTTTGTTTGCCTCCCTCTGTGTACATCACCCTTGGAGTCTGCAACCGGGTGTAGGAATGGTTATTAACACCTTCAGGTGGTGAGAGTGGCAACAGCTCCGTGCCAGGAAGCAAAACACCCATCACTGAAAGTAGCATTTAGTCTTTTTTTACCCACACGCTCTGCAGTTTGTTGGTTTGGGCTCCTTTTTTCAATGCCTAACTTAAGGGGTGACTGAGGTGGTGCTGGAAGGGGCTGTGCCGAGGGAAGCTGGAATTTTAGGGTACAGGCTCTTTTCCACCTGCAGTAACCAAGATCAGCAGCAGATCCATGAGGTGGGCACATGTTAGATCCTCATTCCATGCAGCATGGGAAGGTGAAGCTGGAGCTGGCACAGAAAGCTTTTTGTTTTATTTTTTATTTCAATAAACCCACTGTTTTTAATTAAGATGGAAATATTTAGGGAAAATGTTGCCACTTTGACAGCAAAGCTGGGGAGAAATAGCATTTCAAAAGAACCATAAAAATCGCTCTTGCAATAGATTCATTCCAATTTCTTCTTCAGAATTGCATTTGGTGTTTTATTAGTTTGTAATGTGTCAGTGACAGTCATGTATAATAAGCTTTCTACTGCTGGTCATACTTTGTGATAAAATAATAGACTAAATCTGCCTCTCTACAAGTTTTTTAAATATTTATGTGTGAACTGAACTATTTGTATCAGTTTTGAACTATTTTCATTACAAGTGGAAGGAATTTGATCTAAGTAGAAGTTTCAGTCAGGATTAGGCAGCCATTACTTAATTTCAACCTTTAATTGCTAAGGGAACTTAAAATGTGGTTGATTTATTTCGTCAGTGTGAATAATGACGAGAGCAGGGAAAGTGAACAGAGGGTTCAAGGCAATTTTGGTTCAAGGGAAAAAAAAAGGCAAGGTTTTAGATTTTCTTTATGGGTGGTTTGAATGAAAAACATGTTTATTTTTCTCAATGAGTATGTAAACCAAATATGGGAGGAGGTGGGTTCAGATGTCAGGTGGGAAGGCTTGGCCTAGGGACAGTGGGATGCTGAGCTACTGGGTATCTATGGAGATGCTCCCCACCTCTGGAGTATTTCCCTCAGGACCGAGAAAACATGGGGTAAATGAGCTTTACAAATACACTTTTGCCCTTTTCTTGCCTCCCTGCTCCCCCTTTCCCAATTCCTGCTGCCTTCCTGCCTCTCCAAATGTCAGGCTCTGCTCTTTTTCAGCATGAGCAGCTCGTGAGGCAGTTTGGGGCACACACCTGTGTGCAAAGGGTCTCAGCAAAGAGCTGTGCAAGTTGGCTCCGTGTCCTGATGCAGTTTGTCTCTGAAGAATTAACAGTGGAGAGGTGCGTGGATGAAAGGAAGGAAGTGGTGGCTGTCGCCTTGTGCAGGATGATAATTGTCGATCCCTCTTTTTCCAGCTTATTGTGTGTGGTCGAGGGGCCTTGCTGGGATGCCAGGGAGGTATATTCAGCCACACCCTGCTCGTCTTCAAGCTCAAGTGATGGTTACCCCAACAATCTCCTTGTTTTTCAAACCTGCCTTGGCTTTCATCATGACATGTCATTTTCACAGGCTTGCCCTGCAATTGTAAATCAGACGGGAAAGGGTAATGGGAAGGGAGAAGAGGAGCTATTAGTTAAGTCAGCCACATCCTGCCTAGCCTTCATATGGTGAGTCTAGTTGCTCACACATGTTTGGAGGCACCTCCTGCTTAGATGACCTGGAGTGGGGCTGTTTGTGCCAGGGTGGCCACCAACACTACCTTCCAGCTGGTATTTAAGGAGGAAAAAACAGTTTGTAACTGATAGGCTGGTATGCTCATCCAAGGGATGCTTTTTCAGCACTTCTCAGTTCATTACCATGAGTGGAAGATGTAAATATCTTTCCCTCATTAGTAAAGCTTTATTTAGAGGTAAGTTGAGAGCGTAGCTCTCTGAGCTGTGGAAAAAGAGGGATCTACCTGTGCTTCATCCCATAACCAGAGCTGGATGAACAGCCTAAAAGGGGAACAGTTTTTGCTGCATGTGTGATTTGGACAACCCCAAACCTGCATGGGTCAGGAACTACTGAGCCAGCACTCGGAAAATCACTCTATTAAACGCGCTGAAAATGCATGGCCAGATGTGTGTTTGCAGGTTTCTCAGCCTCCCAGGAGGAAAAGCTGCCCCACTCTGTGATGTGCCTTGCCTTTGAGGGCGGCTGAGGGGGTTAAACACAAAGCTGTTCCACTGCAGTGGAGAGCTGATGGCCTGTGAAACATCCAAGGGGTTTTTGGCCAGTTGGGGAAATAGCAGGACAGGTGGATGTTTTGTTTTCCTGTGTCTAAGTCGTGCCTTTGGGGAAAGAAATTTTTGCAAAGAGGCTGTTTCTGCTGGTACGAGCCCCGTGAGGATTTTGGCACTGCAGTTCACCCTGTTGCTTGCAATGTGAGGGAAATGGGTATGGGGGAGAAAGGCCAGGAGTTGTGCAGGTGAGGATGAGCAGATCTGCCTTGCCTTCAAGGTCCTGCTCAGGTCTGAGGACCCCCTGAGCTTCAGGAGGTGGGCTGGGAGAACACTGGAAGCCTGACGATGTGGTAGGGATCACCAGCCTGCTATCCCCCCACATGCCATGGGGTTTCACTGTAAGGCTTTCCCTTGGTGACCTCCTTTCTGAGGGTCTTGGATGCAAGACTTGCCCTGTCTGAATGGCAAGGGGTGCTTTTTCAGCAGGGTTGCACCTCCAGAGCATGTGCTTCATCACCTGTCCCTCATCATCACCTTAGCTGGTGTCTCGCTGTGTGCTCACACATCGTGTTTGATCTGCCCAGACAATGTCGGGAGGAGGTCAGCTCTTCTCTGGAAGACAGCAAACCTATTTTCCACTTAGTTGCATGAAGCAGTGAATGCTTCATGGCACTCCTTTCTTATGGTGGCACCTCTGAAGAGAAGTGTGAAGTGTCTGCACTGTGCTGACCTGTCTCCATACAGTGTATACAGGGCGTTTGGTGCTCTGAGCACCAATGATGGGTGCTGTCTGCTTGCACCTCACGTGCATCTCCAAGGAGCCTGATCTCCACGTGTTTGGGGCTTGGGAGAGGCAAGCAGAGGCTAGAAGAAGAGCAAGAAGGAGCCCCATGAGTAGTAGGAGGGTGGGTGGCAAGGAGAGGAGAAGGCAGCCTTGAGGAGACCTTCAGGAAAGGCAGGGAGAGGAGAGTTGAGCCTCATGCTGGCTGCAAGTCACATCCCTTCTGCACGTTCGCGCTTGAGGCTGGGCTGCAGCAGGCAGGCTTCAGTTTGGGGGGGGGGGGTTTGGTTAAAAAGCCTCATTGGAGCGTTATGGAATTGGAATGTGAAGGGTAATTGAGCTGAAAGCCATTCTCTCCCTGCAGCCTGTGCTGCAGGACCCACTGAAGTGCCCTCAAAGGCCAGCCTGGGAATTCTGCTGGAAGAGTGGGAGGTGGGAGTGTACCCCGTGGGCAGGGTCCCCTCAGCCCCCTCCCTGGGCTCATGGGCAGGGGTAGGAGATGGTCATTACAGGGGTGTTGCCACACTAGTGACAGGTTAAGGTGGTGTGTGAAATGACCGCAGAAAGGTAAAAAGGTTCCTGAGCTGTGACCTCCGTTCTGGCAGGCATTGATCCACTCCCCAAAGGAGTTCCTGCAGCTCAGGTGGCACCTCCCTGTGTCCTTCTGTGGTCATATTCCCTTGCTGTCCCCCTTCCCTGCTCAAGCAGCCCTGTGCTCCCTTCCTATGAGGCCCAAAAGCCATGGAAAGGTGCTCCAGAGCATTCCCTGGCATGGCCAAATGGGCGATTCTTTGGAATAATCAGAAGGAGTAGGTTAATAAAACTTCTAACAAAAAGAGGAATGTGGCTAGTCGGGATGGATGTAATTGTTAAACAGGACAGTGAGGTGTTTGTCACTGCTCTGGTCCCCTGTTTCTCTAGTCAAGGGAGTTGGTAGGAGGGGATGGGGGCTTGGAGAGCTGCTGGTGTGACCTCAAGAAGGGGATTAGCAGAAGACCCCTCCATTTTGGATGCCCAGCACAGCGACAGCGTGAGGTGCTCGTCCCGATTGTGCACCTTGTCGTGCATTATTGATTGCTGAACAGGCACTGCTAAGTGCCTCTCATTAATATTTGTTTTGGTCTTTTCCCTGAATTCTGATGAGTGGAGGAGATGCTTCTTATCTCTCTCCTGCAGGTTTTCTTTCTAGAGGATTCCTCTGGCTGGTGACAAACCTGGGCTTTGTAGCAGCTTGTCCTGCTTTTGGGAGGAGGGATGAGTTAGTAGCTGACATGAATTCTTGGGAACTCTGCAGAAAGAAAGCAAGGAGCCAAAATTAACCCAAAATTAAGAGGTAAAAATGCTCTGCTTGTGTTGTCCAGGTGAAATATGGAGTTCCAGGCTTGGCTGGGTTTGTAAATCTCTTAGAAGGGACTCTCTGGGGAAGTAGGTCATGCTGGCTAAACTTTTAGATGTATGAGCAAGGAGGAATGGTGGGAGATGTGGAGCAGGGAGCAGGGACTGCCTCTCAGTGAGCACTTTTGTAGCCACTTTTGAGCTCCCGAGAGCAGAGGTTGTGGCCAGTGCATGTTCATAGAATCACAGAACTTGGGTTGGGTTTGGAAGGGACCTTAAGGATCATCTTGTTCTACCCCCTGCCACGGGCAGGGACACCTTCTACTAGATCAGGGTGCTCAAACCCCCATCCTCCCTGGCCTTGAGCACTTCCAGGGATGGGGCAGCCACAGCTTCTCTGGGCAGCCTGTGCCAGGGCCTCTGCCTTTTGAGGCAGTTGATGTTCTCATTTCTCTCCTGTCTCCCTAACCCTGGTGTGGATGGACAACTCTTCCCTTTAGTTTTAGTCCCCCTTTTTCCAGGCAGCAGGGACTCACCATGGCCACATGGGCCTGAATTGTTGGGTTATGACCAGTTTCTCTCATCAACTGAGTCATGAAAGGGATTTCTGAAACCTGACTGTAGATAAATAGGAAAAAGCACTCTTTCTTTCTGTCTTTTATAATAATGCCTTGTTTGTTAGGCTTGACTTCACTGCGACTGGTCCACCCCAAGCCATTGAAATGATTCTGAGCAGCCATTTCTGTCTGCTCGGGTTGTGCTCCCAGGCACTTAGGTGCAGCTCCTGAAATGAAAGATTTCTGGTATGCCCAAAAGCAGTGAAGAGAGCTATTTTAATGTGGTTGCTTCTCCAGCTTTTCAACGGAGAGTTGGGCTCAGGTCTGCTCTGAAGTGATATTAGAGTCCATGGAGCATGAGAAACTGCATTTGTTTGTGGGTTATAAATGAAGACCTGTCAAAAACCTTTTTAGGCAGTGACAGAAGTTTTCTTTTTCATGATACATTTAACTTTTAAAGGCTTTGCCTCCCAAGGAGATTTGGCTCTATTCTTTCTCCCTTTCTACAAGTTCAGAAAAAGACGCTTGGCAAAAGTTACTCTTCTCTTTTTCCTCTGTCTCCTCATCTGTTTGATGGGGTGTTTGGATCCTCTGGGGTGCTCTTGCTTCTGGAAAATGGTGTGGCCAGGAATGAAGGGAGTGACGACTCTGGGAAGGAGGGGGAATGGGACATGGACTCCTCCTTGTGCTTGAAGCAAGTGCTTTTTTTGTGGGCAAAGGGTGGAGGTTGCTTCCATCGATTTGGTGTCAAGAGATGCTTTGCAAAGGACAAGTGTGTTTATAGGATTTCTAATCTTTTTGTTGTAAGAAGCAGGACATCGTTCCTGGACACGGGAGTTTGCTAAAAGACTGTCACCCCTCAGCTCTTCATCAAGGTGTTTCATGTTGCAGCCCCATTCTGAGGTGCAGGTGGCATGTGAAACATGGGATTTTTCATTTCTGTCTGCTGCAACTGAACTTTTTACTTAGTGCAGGCTCTGGACAGGCACTGGGAGTCTGGTTTCAGACACCATCCCTTGGTTTGCATGCTCCCAGATATATCTGTGCCTTGCATTTGAGATCTGAAACATCTGCCTGGCTGTGGGTTTAGAAATATAATATGACTGGACACATACAGAATAAAAAAAGGGTTGTCAGAGTTGATGGGATTGTGGGTTTTCTTGCCTCCCTCCAGAGTCAGCTCAAGAGTTGTCTTAAAGCATTTGTAGGGAAGGTAAGAAGTTGTCACAACCAGTGTTTTTGTGGAAGCTCAGGAATGTGGATGCTCCAGTCTCTGTCAGGAGTTAAATACCACAGGAGGAGGGGGAATGCCAGGATATGGGTTGGTGGCTTTCAGCCTTGGTGTGGAGAGGTCTCCCCTGGTTTAGGTCCTTCTGCAGCAGAGTTGTAAGGAGGATTCACACCTTTGTTTTCCTCCAAGTTCCAGGCAGAGGTGTTGTCATGGCTTTAGTGGGACTGGTCAGTGCTGGAAACCCAAAGAGCTGCCAGCAGGAACCCTGGCAGGGGGTGGAGGAGGAGGAGGAAGGAGAAGAGCTGTTCATTGAAATAAATCTGCCTGCCAGGACCAAAGGGCCTCATTTACAGAGAAGGAGAAGAAACATGCTCTTGAGTGTTTGGGGGGTTTTAGCCATCCAGTGGGAGTCCTTGGAGGGGAAATGGTGGTGGTGACACAGGGTGATTGCCTGGAGCTCCCAGACAATCTGAGAGAAGGAGGTTTTCATTAACTCATTCTTCTCACATCTTAAATTCGTTTATTTCATTTTCCTTGGACATCTTTCTTTTTACCTTGGGCAAGAAGTGGGCATCTCTTGGCTCTGGAGTTGGAGGAGCGGCTCCTGCCACCCACCCTCCATGTGCCATGAGATGATGGCATGTCCAGGGCTGATCAAGGTGCTCCAGCCAGCAGTTCTGCTCATCTCCAGCTTGGGGAGGTGCAGGAAAGATAGCCAGATGTATTTTCCTCTGCATGGTGGACAGGTAGGACTGACTCCTGCTTTCCATCATCCAGCAGCTGTGAGTACAGCTGCTCATACCCAAGGCCATGGAGCTGTCCCTGCTCCAAAAACTGTCCTTTATTTCCCCCCAGGTTCCTTTGATCCTGATTGTTGAATTGTTAACAGAGTAGATCTTGCTTGCTCACAGCTTGTCATATTCCTGTTCTCTCTTTTCATCCTGTGCTTCCACCAGATGCTCGGGCTGCTCAAGATCCCATCTCTGGGGTCCTGTTGCTTCAGAGCCAGTTCCCTGTAGGTTGTATCATATTCCCTGCCATAATGGTGAATGGAGAACCCCAAATATTTCCCCTCCACTCTTCCTTGCTGTGTTTTTCCAGCAGGCATTTCTCCCACCAAGCTTGCTTGTTGCGGGCCATACATTTTGGATTGGCACACTGAAAGTGCTTTCATTCCACAAATCTTTTATCAGGGTTGATTTTCTATTGCTTTTTCACTTTGTGTGTGCTCAGGGGAATTTATTCTTTTTAACAGGTTTATTCCAGTGTCAGGTATTGCTTTTAAAAGGCTGGGAGGTGTGTGTGGGGTTTTGATTTGTTGCCTGGAAAAAGTATTTTGTTTCTGTTCCCCTCCTTGAATTGGGAAGATGGAAGGAAGGAAAAGAGGAGGAAACTGCAACTTCTGCCTGTCTCCTAACAGCTTTTTCATCCTGTGTGTGTTTCACACTCACTGTCACCACCAGGTGGGTCCTGCCACTGGTCCTTCAGGAATCCTGATGCAGGGAGGGTGCCAGACGTCTTCTCCTTGTGTATTTTAGGTGGCACATCTCTAATTCCTGCAGGTAACCTGTACCAGCACACTTACACACCTGCGTGGCTGCTGCCTGATGTTACTATTTCTGCCAGAGCTGTGCTGGTGTTATCAGGCATTTTCCTGGAGGAATAAGCACTTTCTCAGCTCTAGTTGTGAAGGTGTGAAGACTTGCAGAAAATGCAAGTCAGAGGACTGGGGGAATGGGGGCATGCAGACAGGATGATTTTATTATTTTATTATATTTCATTCCAGTGCTATTTTGCCTTTATTTCTCCATTATGTTCCACAAGTTTCAAGTTTTTCATAAGCAGAGCTAGAAGCAGGGTTTTGGTTTGGAGATTTGGTTAAATCTCTAGGAGGGATTAAATTGAGAAATACCCCCATACATCTCCCTTGCAGCTGAGGGCAAATTTAACCACTGATGCCAGAGCCCCTGCAAATGGCTTTGTCTGAAAATGAATTTTGGCCTCTCAAAGTTCAAACATTTATCCTGAGCCAGAAATATACGCAGATTTGCTCTCTAATTTAATAAAGCCATCCAAATAATATGATTTCTCCCATAACCATCGTTTATGTTTCACAGCGAAATGATAATGAGAAAGTCATTAGAAGTAATAAACAAAACAAAACCCACACAGCAAATCCTTCACCGAGCCTGACTGATGGGAAGAAGAGCAGCATTTGAGTCTTAGGCCACATAATGTTTGCCGGGTGCAGCTGCTTTGAAGTAGATGCGTTCTTGAAACATTATTTTGCTTGTTGCATTTTAATGGGATTTTGCTGGTGGAGCAGGTGGGCACCGGCAGAGCATGGGGTTGAATCCTGCACCCGTTCCAAGCTGGAATTTCTGCTCTCGCCTCTCTCTTGGGGCTTCGTTGCAATGGGTGATTAACAGGCACTGATCACCCCCTCCACCACCAAATCCTTCTCCTTATCACAGCTTTGACAAGGTGCTTTTGTTTAAATTTCCTAGTTAAGTGTCAAACCAATTAAACTGCACATATTGAGAACAAGAACTACATCACGATATCGAAGCTCCCCTCTCTTCTTTTTATTTCTAGCTGTATGTGCACTTTGGGCTGGAGCCTTAATGCTCCTGGGTTATCCTCAGCTAGGTGAATCTTTCTTTGGCTTCAGTGTTTTGCTTCAGTGGGTGTGTAGATTGGATATTAGGAAAAAGTTCTTCACTGAAAGGGTTGTCCAGCCCTGGAATGGGCTGTCCAGGGCAGTGTTGGAGTCACCATCCCTGAAGGGATTTAAAAGACGGGTGGATGTGGCACGTGAGGACTTGGGTTAGTGGTGGCCTTGGCAGTGCTGGGAAATAGTTGGGCTTGATGATCTTAGTGGGCTTTTCCAGCCTAAAGAATTCCATGACTCTGTGTGAGGTGACTTTCATTTTGGGATGTTGGGAGGACAGAGCAGAGGGATGGTGTGCTGTTGTTGGGGGGCTGCTCCTGCTGCCTGTGCCAGGAGCTCGTGCTATTCCACGAAGTTGTGCCTTGGGTACAGCATTTCCAGAACCAACATCACTGCAGTTATTTGACTGACACAGTTAGACTGTTCCTACTCTGGCATTTGTTCTTTTTGGCCCAAAATAACCCACATCTGTTGCTGCTGGATGTTCATTCATTGCCTCTCATCCAGGCTTTGGGGAAGGGGTAGGATTGTGGTAACAGTGGATATCTGGTGGCTTGTTGGGGCTATTGGGTTTCCTTGCAGGTCTCATTCGTTGGTTTTCTGATTGGAGGACACCTTTTATTTAGTTCTGCGCTCTCCAAATCACAGCAAAGTTATGTGGACCCAATAAATGCCTTCCCAACATGGACAGGGGTGGAACGCTGGAGGAAGTGAGATTTAGTAGTGGAAAAGGTTCAGCTCAGCCAGTGTAGGGTGGCAGGAGTGGAGAGGAAGGCATTTTCTCCTGCAGTCCCATTTCTCAGCTGCTCCTGTCCTCTGTCCCCTATCCCTGGGCTTTTCTGTCCTTCCAGCTCCCAGAGGAACTCCAAGGGCTGGCTGTGGCACTGGTGGTGCTGAACCAGCTGTTGCCAAAGTTTCTCTGAGCTGGAGACTGCACGTGCAGCTCCTCTCTACTCCTGTCCAAGAGGGTTAATGCATCCTTAGTTTTTGACCCTCCCTCCCTGGCCTGAGCTGAGTTCTAGCAAATAACTGCTCCAATTAAACAATAAAATCTTTCATTCTTCTTACATTTAATAGAAAATAAATGGTAATAGAAGAAACTCTGCTGGCTAAAGGTTTCAGAGAGCATATCTTGTGCCTTGCTCTTTTCCTACTGTGTTGACCACCTGATGAACTAAGTGGTGCAAACTCAGAGATATAACTCCTCTTGTTACCTTCCTTTGAAAAAGAAATGGGACATCCAAGCTGTCCCTGGGCAAACTCTTGTCTGCTGACATTTCAAAAATTGCTCTGTTAAGCTTCTCCTCGCTCCCTCCTTGCTTGTGCTCTGATTTCCCTTCTCTCTCCTCCCAAAAGAAAATGCTATTTATATTTCATCTTTGAAAAAGAAGAGTTTAAAGTAAACAAATAAAAATAAGCAAAATAGACCAGAGCTGCACAATGGTCAGAGAGGAGACAGCTCTTCTGGTTTTCACTCATTTTGCCTCCTCAGATGTGCTGTGAGCATAAAAATCTTCTGAGAAAATGAGACTCCTGGGCCTCCTGGCTGCTTTCATCCAGGAGGAACTTTTGTATTTAAACATGCTTAGTACTAAGCCGAACATGAATTTCCCCCAAGCCACTGAGAGCACCTTTCAGGCTGTTTTCAGCAGCCTGCTCTTGGCAGAGAGTTGCTGGATACGTGTAACCTGCACTGAATAGAATGCTGGAATGCCCAGAGGGCATCCTTGTTAAAAATGAGCTCCCTGTTTGTGTCCAGAGGGCAAATCTTCATCTGGAGGAGCACGAATTTGAGTTTTCCAGGAGACTGATCCTAAGGATGGTTTGGCAGCTGTACAGCTGTTGTAGCAGGGAGAAGCAAAGTGATGTTGTCCTGTGTCGGCGTCTTGTCTGCTCAGATGAGTGGCTGTCCCTGGAGAAAAGGATGGGTCCTGGGGGTAACAGGCTCTCCTAGGGCTGAAAACAGAAGTCACCATCACTTGGGAGTGCTGGAGGAGATCCTGGTGCCTTCCCATGGCTTTGTGGACATGTAAAAAAGATCTACTCAATGTTTTCTTGGGGATGTCGAAGGCTCTGTGGGATGGACCTTGTGTGTGGTTACAGTGTGGAAATTGTGATTTAAAAGGTGCTGATGGAACATGACTGTCTTTTATAGGGAATAAGGGGAACTGACAAATGTGGTTTGTTAATGGCTGCAGGGATGCTTTGGGTAAGAAGAACTGTAACCCCACCTTTCCTCCTGCTGCCTCTTTTTGCTGCATTTCTGGTGGAAATGCCAGTGCAGAGGCCAAAATGCCAGAAAAATCACCTAAAATCCCTCTTGGGATGTTTCTGCCACTCCCACTAGCAGAGCAGGGGCAGTCTGGAAAGAGGAGAGCTCCCTCTTGCAGTGGGGGTCTTAGGGGGAGGTGAGGGGTGATGGGACAACCGTGCTTTGCTGCCAGACTTCCCAGTTCCTGGCAGAAATGTGGCAGCATCCCCAGGCTAAATGCACACCCTCGGAATGGTCCCGGCATCTTTCCAAAGGCAATTCTCATTCAGCAAACAGTGGTTTGGAAATACTCAGTCATCAGGCACTTATGGATCTTTCAAGCCCCTTTCTCTCCCTAATAATCCCACCTCTTGGGAGGTATTGATTCTCCGCTGTTGGCTGCCTCTTGGTATTCCACACTCTGGTTTAGTCTGTGTAAATCGCTGCACTGTCATTTTCACGCAGCAATTACCTGCTCTTGATTTCTTTCATCCCAAATCCTTTGCCGGAGGTCTAAACTCTGTATTGACAAACCACCCTGGAAGAAAGAGAAGGGGTCAGGATCTGGGAAGAAGGCTTACACTGCAGAAACTTTGGGGAGAGTTAGTTTCCCTGGGGTGTGATAATCTCAAAGGTGCTCACCCTGTGTTGGGGTTTTTTTTCGGTCGTGCAACACGTGAGGGATGATGTGGCTTCCCTGCCTGCAAATGTGACTTTATGCTTTGCTTTTTGGTCATGCCAAAAACACAGGAAATTCTTCACCTGGCTGCTGGGCAAAAGATCATCCTGGACAGCTGAGGGCAGCTGTTTTCCAAGTCATCCTCAATCCTCTGCTGAGGAATGAGCTCCTCATGGTACCTAAATGGGCTACAAGAGAGCAGGGGAAGGGCTTTTTGGCAAGGGCCTGGCATGACAGCACGAGCGGCAATGGCTCCAAATTGATGGAGGGCAGGGTTAGATTGGGTGTGAAGCAAAATTTCCTCACTGTGAAGGTGGGCAGGCCCTGGCCCAGGTTGGGCAGAGAAGCTGTGGCTGCCCCTGGATCCCTGGAAGTGTCCAAGGCCAGGTTGGATGGGGCTTGGAGTAACCTGGGCTAGTGGAGGGTGTCCCTGCCCATGGCAGGGGGTGGAATGAGTTGGGATTTAAGGTCCATTCCATCCCAAAGCATCTTAGGATCCCACTCACTGTCCAGAAGGTCACCCTTTGACTTGGGGTTATGGGTCACCCATCTGGGGAGGGGGGGGAATTGAGAATTGGTTTTAGTTCCATTTTAGGTGTTTGTTTTTTTCTTTCTGGGTGGACAAAAGTTGAAGGAGGGGATGATTTGCAGCAGTGGCGTTTCCCTCAGGGAACAGGAGCCGCAGCCCCCCCAGAAGTGGCAATGGCTGTACTGAACCTGGCACAATGTCCCACCTCCAAACCTGAAGGTGTTTTGTGATTAAAGCAGCATGGCTGGGTGGTGAGGGCTCTCACTTGAACAGGAGCCCCATCCTAGCAGAGAATAAATTAAAAAGCCAACTGGCCACCGCTGCCTGAGGAGCGCCGGGGACCAGAGATAGGGCCAGAAGTCAGATAACAAACAGTGTCCAAAATTGCAGCGCCTGGTGCATGGCGTGAAATTAAAACCTTCTCTGCCTCCTCCTGCATGTGTAACAAAACAGCTCCTGCCACAGTCTGTCGGCACCAGGAGTGAAGAGGAGAATAATTAAATACATGGAGGGGTTTGCATCTTCCAAGGGAAAGGATGAGGTTTTTCTGCTGTGGACCTCAGTGCTTTGATCCTGTAGCCAGGCTGAAGCTGAAAGGGTCTGTGGGTTGCCTCGCTACCCAGAGGGGCAGGAATCTTCCTTTTTTCCCCTGTTTTGTCAACTTTTTCTCTGAGTTTGCCCCCTCCACCTTCCCTGCCAGGCTCAGCAACAGCCCTGGAATATGCCAGAGTCGTACTGGCTATTCTTTCCCCAGACCTTGCTGGCTTTCCAGCCCTTGGGAAGGACGTTTCTCTGGGGTTACCACCCAGGAGTGATGGAGAGGGCAGCACTTTTTAATCAAAGTTACATTAGCTGAAGCTGATATTATTCACTCTGCTTTATTGCAGCTATTTTTACATGGGGGTTAGAAGTTAATACCACCCAGCGAGCCTGGTTTTGCTGAATTCTGGCAAGCACCAAAATCCATCAGCACATCCAGACAGGGGAAGGAAAGAGCTCAAGCAAAAAATAAACTCGCGAGCTGAATGGAAAAAACAGTCTAAAACCCAAACCTTTTATAAAAACCAGACCCTGATAATTGAGGGACTGGTCTGGAAGGGCAAAGCCCAGCCAGGACCATCAGCTGCAATCAGCAGAAGGACAAGGGTCTGCAATCAGTGCGGGAAGGGGAGCAGAAGCTGTAGCAGGAGGACTTGGGGGGATGCAGGGCTGTTTTTTCCCTGCCCTGGCAATGAACCTGACTCTCTCCCAGTCCTCATCTGCAGCCACAGGTGATGTGACAAGGCTTGGTCTCACTCTGCCACGGGGGTGTTGGCACTTGGGAAATGGCTGGGACTGAACACAGTGTCTCAAAGGGAGTGGTTTCAGCCCGGAAAGCTTTGCAGGGTTGTGTGGGTTTGGGGTATTTTTTCCCCTCGTGTAATGCCAAAAGTTTAAGTTGTGTTGATTCCTTGGACCTAGCAAGGATGTTGGCAGAGCTGGGATCTCCTCTGCTGGTTGCAAAAAGATGGGATGAACTGGCAGGGGGAAGGAGGGAGTTGTCCCTGTGTTTCTAGGAAAGGGCCAAAATGCAGCTTCTTTCTTTCTTTCTCCTTTCTGTTTTCTCTTTCTCCTTTTCCACCATTTTCCTGTTCTTTGACACAGAGATCCCTTGCTGGAATGTGCTTTCCATGCTGGTACTTTCTTAGCCTTTTACTGGTGCATTATCCCTGCAGGAGGTGCTGTGGTGAGGCTGAAGGACCCCATTGCCTTGGTTCTTGTGATGTTACCAGGGGCACTCAGACATTGGAACCCCTTTGAAAAAAAAAAATAAAAAAATCAACACGCCAACTGAGCACTTTTACAGTAAAACACCAGGTATTTTTTAAAACCACTTAAGGTATTTTTAAAATCTGCTTGACACAATTGGTGTCACTGATTGATTGCTTTGACCTCTCTTCTGATGGAACTTCACATTGTGCTCGGTTCTTTGGGCTGGATTGTAAAGGCTGATTCCTTTGGCAACACTAGGAGAAATTAAAGAGAAAAATTGTTTGCCTCAACATAGAGTTTATGAGGCCTCTGTCAGATGAATGTAATTGCAGCACAAAAAGGTTTTTAGGGGGTTTTGCTACCACCCCTCCCCAAACCAGGCTTAGGAGGGAGTTTGAAGGGGAGCTCAGGGAGATTTCCTGGTGTTTCTGGGTGCCTTACTTTGCTCTTGGGGATGAGAGGTTTAGGGAATAAGAGGAAAAAGGAAAAAGTTGTTATTTTTAACATGATGGTGCGTCTAAGCCATGTCCAACACAATTTCTTTTGTGGGTCTACTGGATAAGCTGTGCTTTTGAAAACTGGTGTTAGAAATAGTGTGTTTATGATGTGATTTGAACAATGAGGTGACCAGCCCTGACCCCGTCCCTTGCTGGTGTTCCTGCTGTGCCCTCTGCACCTTGTGCTGTCTCTGCTGCCTTGTCAGCTTGAAAGGTCTCCCCACCTCCTGCTCAGGTTGTTGCTTGGGGATTTAGGAGCAAAACCACCCGATTTCATGGCTCAAAGCTTCTTTGTGGCAGCAGGAGGAGGTATTTAAAGCTGTGGTGTCACTTCCTCTGGGGCATCAGCTTGTCACCAGAGTCTGCTCTCTTTGGAGCCACCTCTTCCAAAGCAGCAACTTCAGCTTTCATTTAAAGTGGGTTTAAAGCAGATGCCAGGGTGTCAATCCATGTGCTGTGCCTCTGTGGCGGGGTCTGGGATGTCTCAGCCTTGTAAACAAGTGAGAATAGGAATGCTGAGTTTGGTCTGTGCTGGCTGATGGCATTCCCAGGATAACAGCATCCTGCTGGGAAGGGTACTCTGCCCTTCTGCCCTGGGCACTGCTTTTTGCCTAAATAAGTTGCCTTAGGGTCTTCAGGGTCATGGCTGGAAGCTGAGGTGGGGTGGTGCCTGTGCTGGCGTGCCTCATTCAGCATCTCAGGGCAGCTGAGGGAGAGTTTGGCATTTCTGGGCTGCAGAGCACAAACTCAGCTTTGTTTACCTTCACTTTCCTGGGGTTTTCCAAGAGTGAAGGGGATGGAGGGGGAATCTTTGGTGGGCTTACAGACTTGAGCTTGCCTGAGACTGACAGACAGCAGGTCCATCATTGGCAATGAGATGATGACAAGGAGGTGAGTGAAAGTGAGAAACAGCGGAAGAAGAGAGGGGAAACTGATTTGTTTGTAATTATTGTGAGTTTAGTTTAAATTTGTAACCTGTAAGTCAAGAGTTGCTAAAGAAACAGAGTTGGGCAAATAATCTGTTTTCTCAGTGGTGAATGAGGGTAAAGCCACGGGAAGAAGGGAACTGAAGTGACCCATGTGAAAAGAATAGACTTAACCCCATTCTTCACTCAGGGTTTGAGGGGATTAAGTTGGATTTGTGCCTGTTTCCCCCTCGGCAGATGCTGCCCTGAGCTGGAGGCTCTTTGGCCTAGGGTGACTGAAGACAATTCCAAAACACTGCTCCTTTAATTCACCCAGACATGCCAGTCAGCACAGACAGTGAGCTGAGTCCTTTGGGAAAAGCCTTTTCATTAGGAGTCCTGCTGGACAGGGAAGCAGTGCAGCATCCCAGCTGATGCTCCAAGACCCCAGCCTAGATTAGAGGAGAGCAAAACCAAAGCAAAACAACCCAGAAGGCAAATGATTCCAAGAACTTTAATGCTGCAAATGAGCCCTCTGTGTTTTAATTGTGGTTTGGAGGGCATGTTTCTGACCAGGATAGAAGAGCACTGCCTGTGTGGCAATGCATCCCCTCCTCTTGCTCTGGGAGCTCAACTGCATCGCTCTTGCACATGGGATGCTCCTGTCACAGTGTCTTGAAAGGAAATGAGCTGGACAAGGGTGAAGCAAAGAAGGCAGTGCCTTAGAAAAGCCCTTTCCTAGGCAGCCTTTTCCCCATCGCATGCATGGAAACATTCAGCCTCACTGAGGGCAGTGCTGGGAGCAGATCTGTCCATCCTTTTCTCAGGGGCAGGATCTAAATCTTTTAATCTGGTGCCAAAAATTACAGTCTTGGTAAAGTTACAGGATGTGTGATGTATTACAACTTCCCATGCTGTAGCTAGAGGTGAGGATTATGTGCTTCCCTCCCTGCCTTCAGGAGGCTGGTGGCTTTATTTGCCCCTCTTTTTGCTAATACTGCCTTTCCACTTCACAAATACCTGCTCTGTGGGACTTTGTGGCTGTGGTTGACACAGTTACAGTAAATTCTTCAGTGTCAGTCTATGTTTAGTGTTTAAGGATGCTCTTTCTTTCTTCCAGAGCTGGACATCAGTGCCTGCTTTGCACAAGGTGCTGCTTCCCTTTCCAAACCTTGCTGTGCTCCCACTTGTACCATTTCCTCTTCCTGTGAGGCAGGTTGACTCCTGATGCTCCATGCTCGGGCACCAGGAGCTCTGGGGACCAGGAGCTTGTTCACTGTGTACATTGGAGCTCTTGCACAATTTTTCCTGCCAGTACTGCTGGCTGAGTTCTTTGCCTCTGCTCTTCCCAGCTAAAAAAAAAAAAAAAATTTCTGTCTTAAGAAGGTGTGAAAAAAACCAAATGTACTGTGCAGAGTAAGATCAGAGAATCCCAGAATGGTCTGAGTTGGAAGGGACCTTAAAGCTCATCTCATTCCACCCCCTGCCATGGGCAGGGACACCTTCCACTATCCCAGGGTGCTCCAAGCCCTGTCCAACCTGGCCTTGGAGACTTCCAGGGATGGAGCAGCCACAGCTTCTCTGGGCACCCTGTGCCAGGACCTGCCCACCCTCTGAGAAACATCTAACCTAAATCTTTCCTCTTTTAGTTTAAAGATGAGCATCATCTGCCTATAGCAGAGGGCAGGTGCTGTCCTCAGGGTGCCTCCCCGCCATGGGAGGCGTGGACACCATGGACAGGTGGCATCCAGGATAACAGTGATGCAAAGCCGTGGTGGGTTCAGTGTATAGGGAGTTTTGGGGTCAAAGCAGGTAAAGCTGGTGTGTTGTGTGTTGATAAACCCACCTTTCAAAGTGTGCCTGACAGCAGAGAGAAGTTTGGGGCATGAGGCACATGCCATTGCTTGTGTTGTCGCACTGGGATGCGGCATGAACTGGGATGCTTTTCTTCCCCTTTCCTCCTCCTTTGCATTGCAAGATTCCCTGTCTCTTTTATATACCTTAATTCACTGGCTCCTTCCTGGGTTTTCCTGCAGTTTGAGGGTGTCAGTCTTCGCAGACTGCATTTTAAAATGCTACTCCCTGCTCATTCCACTGTCCCAGGTGTGTAACTGCCCACTCCTCCTGTGGTGGTGGGAGACAGTGAGTTGGGGTGCCAGCTCTTGTGGGAGGTGGATACCCACACTCCAGCAGAGCCACATCAAGACATGGCTCAACAGAAGAGCCTCATGCTGGAATTTGCTGTTTCAGCATAAGCAAAGCCTGAGGAGACCCAAGCTGAACCGGTATCGATCCCTCCTCTGGTAATGAAGCCATCCCTGGGAAGATGGGGAAGTATTTTTTACATCAGCACAGCTGTATGGATTTGCTTTTGCTCGTGTCGAGGGCGATACCTGCTCTCAGGCTCTTGCAGGAGTTTCTTTTTGATGGATCTTTGGGACCTACAAATCCCAGAGTTCAAAGAGAGTTGTGGGGGTTTTCTCCCTACTTTTCTGAGGACATGTTACTTACTCTCTACTCCTGTGGTGAGAAACAAGCTGCTCTGTGCTGGAAAAAGGGCTTTTAGCTTTTCTGCCACAACAGGGGATAAATAAGCAGTGAAATAAATAAGTAAGGTGGTAAAGCAGGCAGGTTTCTATCTGTCTGGCTAGAATGGGAAGGCAAGAGATGGATTGCACATGCTAGATCCGAGGGTCTTTTGAAGATTCAAGAGAAGTGAGAAGTGTTGGGGTAAGATAAGCAGATAGAAAGGCAGTGAGGTGATGTGAAAGCAAGTCTCAGTTCTGCTTGTCCAACTTGGTGGTCCTTCAAGGTGACTCAGGAGAGCCTGAGAGGCAGGGAAGAGCAGATACAGAGCTGGTGTGGAGAAGAATGTGTGACTAGATCAGCATCCACAGATTTTATGTATATATTTGGAGTATGTTGTGTAAATTAAGACAATACCTAATGATTCGTGGCTATTATTTGAAGTGTCCCACTGTTACAGATTTATTTGTCATTTCTTGTAGTAACACCGATGATAATGAATTCATTTGTATTAATGTGGGTGTCGTGGACTTCCGTTGATATTCCGCATTAATTAATGTACCATTAAAAGAAAGTGGCACCCAATTAATATCAAGCAGGAGCAGTACTGCCGGTGTCCTGTCATTAGGGTTTCATTTGTAATGCACTGTATGAATGCTCTGCATTAATGGAAGTCATTTGCTATCCAGAGCATGGCCCGATGGGCTGCCATGGGGTGCCAGAAAGTGAAAGTTAGTGGCAACTACAAGAAAAAAAAAAAAAAGGGATATTAAAAAAGTAGGATCTGTTCAGTTTATGGCATCACCCCCAAGCAGACACTGGAAAAGGGATTTCTCCTCTCACCCCACAATGAATGCTGGTTGGTAGCAATAAATCACTCCAGTGATTTGACTTTACTGCTGAATTTTAATATTTATTGAGGGGAGGGATAGTGGAAAATCCCACTGGATTCCACAGGTCAGGGCTGCCTTTGCTTCCCTAAGCAAAAGCTGCCTCTGTGAGTGCAGGAGTGCAGACCTTGGCTGTGGTCACCTGGATCCACCTGATTCATGCCCACCATCTCCAGCACTAGGAGAGCCAAAGGGGGACTGGGCCATCTGCCATGGATGCCCTTGTAAAGGGGGAGGTGGCTCCAAATGCCCTTTTCCAGCAGGAAAATCACACCAGCAGGAGTGATACGGTGCGGCTGCAGCCAGGAGCTCTCTGACTGACAGGTTTTCACATTTCTGGAGCTGCTGTCTGACTTTCAAACGTCTTGTTAGACCATCTTGGACTCCCATCTGCTGTCTCCAAAACTGGGGCTGACCTAATAGGAGCCAAGGAGGGAAGCATGGGCTGCTTCCCAACCTTTGCTCTGGCCCTGCCTGCTCCTTGAAAGCTGGACATGGGGAATGGGAGAGAAATGTGGCATTTCTGAAGAAATTTGGCTGTGGGCACTGAGTTAGTGAAGTGGTGATTGTGTCACCATCCTTCTGCTTCCTCCCAGGGAAATAGTTGGCTATTGCTAATCGGAACTAGGTGATCTTTTAAGGTCCCTTCCTACTCAACCCAAACCATTTTAGGGTTTCATCATTCCCTTTCTGGTCTCGCCTCTTAAAATCTGTGCTGCAGAAGTGACTGGTGCCACAAGGAGAGGTGGCAGAGCCATGTGCACCCCAGCTTTTAGGAATGCCACATCATCCATCAGTCATGCAAGCCCTGTGTTGGCAGGGGCCGGGTTATCTTTGGTGGGAAACGGAGCAGCTCTGGGCTGGAAAAAGCAAGCAGCTTTATCCCACGGGATGCCAGAGCATCCTCTCCTGTGTGTGGTTGCTGCGCCGTTGTCCTGCCAGCATGGCAAGTTCCCCTGTGGGCTTGTTGGTTGTGACATCCCTTTCTTCAGCACTGTATGTTGGGTCAGGCTGTGTCTGCTGGGAATAAGAGCTCTCAGCTCTGAGTGTGGTTATCCAGCAGCTAATTCCTCTCCAGCTCTTATAATACATCTATTCCAGCTGTGTTTATGGTGTTTTCAAAAGCCCCTCAATTGAATTATAGCTCTGCGGTGGCCGTTTGCCAGTGTCACCCGATAATGAGCGAGGTCACTTAATAGAGATAGCAACAAGAGATACATATTAATGAGAGCTCATTGAAAGGTGGGCTGAATTTCTACCAAAAAACAAATTTTAAAAAGGGAAATTATCAGGTTTTAAAATCAAACTTTAAAATTGGAAATTGCTTGGCGTGGAGGCACAGTAATGCAATTAATAAATGTAATTAAAAGTGTAATTAAGAACACGGGAATTCGAAGTCTGTGCACATCCATGTGAGTGTTTAGAGCTGGCAGGCGAGTGAGGGACACAGTCTGGAAGTTGGGATGGCTCCTGAGCTGGAGCACGGAGATGGAAACCAGGACATGGGGCTGGATTTGAACTCTCAGCAGGGTCTGGAAGGGGAGCTGGCACTTGCTCCCACTCTGCTCCTGCAGCTGTCTCTTGCAGCAAGTGAGACACGGGCAGGGGTAGGTGACTTAAATCCATCCTGGGCAGCCCAGGGATGAGGGAGACAGGGCTTCAGCTGTAACAGGAGAGCACTGGGAATTTATGTCAACCCTCTTCTGCAGCACCTCTGAGACCAAGAGGCACTGAGCCTTCCTTCCTGCCTGCGATGAGACGGGATCGGCGGCAGAGCCTTTGCCTGGAGCAGAGGGATGTCTGAGCCAGATTTAGCAGAGCGCAGAGCTCCTTTCATCCGCCCCACTGCACGGTGGAGAGGCAGGGAGAGGGAAAAGAGCTGCCGGGAGCAGCAGCAGGGATTATTTAGGAGTAATAGGTTGACCTCAGCTATAACAGAAGTGCAAAGCAGCGAAGCATCTCCTGATGGAAGTGGTCAGCTCCCACCTTGATGCCGTGGAATAGGGGGGAAGGCTGGACCCGAAATAGGGCTGGCGGGGCTGTTTGAGTGCTGATGCAGAGATCAGAGCTGCCTGCTGCTCCAGCCCTCGTGCCCATCGCTGTGCCCCCCGGTCTGTTTGCGTCGCCTCATCTCACCGACCTTCAGACAGCTGTTGGGCCAGATTGCCTGCCGTTTTTCCACATTATTTGCATGGGTACAGCACGCGTGCATCGCCATCCTAATCATCTCCACCAGCTTCTGCTGGGTGACTTTGCCCTGGGAGGTCACATGGAGGTCCTCTGTGTGGCCAGCCACCGGAGAGAGGGAGCAGGGGTGGAGGGGCCAGCTTCAAATAAACCAAAATAAACATTTCAAAGCTTGTAAGGACATTGTCGTGGTTTAACCCCAGCCAGCAGCTAAAAGCTGCGCAGCCACTCACTCTGTGTGGTGGAAAAGTGGATGCATTTAAGAGAGTATCTGAAAAACTAACTCACACATCTCCTCCACTTTTTCTCCCGCCTTTATTCTATGTGACTCTGACCCTGTTGTAAAAAAGTCAGCATTACATATTCCCCCTCTCAGCCCTTTGCCCACAGGGTGCCCAGTGTCAGACCAGTTGCACAAGACTAATGGATCAAGGCACATCAGAGGTGCTGGCAGCCCGTGGCCCGTGAAATGGTTTTGCTGTGGTGGAAAGCTCTCAAAGGCACCGTGCAAATCTGCTCCCTCAGCAGGGCGAGCAACTGCCTGCCTGCCAGAGGGGTTTATATGCTGTGGGAGCAGGTGCTGTGGGCCTGAGGAAATGGTGGGGATGCTGGGCTTTCTGCAAACAGCCTTTCTGTTTTAGCCCTGTGTGAAGGAAGAGCTAGTTCACATGAATCATTTAGGTTGCAAAGGGCTTCTAAAGATCATTGACTCCAACCATTAGCCCACCACTAACCCATGTCCCCAAGTGCCACATCCACACATCTTTTAACTCCATCCGGGGATGGGGACTCCACCACTTCCCTGGGCAGCCAGTTCCAGTGCTGGACAACGCTTTCCATGAAGAAATGTTTCATGGAAGCAGCTGGGTTGGAAGAGATCTCCGAGATCATCAAGTCCAATCCTTGATCCAACATCACTGTGATTACCGGATCATGGCACTGAGTGCTACATCCAGTCTCATCTTAAAAACCTCCAAGGGCAGTGAATCCACCACCTCTCTGGGCAGCCCATTCCAGTGCCCTATCACTCTTTCTGTAAAGAATTTCTTCCTAATACCTAACCTAAACCTCTCCTGGCACAGCTTAAACCTGTGCCCTCTTATCCTATTGCTGGTTGCCTGAGAGAAGAGACCAAACCTGGCTACACTCTCCTGTCAGGTTGTTGTAGAGAGTGATGAGGTCACCCCTGAGCCTTCTCTTCTACAGACTAAACTACTCCCAGCTCCCTCAGCTGCTCCTCACAGCCCTTGTGCTCCAATCCCTTCACCAGCCTCATTGCTCTTCTCTGGACCTGTTCCAGCACCTCAATATCTTTCCTGAACTGAGGGGCCCAGAACTGAACACAAAACTCTACTCTCAACACTAGTGACTGGATGCAGCACCATTGCCCACCACTCTCTGGGCCCGGCCATCCAGCCAGCTCTTAACCCAGCAGAGGGGGCACCTGTCCAAGCCTTGGGCTGCTGTTTTATCTAAACCTCTCCTGGTGCAGTTTAAGGGCAACATTTGATGGGAGACAAGAGGAGATTCTGCTCTGACTTTTTTCAGGTGTCCTGCCCAGCTCCCCTCATTTTCAGCTGTGACCATGTAACCTGCCTGGTGGGGCACATCAAAGAATCATGGAGTGGTTTCGACTGGCAGGGACCTTAAAGACCATCTAATTCCAACCCCTTGCCATGGGCAGGGACACCTTGCACTAGACCAGGCTGTCCATCATGACATCATGACCCCAGAGACTGTATCTCCTCCAGATCGTAACCCACCTTGTGTTGCCCCATTGTGTTGAAACAGCATCCATACAAAAATTTATTACTAATGCATTTTACAGCAGGTTTTATAATAAGATATTTAAGACTGCAGGTGTGGCCAGAGTGTGAGATGTAAAACATTTTAAAAAGGCTCTTTTCTGTAACCTCTTCTCCAGCAGAGAATATTGCATAAGGCTCTGGTGTCCCAGCTGTTGGGGTTAACACGGGGCACATCTGTGTCTGGTCACTCGTGCTGAGTGTCACACGGGAGGTGACAGCCCAGGGGAGGTGTTTGTTGTGATGTGCAGTGCTTGGGCCATACCCGTGACAGCTTTGGGACAGAAACACAATTTCTTGGGAGGATGTCAAGGGTATGGACCAGTCTCTTATTGTCAGTGCCAGGCAGTAGGAGAGGAGGCAACAGGCAGAAGCTGATGCACAGAAGTTTCACCTGAATGTGAGGGAGAACTTCCTTCCTGTGCAGTGAGCAAGCACTGGAACAGATTGCCTGAAGAAGATGTGGAGTCTTCCTCACTGGAGATATTCCAGAACTGTCGGACACAATCCTGTGCCATGTGGTCTGGGATGACCCTGTTTGAGCATGGAGATGGGACCAGAAAACCCGCTGTGGTCCCTTCCAGCCTGACCCATTCTGTGATCCTGTGATTCTTTGTGGTCACTCAGACACATATTGCCTTGTCTCACCTCTGCAATGGTGAGAGGTAGGGTCTTGGTCAGTCCTTTGCTTCCTCCTTGTGCAGTAACATCCTTCCATGTTTGAACAGGGATTTTGGGGGTTTGTTCCTTATTTTGAAACAAATCTATCCTTGCAACTGTGGTTCCACTGAAACAGAACAATCTGTTTATGATTAGAGTTTCAGGCTCTTGTGTGTTGCTGCTTTTGGACCCCACCCTCCTCCAGCTTCTTTCCAGAAGTTCTTTTATAACAGTTTGAACCTTTATTTACTGCAAAAATAAGTGAGGGTGGAGGCCTCACTACCCAGCACCTCAGAGCCTGGACCTGCTCCTGCTGAGCCATCAGATGAGGGATGGGGTGCTGGAGACAGGTCGGGAGCAGGTCCCACTCCCGTTTGCCCTCCTCCTTCTTCATGGTGGCATCTGTCTGCATGTTTATTTTTATCCCACATCTGCTGGCGTTGTAACAAAGATTTAATGATATGACACAGTTTTGTCACCAGTTCTTTTTTTCTGTAGTTGAATGAAGCTCCGTCACAGGCTGCTGGAGGGAGCTGAAGGCTTTAAAAAGTGACAAAATTTGGTGAGTCGTGTAGGAAACTCACCTGTAGGCTGTTGTCTGCCTGGACAAAAAAGATAGAATTCATTATTTTTGCCTATTGGTGAGAAGCAAAACCACAGTTAGTCTTTGTTAATGAAGAAAAACCACGAGGGATATGCAGAAGAGTCCTGTAAGGGGACCAAATGCTGAAAATGCAGAAACATAGTCCAGCACGGGGCTTTCCTGTGGCATCTCCCTGTGCTGTGTCCTCTGCCTGATATTTACCATCAAACACAAGCCCCAGGCAGTTCTGTTTATCCAGATGTTTTGCTTCATTGTTTAGATGATGGGCCGCATCTTTTGAGAAATAAAGACTTCAGCTTCCTGCTGAGGAATATCTGGAGCCTGTTTGACCCAAAAATGGCAAGAGGATTTTAAAGACATATTTTCTTATGCTTTTTAAGGCAGACAGTCTGAAATTCCTCTGAGTCCTGATTGTGCCTGCCTGGGCATGAGCACTGAGAATGAGACCTCTTTCCCTGAAGGGCTGTTGGTGTGGGATGGCTGCATCCCACAGCTGGTTTTGCTGATTTGGGGGGATTTTTTTGCCTGAATTTGAGCTGGGGAAGAAAAGATGGATTACCCAGAGCACTCCTTACAGCTCTGTGCCCTGTTGAGAATAAAAGCATGTGTTTACTGGTGAAATATCCCCACTGACCCCTCTGTATTTTGGGCAGTATCAGTGATTTCCCGCTCTGCATCCGTGCTATTTGACTTCATGCTCCTGCAACACTCCTCCTGTTGCCTGGAAGCCCTTCTGCTCCCCTCCTACATTCCCCTGTGCTGTGCTTTGCTCCTGCACTCACCCTCATGCTTGGGGGTGCCCACTGCCCCCAGCAAGGTCCTGCCCTGAGATCCCTCACAGCCCCTCAGATGCTTTGGTGTAGATGCCTGCGACTGATTCCCAGGGCCAGCCCCGAGCCGACACCCTGATTGTTTGGCTCTTGCTGTCTCCTGGCCAATGAAGGGACCTGGTCATCAAAGCTGTAAAATACGGATAAAGCCACAGTTATCACTAAATCAGAGCTCAGGTGGTGTCTGCAGGGCCAGAGCTGCCAGCACCAAAGCTGGTGACCTCCGTGTCCCTCCAGGCAGCTTCTCCTTTGGAAGGACAAGGAGGTGAACTCCCTTCAAAGCCTGCTTTAGGGCTATTGTATGGAATACAATGCTTTCACAGCCAGCCGAGCAGCCCCCTAATCACGGGTGACCAGAGCGGATTTGCATGTTCAAAGGAGTGGCTAGGGGCACTTAAAAAGAAGAGGAAACACATTCATCAAGGGCAGCTTTATCCTTATGAATATTATTATTATTCCTGGGGACAATATGCCCCAGACCCCTCAGTGCAGCCCCTATCTATTCTTGTGCTGCCTCTCCCTATTAATGGTTAATTTCTAATGCTCTCTGTCAGGACACTGATACCCAGGTGGCTCCGGGAAGGAATTTGAGAAGGTAGTTGTTGGAGCATGAGGAGTGCAGTAGTGGAAGTAGTTGCCTTGGCAGTAGCAAGAGAAGGGCTGTGGATGCTCTGGAGCTGCTCCCAGCTGGTGATGGCTTGGTGGGAAAGGGGCAGGTAGCCCAAAAGAGGAGTGGGAGGTGCTCTAGTTCTGTCTGAGAAGGTGTTTTGGGAGTGCTCGGAAAGCAAACACTCACCACAGCCTCCCATGAAGGGCTTCTTCATCTCAATACACCCACCCTGAGCTGACAGAATCCTGGTTCCTGAACACTTTAAATCCACAAGCCAAGATTAAGGTGCTGTATGTGTGGCACAGAGTCAGGGGTTTGTTTACGTGGCGGCAGGGCACCTCTGGGTTCAGCATGCCAGAAAATGAGTAGCTGTAAGGCAAAGGGTAACAAAATTCTGGGATAAATGGGCTGGGGAGGATGTGGTGTCTCCATCATTAGAAGGCTTTAAGGATGGGAATGATTTAGGTGTAGCACAGAGACAAGTTTCCCTTCTGAGGTCCCTTCCAGCTATATCATTTATGCTTCTATGACTGCTGATCACCAAAAAACTTGAAGGCACTTTAAAAAATAATCCTCAGGCCGTGGCCTGCGAGGCTTTCTATAGCAGCTTGATTTAAAGGAGGGAAAAAAAGAAAGGAAATGAAAAACCTAGGTGGGAGCTGCAACCTGTCATGCCTCAGCAGAAGCGACACTGATGAAAGGGAAGAGGAGTTTTGCTGGAGCCCGAGGTGAGCTCAGGTGTCAGAGCATCCCTGCAGTGCTGCAGGGCTGGATGCAAGGGCAGGGAGCATGAGGGATGTGCATGGGATGAGTGTGCAGTGCCTGGGTGCGTCGACATGGGTTGTGGAATGTGCCCTGGGTTCCCTGCTCTGTCTGACCAAGCTCCCAGGAAATCCCGCCACCTGCTTTTAGGGCGGGGAAATTTGGATGCTTTTGTTCTTTGCTGGTGTCATCACCCACTGTTAAACTGGTTAAATCAGATCTCCAAGCGTGGAGTCCTGGTTTCTCATGTTTTCTAGCTGAGGTGGTGACTGGGACAGCCTTTGGTTCACTGCAAGCTTTGTGGTTCCCAAGAAAGCTGAAAATGGCTCAGTTTGTCGCTCAGCTTTGGCCAAGGATTTTCTTGGAAGCAGTGCCCCATCTTCTAAGCTCTGCCTCTCCTCAAGCCTGCTTTCCATCTTCTCAGCACTTTGTGATACTTCTCTATAAGCTGAGGATGGATAATTTAATACGAAAGAAGTTAATAATAAAACACAGAGATTTGGGGAGAGGTTTGAAGAAATAATCTGTATTATCCCAACTGGCCATAACCAGCCGCTGTCAGGCCTCGCTTCTGACCTTTGCTATCTTCCTTTTTGAGGTTTAGCTCCTTGTCAACCCTTCCTGTGGTTGTGACTGTGCCACAAACAGAGGGACGTGCCCAAGGTGTCGTGATCCATTTGTACCTGCATCCTGGGGCCCTGGCAAAGCCTGCTTTGCTGTTGGTCTGTGCTTCTGCCTTTGGAGAGAGACAAGAATATGCATTTTAAGATTTGCATAGGAACATGCAGCTGTTCCACCAAATATGGATAATTGTTCTCCCCGCTGTGAAGTTAAACAATAAGAAGTGCCAAACTGCACTTGCCATTGCTGATTTTGTGCACTCAGCTGCATATTTTATGCATGTAGATTAGTTCCAGATTTACGACGACGTAACTGTTCATGGCTGCATTAATCGGGCCAGGTTGTAGTTGCTGTGGAAACTACAACTTCGACTCTTACGTTAAATTCTGTGTTGCATTTAATGCCTTTTTTTGTTGTTGTTGTTTTGTTATTATTTTTGAAGCTCTCTTATATTTAATGCCTTGTGGTGACAACTGTGAGGGAATCAGCATCAAAAATAAAAGCGTCTTTGGGCAGAAAACAAGTTTCAGCAAAGAGAGTAATTTTTCTGGAAAGTTGGGATGTCTGGGAAAATAAGGGTTTATGATAGAGTGCCATCTTGACCACAGCTGTATAACTATTATTATAAGTGTGTAACAACTATTATAGCTCCTGTAATACTGCAATAAAGAATACAGCTGTATAACTTCTAAATGTCCTGAAAATACAGGGCTGAAGTTGTCAGGTCTCTAGATATTCCCTCTGGTGAGTAAAGGAAATTGCTGATGTGTGTTTGATGGGGAAATAGGCAGGTGCACGCTTTTGCTTACATTTATTTTTTCTTTCCAGAATACTCCAGTGGGCACTCCAATTTTCATAGTGAATGCCACGGACCCAGACCTGGGGGCAGGGGGCAGCGTGCTTTACTCCTTCCAGCCTCCTTCCAACTTCTTTGCCATTGACAGCGGCCGTGGCATTGTCTCAGTGATCCGGGAGCTGGACTACGAGGTGACTCAAGCCTACCAGCTGCAGGTGAACGCCACGGTGAGTCCCACCCTGGCTGCTTCAGGGGTGGAGGTATTGTCTGGAGATGCTGCTTGTTTATTTTAATGCCCTACTCTGGCATCTTCTTGGGCACATCCAGGGTTTTCTGCTTAGTGAGGTATTATAGCAGGGCAGTGCCTGGGTAGTTTTAAGTCTCTGTGGAGCACAGCTGTTCCCCTCCAGCAGCATCTCACATGTGTCAGGGGCTTCTGCATGAAGGGAAACAGCTCCCTTGGTGGTGAAACCCAGCACAGGCCATACAGACCATTCATAGAATCACAGAATGGATTCAGTTGGAAGGGATCTTAAAGCCCATCTCACTCGACCCCCCTGCCATGGGCAGGGACACTTTCCACTAGCCCAGGTTGCTCCAAGCCCCATCCAACCTGGCCTTGGACACTTCAGGGATGTGGCAGCCACAGCTTCTCTGGGCACCCTGTGCCAGGGTCTCCCCACCCTCACAGCCAAGAATTTATTTGGTGTTTTGAATCCTGCAGACCCATTCCTTGTACACTGTGGTTTATTACAAGTGAATTCACCTGTATTAAGTACAGACATCAAGAGTTAAAATTTTGGTGGACAAAGGAGAAAGCAAAGTCCTAATTACAGTCAGTACTATTGTACTGAGAGGGGACCCTTGGGGGATGCATCCACCATGGCAAATTCATGCCCCATACGAATGGGAAGCTTCTTCCCTGGTGTTAAATATAGTGAGAGCTTGGGAATGTGGAGCATCACACCAGCAGGTGCTCTGAGTGGTGTCTCCTTCCCCATCTCAGATGCAACAGCTCTACAATACATCTGACCAACTCTGCACTCAGAAGAGGGGGAGAAAACCCTCTCTGACCCCTCCAGGCAGCTGGCTAGAACTCTTGAAGCATGTGATTTGATCAAGATCTTTGTCTTTATCCAGAACCACAAATGTCAGGAGGACATGGAGGGCTGTGCAGGGCTGCTTTGCTCTTCAAGGCACTGAGACTGGGCACTCACAGACTGCAGGGCCACAGGCAAACACCACAACCTTTCAGCCCAAGCCCTGCATGTTCCAGGCTGTGGAATCTTCCCCAGAAGCTTGTTTTTTTCCTCAAACATACCTCATTTAATTTTTAATACTCCAGTGGTAAGAGGGCCTCTCTTTGTTTGTTTCCTTATCAGTTCTGTCACTGGCACGCTTTCCTGGGGTGTACTATTGCACTGTCTGACAGGATAGAAAATGTGGGACCAAACGTCATCCCTGATGGAAACATGACTTTCTTCCATGATTTTTATTTCCTCAGGGGTGTCACCTTGGTCCACCCAGCTCCATCTAGCCCTGTATCCCAGGTGCAGTTACCAGCAAAGATAAAATGGGGGCATATCTGGCACTTTGTAGCATCACAGAATGGTTTGGGTTGGAAGGGACTTAAAACCCAGCCCATTCCACCCCACTGCTGTTGGCAGGGACACCTTCCACTAGACCAGGTTTCTCAAAGCCCCATCCAGTCTGGCTTTGAACACTTCCAGCTGTGAGGCAGCCACAACATCCCAGGCAACCTGTTACTTGCTCTGTGTGCTCCTGGCATCTGGTAATTTCCAGCTCAGGGAATCCAAAGTATTAAATACTAAGTCTCTGAACTGGGCTGGATGGCTGTGGGAATGTCTCCTTGGCTTGGTCAGTTCTAGTAATCCCTAGAGGAGAAGTGATGAGAAACCCCAGGGCAAAGCTATGGCAGGGGAGAAGGATGAGAGTTGCACCAGCATAGCAGGCGCTGGAAGAGCAAAGGTGGTCTCTTGCCTGCCTGATGGAGACTTTGCATAGTCCAGGGTGGGAACTGGGCTGGTGGTGGATTCAGAGCAGCTGCAAGGAGAGCTGAGGAGCTCAGATGCAAGGCAGGAGTCATTTCACCCCAGGGATGAAGGCAGCAAGGGCAGACAAAGGCTGGAAAGGGCAGCAGGAGAGACAGTCAGTGAGGAAACTGGGAGCGCGCTCACTTCTTCAGTGATCTGTGATGCCTTAAACAAAATTTAAGAGGTGAAGGGGAGGGGAAAGAACATTATCTGAAGAAACAAAGGACTTCAACCTGATAACACCGACAGCAGAGTGGAGTCAGAAATAAGCCTCCATCCAGGCCCTAAACGCTGAGGCCCGTGGGTTAAGAGGATAATGTACAAGCTGTGTTGTTGAATATGTTTTAAATTAACACTAATCTTCTGGCAATCAGCCTTTGCTGCTGCTCAGAGCTGCTTTGCAGGAGTGTGTGGTAGCCTCTAATGGTCGCCTTCCAGCACAGTGCTTGACTGGGGGTAAGGAGAGATTGATTTCCATCTCTTTGTGTGCTCTCTCTTTGCTCCTGCTCTTTTAGCAAAGGGCTGTGGGCATTGAGGTCACTCCTGAGCACTCGTGGGGTGAGGCTTCAGCAAGAAAAACCCTGGCATCAGGGCACTGCCAGGAGAAGGTGGTGGCAGTGCCTACTGCTATGGCATTGGCTGCTGGGGAAGGGTCTTGCTCTGGGAAAAGGGCTTGAGGCTCCATCCTGATGGGATGTGATGGGGAGATAGGGGGATCTTCATAGAATAATGGAATGGTTTGGGTTGGAAGGGACATTTAAAGGTCATGTAATCGAACCCTCTGCCATGGGCAGCCATGGGCAGGGACATGGCTTCCACTAAACCAGATTGCTTCAAGCCCTGTCCAATGTGGGCTTGAACACTTTTAGGGATGGGGCAGCCACAGCTCCTCTGGGAACTTGTGCCAGGGCCTCACCGTGCTCACAGAGAACAATTTCTTCCTGCTGATCTAATCTAATCTTCCTAATATCCCATCTAAACCTGACCTCTCTGTGTTTAAAGCCATTCCTCCTCATCTTGTCACTCCAAGCCCTTGTCCAAAGTCCCTCTCCAGCTCTCTTGGAGCCCCTTCAGGCACTGGACCCATGAACCCAGAAGTAATACTGGGCGTACCTACCCTCTGCCAGAGCCTGGAGCAGCAAATACAGAAAAGAATAAAGCTGCTGCTGCAAGGCAGCCCATGGGGTTTGGAAGAGCAGTGGGAACATGAGGGAGCTGGTGGGCTTGGGTCATGGTCCAGCTGAAGGAGCCCAAGCAGTGCTGAGGCATAAAGACTGGTGGGTATGAGAAACTCTGCTGTGATGTGCTGGCATGAGACATTGCTGGCAGCCACACCTGAGTCTCACCATGCAGAAGTACCCTGGGCTGTGTCTGTGTTAGGAGGGAATTTATATTTTGAAGTATATTTTGAATAGCGTTGCTGTGTTTTCACTCAAAATGGGATGAAAAGTAAATTCGTGTTTGCTTTATTTTAAAAGGCTGATGCTGAAATGAAATGCATATTGTCTTTCAGCTTAGAGGGAGGTGCAGTGGACAATAATTCCAGCAGGTAGCTTAAAAAAGAGATGATTACCTCCACTATTCAGAAATTCTGGCCCAACTACAAATGCAGGAGACTTAATGCTGTTGAATAATTCTATGTTTCTAATAGAAATCCTTTCTCTCTCCTCTCCGCCCCTCATTTTTTTCAAGGACCAAGATAAAAACAAGCCTCTGTCTACTCTGGCCAACCTGGCAATCATCATCACAGACGTGCAGGACATGGACCCCATCTTCATCAACCTGCCCTACAGCACGAACATCTACGAGAACTCGCCTCCGGTAAGGGCTGTGCTTCACCCTCACGGGCAGGACCACAGGGTTTCTTTCAGAAACAACGTGTTCCCAGCCAGCTTTAAAATATTTTGCCCTTTTTTCAAAAAAGGGAGCCTAGGCAAGGGGGTTTAGGAAGGCTGAACCCCAAGTCAAATATTTTCCTGAGCTTTTTATCTTGAATTTTACAAAGGCTGTTCTTAGCAGCCAGTCACCTTGTTTCCTCCCCACGGTCTATCTGCATGCCATTTCCAATAGAAAACTTGAAGGAAAATTTAAACGTTCCTGAAATGAGGCAGTTTTGAAAATGCCAGAATCATCAGCCTTTTCAGCACTTTGAGTTTTTTCCCCCAGGTTTTGCCAAATTGATCCAATCATTTTAGTTCTTCTGAAACTCGGTTTGTCAGCAAACTCGCTGTTTGTGGAAAAACGTCTCCCAGTCTCTAAATACAGCAGGGATGTGTTTGGTTTTTATTTTTTCCCCCCACACACAGGAGACATCAGGGCAGCCTGGGCTTTGGGAATTGTTTGCTCTGCTCCCAGCAAGGGTGCCCAGGACCTTCAATCCAAGCACCAGCCCTCCTCAGCAGCATCCCCCTTCCCAAAGCACAGCTGTGCATCCCATCACTTTATATATAGGGAAATATTTTTGTGTATAGATGGAAAAACCTTCTGTCTTAAAATGGGGACATGGTGTGTGCTCATACCGTGTGTGCATCCCATAACATCTCTGGGATCCCAAATGCCCCATGGCTCAGTTCACACGGTGGAAAAGGGAACTCCAGTGTGCTTCAGTTGGTGCCTTTTTATCCACTTTGGAGCAAAGCCCTGACATGGAGAGTGATGGATCCACAGGGCTAAGTCCTGCTGTCCCAAGTCCTGTGGTCAGACAGCACATTACTCGTCTGCTGGCCCAGAAATGGCCAATAAATGGCCTATTTGCAAATTGCTTACACAAAGTGAAGGTTTTGTTGTGTTTTAAGTGTATTTCTGGGGTTGGCAGAGTGAGCTGCAGGGAAATAAAAACGCACAACTTAGATTAGTCTTAACTAGGAGGGAAAAAAAAGCCTTAGATGAAAATAAAGAAATGGAAGTCCCATGAGTATTAAGAATTGTAGACTGCATCCCCTCCATGGAGTGACCTGCTATCCAGGACAGGGAATCCCTGTGAAATAAGATATATGTTAAAGTTTAAAGATCTCTTTGTGTGGATACACCAGCAGGTACCACAGTTATTACTGGAACATGCACTGCAGTAGGGAAAGCAGCAAATAACCACTGTGTAACCTGATATAGGAAATGAAGGAAGTCAGCAGTTTTCTGACAGTTTTAGAGATTTTAATTCCTCTTGGCCACGTGCAACATCTCCAAAGGCATTGAGAGATTCAGGATGGATAGGTGCTACCAGAGACATGGTGAAGAGGAAAACTGCAGAATGTTGGACCCCAAGTCCCAGCCTTCCCAGGAGAAATTCCATAATGCTGAAACAAGGGTGTGCTTTGCTATGGCAAGTCCAGGGATTAACACAGAGTCATTTAGATTGGAAAAGACCTCAAAGATCATAAACTCCAACATTAACCATGTGCAGTTTTTGTCTCCCTGTGGAAGTCTCATCAGCTCTGCCCTAGCCCCTGAGGGAGCCTGTTGCAAAGTGGGAGAATGTCTTGGTTATCAGAATGATAACAATAAATCTGGATGAGGAGTCTGGGCACGTCCAGCTCCTGTCCAAAACCAGGCTGCAGGTCAAGCCAAGAGGCTGCAGTGCATTTTTGGGTGATGTTTACCCTGACATTGGACTCAAACTGTGCTCAAGCCCTGTCATTCCAGCCCCAGCTCTACAGACCAGGACCTCGCTGCTGCTCCACATGCTCACTCCCCGTCTCTCTTGCCTCTCTTTTTATCTGTGGTGCACAGCATGTCTGTGTTCCTCTATCAGTGTATCAGGCGAGAATACCTCATCTGAAGTGTATACATTACCTAATAAAATCCTTCTTATTTGGGATTATTGCATCAAATTTTAATTTCCCCACTCGAGTAACAGCATGTCACCCAGCCCGGCAGTGAAGAGCCGATAGAAGGTGAAAAGAGTGGATAAACTGCAGCAAATTACCGCAAACAGATCTCTATCAGCCCTTTGACTGGAATTGACTGGAATTAAGAAGTGAGAAATGGGATTTTTTTGCCGTGGCAGCTTTCTGAAGCGCTCCCCACCCCCTCCTCCTGCCGCAACGCTGGGCTGCGCTTTGCCTTTCAACTCCCTAATCCTGTAAGAGAAGAAGAAAAAGGGGTGGAGGGGCATGAGAAGGGAGGGAAGTGCTGTTGTAGCTCTTATTTTTCTCAGGCCGAGATCTGGTAGCATAATTTAGAAGCGTTTGGGGCAGGTGCTTATTCTGACACCAAGAATAAAGCAATTTCTTATCGGGCAAAGGAAGAGGACGCAGCGGGGAGAAGCTCTGCTGTCCCTGGAGGTGTTGTATCTTCTTTCTTGATGTTGTTTATCATCCCAGCGTGGCTCAGGCATCTCTCCCAGGGCACCTGAGTGCACCAAAGCTGCCTGCAGCTGTGGCAAAGCTTGGCGGCATGTTTTTCATCCTCGGATTTCTTTTGGGTGTCTGTCCTCAGAGCATCTGCAGACTGGTTGATGTTGAATGTCACTGAAAGGGTTGTCAAGCCCTGGAACAGGTTGCCCAGGGAAGCGGTGGAGTCAGCACGCCTGGAGGGATTTAAGAGACATGTGGATGTGGCACTTGGGGACATGGTTTAGTGGGGACCTTGGCAGTGCTGGGGGAACGGTTGGACTCGATGATTTTAGAGGGTTTCTTCAACCTAAATGGTTCTGTGATTCTGTGTCCTCCAGACAAGTTGATGGGGCTGCAGGAGAGGGGCCATTTCCCCTTGCAGAGCTGCTGTTGTTCTGATGAGCCCCTGCTTTTGGACCTCAGCTGGGGCATGGTCCAGGCAGCATCAGAGCTTGACTTTGGGGGAGCAAGAGGAGGAATCCGCTCCCTTGAAGACAAGCTGAGGCCTATGAACTTGTGCTTCATCCCATGGAGAGCCACATGGAGACACGAGTGGGCACAGATCCCACTGGCACTTGATCCCAAGCCCAGCAGTTGTATTCCCTCGCAATAGAATGGTACAGCTATGTGTCAAATATTATTAAAACAGTTTTAATTCTTCAGCACCATCCCCCTCCTCCTCAGAAACTCCTTGGGTTGAAGAAATAATGTAGAATCAGTGTTATTTTTGCCCTAGAGTCTCAATAGCTCCGAGTTAATTCTTTCTTACAATATTTCCAGCCCATCAGTGTGAACACTTTATTAAAAGCTCAGGGTTTTATTAAAAAAGGATTGATTTACCCCTGCCCCTCTTCAAAAAACCCTCAGTTTTTGTTTGGATAATGTGCCATTCTTTATTTTCTTTGCCTTTTTTTTTAAGCATAGGCTTTCCCAGATTATTACATTTCTAAACCTTCTTCCTCCTTCCCTAGAGGGAGAGGGTTATTCTGTTCTCTCTGTACTCACCAGCCCTCTCCCTGCAGCCACTGTTGTCTGCAGCAGGTAGGCGAGTTGTGGCTGGTTTTAAGGAAAGTCAGGAATATTTAGAGTTTCTGAGAGCTGCAGGTTCATGCCACAAATAGCTGTGGCAGAGCTATTGGTCCTGGAAGTCAGCCTGGGGTTTCTCTTAGTAAGTGGAAGACACCAAGGCATGGATAGTGAAAGCAATAGTGTTGTGGTCTGATAGGATTTTGGAAGAGAAAGTGGGAATTGTTGACATGTGGTTCGTGAGAGGAAGATCTTTGCCACTGTGGTATGGCTGTGATGAGGGATTTTGTTTGTTTGGGCTGTTTTCCCAGTTCCTCTGGGTGGTTATTTCTGCTGGTGTGGTGAGCAAAGCGCTCTGAGGTCATCACAGGCACCAGGTGATGAGCGTAGCCTGTGTGTAGCACCACATTTTGCATTACATCATCTCAATCCAACCCATGCTGAGTGGGAATTAATTCCCTGTGCCCCGTGCTGAGCAATCATGCCCCAAGGCTCTCGCCATCTCTCATTAGCCCTCACTACAAAGCCAGTAATTGCCACCAGCAATATGGATAAATGCTATGCCTACCCTGGGGCACTTGTCCAGCCCCTTCCCCAGAAGGATCAAGATTGTTCCTAAATACTGAAGATGCTCAGGGAGCTGGCATTTGCTGGTCTTATGGCTATGGGAAGAGTCTTGTGAAGGAAGTGCCAGGAAGGATGGAAACCAGGTGGGATGTGAAGAGGTGCCCAGATCCCTGCCATTGTGGTGGTTCCAGGAGACAGCATCCATGAACAGCAGAGAGCTCAACACCATCCCAATGTGTGTTTCTTGGTCCCTGGTGAAGTGTGACTCATCCCCACGAGGGGCTGGTGGAGGGGCTTGTGGAGAAGGAAGAGAAACACAGGGCTGTCAGAAGAACAGGGGGAGACCCAACGCCAAAAACCAGCAGCATGATGGTCATCATCACAAGCTTACCAAGGACTGGGTGAACTTCAGCCTGGTCTCTCACAGCCCTCATTCCTGTGATGAAATCTCTGGATAATTTCCTCCCTATGGGCATCTCTGTGGCGTGCACTGCTGAGATACCTGAATGAGATTCCCCCTCCACCCCTCCCAAACTTTCCCCACTGCCACATCCATGCTCATCCTTTTATCTCTCCCAACAGCCCTTCCCCTTGGCTCCTGCAGGAGGGACCTCTCCCGCAGATAAGGCAGCCCATTGCTATTCCCCAGCCATGGCAAGAGCCCTGCCCTCTCCCGCAGCTGCCTTCCCTCTGCAGTGTGCACGGCAGGACACAATTCCCATTCCTGAGCTGTCTGACAGGTGATGAGCGAGCTGTCAGACAGACCCAGTGCCTTCACCCCCTGCCCCTTCCATGGAGGAGCTCCTGATTTGCCAGGGAGCAGAGGGGGCCTATATCTGCTCTGTGGGGATGGGAGATTAAAGCCTGGATGAAGTTTGATTCTGCTGAATAGGAGTATGATATATAATACAATACAGAATATATAATAATATGTAATGCACTACATAATGTATAATTCAATAATACATATTGTGCTATATATATTGTATAGGTTGAATTATAATACAATACAAGCAAGAGTAAGCTGGAACAGAGCACACTGGATAGCATTGCCCTTTTTTTCCCCTCTGCTTTGCCCTGCCCTCCTTTCCACATCCCCTGTTCTGCCTCCCCACCTGCTCTTTTCCCACTTTTCTTGGGCTTTTTATCTGTCCGTGCTCCTTCAGAAAGCACAGTTATTGTCAGTGATTTAGAGGCTCTCCGGGTGGCTGCTGAGCCTCACCAGCCGAGCGCTGCTCAGAGGCCGGTGACCTGGGATTTATGGCTAATGTTCTTGGTTAATAACATGGATTTACTTAAGGAGTCCATTGAAATGCCCTCAGAGATCAGGGAATGGGCAGCCTGCCTGGCCCTGGGAGCCTGCTTTATGGCCAGCAGCGGCATCAAGCCCGCAGGGGCACGAACCTGGAAGCCAGGGAAGACGGCAAATCCCTGTTTTCCACCGGTGATGTTTCTGCCACAGCTTTCCTTTTGGCCTTCAGCTGATGGATTACAGGGCAAACAGGAGGCTGCAGACCCACTCTGTTCCCTCGTTACACATGCAAACGCCTCTGCTGACATTTCCTTTGAGGGCAAAAAAAAAAAAAAAATTAAAAAATTTGCTGCTTTCCCCACTGTTAATAAGCCAATGAAAACAAGAACAGCTGAGTTGTAAATTTTTTCACACTACATTAATTACAGGCCTGTGCGTGTGTTGGTATTCACAGGGGCTCACTGCACTGCGGCGGGGGAAGTTGACTTATGGAGTTGACATAAGCATGTGATATTTTTATTTCAAGAACTAAAGAATTTTGGGTCACTTTTATGTTCTTTGATGGGTTTTGGGGACTCTCGGATCTTTATGCTGGGCTGTGGGAACAGTCTGTACTGCAGGATGGAGGAGGAGGTGGGTGAGCTGGCATTTGCAACAGCTCCTGCCTCTGGGCAATCCCTGGTTCTCAGCATCTGTCCAACCCTCCTCCTCCTTGAAGGTTTCAATTAAAATCTCTGCAGCTCACTTAGTTATGCAGCTGGATACCAGTGGTGACTGTGGGCATCCTGTGCTGCCTGGAGTGCTCATCTGAAGAACATGGGGAGAAGGGGACAGGTTGAAATTGGGAAGCTGGTGGTAGATAAAACTGGTGTAGTGGCCAGTGCTGAAGGTCATGTTGAGAGGGACTTGTTACCTTTGTTCTTGAGGAACTGCAGAATAAAAATCCCTGTGGCAGAGGAGTGTGTGCTGTTGCCTGTCAGTTGTGAAACTGTGAAGACCCTTGTCCTGGCTTTACCCAGGCTGCAACTTCAGTTCCTCCTTCCTCTTCTTCCTCGAGCACCAAAAGCTGTGCTGACCACACTGACCTTTCTTCAAATACTCCTCCTCTGGGCAGGGGATGAGCAGCACAGGGGTGGAGTCTGGTGGTGCTCCCACCAGTCCCTACAGACACTTGCCCTGGTACAAACCTACTGCACAGTCCAGCTCACCCGCCCAGGGATTTGGTCAGAGGGATGTTCCCCTGGTCATGCCCTCAGCATCTGCAGATACACCCCTGGGTGGATTACCAGAGTCCTGCAGTTCACACATGAATGATGAGTGGTGAGCGTGAATTGCTCCAAGAGGCAGGTTGTGGGACTTTTCCACAGCCTGCCATATCCTAGGACAGGTTATCCAAAGCACTTGGCCCACAGTAATGGGTGAAGCACCTTGTCAGGAGACCCCGGGAGCCCCAGCAGTGTCATCCAGGGTGGCTGTGACACCTGTCCCATGTCTCTCCCCAGGGAACCACCGTGAGGATGATAACGGCGATCGACCAGGACAAGGGGCGTCCCCGTGGCATCGGCTACACCATCGTCTCTGGTGAGTCCTGGTGGATGTGGTGGGGAGCCCAGCAGGGATGGAGGAGCTAACCCCACAATAAGGCACATCCCATGCCTGGGGAGTCATGGAATCGTAGAACGATTTGTGTTGGAAAGCGTCTTAAAGATCATCTTGTTCCAACCCCCCTGCCATGGACAGGGACCCCTTCCATAGTCCAGGTTGATCAAGGCAAATTTGACAATATCTCATGTTGAAACTTTTCATTCCTAATGAAGAGCCAAAAAAGGCTCAGCTTCACACAGTACCATGGAGGAGATTTTATGTTTAGGGAGAGAATTCGACTGATTGTGGACCAAATGGCTCCTGATGTTTTCTGGGGTGCTTCCCAAAAGCTTCAGAAGCTGGGATGCAAGGGCTGGACCTGTGAGGGTGCAGAGCTAGAGAATGAAGCTTCATTAAAGTGGTCATAGGTTTTTGCCTTCTGATGGGCATGTGGATTGATCCTGCCTTTCGCAGACTGGCTCTGAAGCCTGGGAACCCTTCCCAGTGTAGGTGGATGTGTGGGTTGCTACAGCTGATGTAGCTGGTTCCCCCTGGATCCTCACCTGGTAATGCTTGTCTCCTTTGGCTCCATAGCCTGGGGACCTCTGCTGATGACAACAGAGACAAGAGCAGGACAATGTGTGCAGGCATTTCTAGATAAGACATAACTGCTGTAAGGAAAGGCCAGTGTTTGGGGTTGGACCTGACTCATTAAAGATGCCTTGAGATCAGTGATCTCTGCCATACCCAAGACAGACTTTGGTGCTTGTCAGGCTGCACTCACACATGAGGGACCAGCCTGGTGGCTCTGGATTATAACCCTATTCCTGGCATTGCTTTTGAGGGGGTTCTTCCCAGCAAGAAATGGCAACAGTGCCTCCTGTCCCTGCTGTGCCACATGCTCCGGGTGCTGGCTGGCAGCTCCTCTGAGGTACACATGCAGAAATAATTTCCCAATCTCTCTTCCTTAAAGCCCAGCCATTTCAAACCCTCTTTAATCAACCTCAAGGGTCAAGGTGATTTCACCCTGACTTTCAAGTCCACTGATCCTGGCTGCCAGTATCCAGGTCAGTCTGCCTTTGAAGATGCAAGGATTATTTATTCCTCTAATTCCCTCTGCAATTTATTCGGGAGATTCTCCCAGATTGTGGGTATCAACTGGCTAAAGTGCAGCAGGGACTTTCTTTTGGCTGATACGGGATCTTTTTCACTGGAGACTGGACTGAAACATCAATCTAATTTTGCAGAGGCTGCTGAATTATGGTGAGGATGCTAAAATAGCTGTCATCCTGGCCATCCTGGATAGCCAGTGGGGTAGTGAAAGGGAACCAGGATGCTCTGGGATGCAGGTGGCAGTGAATTGTGGAGAGACACGCAGGCAGGTCACTGCAAACAGCCTTGAATCTGCTTGTGTAAGCCAAGAGTTTAACCCCTGCCCCCAGTCCTGCCTGGTGGGGAGCAGCTCTCATACCAGAGAATCAGGCAGAACGTATCAAAGAATGATTAAATTACTCTGGACTAATTTTTTTTCCCCCAAACCTGAGAATTGCAGAGTGTTTTCCTAACTGGCTAGGAGTTCTTCTGTCAGCTCCAGGGTCTTGTGAGCAGGGATGGTGGGAAAGATCAGCCTGTGGACAGAGCTGAGAGTCTAGACATGGGACTGGCATCTAGCATGCCTCCAAAATCCTGCTTACCCAAGGCAAGACATTTTTTTTTGTCAGGCAGGTAAAGCCTAATTAATTTCCCATTATCCTCAATCATGATGGTAAAGGTCAGCGAGCAGATTTTTGTGCCTGAGCTGGAAAATTTTTATGGCAATTTTGAAAAAAAAGAAAAAAAAAGAAAAAGAAAAAAAAGAAGCCTAACATATGGGAATGGGGAAGCAAATTAAATTAGAAACCGACCGTAAGCAAAAGTGAAAGTGGCTGATGGAGGTAGTGATTACACCTGGCTTCTCAGCTCCCTTCCAGGAGGCAGTGATGCTGCTCCCATTTCCCTGCAGGGACGGGTGATGCCTTTCCCTGGCTCTCCCAGGTGTTTGGGCACAGGCTTGGCATGTGGCTGCTCTGATTTTACCTTTTGGGCTTGAAAATACAGCGGTGAGAGAGCTGAGAAGCAACCCGGCCGTTTATCATTCCTTCGGTGTTAGTATCTAAAGCTTTGCTATGATTTGGAGGTGGGGTATAAAAATTAATTTGGAATTGCCGCTGTCCTATTCGGCTCCATCCCTTGGGATGTACTGCAGCAGCTCTTATTTATATGGCTATCTCCAGCACAAGGTCCTCCCATGACAGGAACACAATAAAACTAAAAGATTAACCATAACCACATAAAATAAGACTTAAGATCTAACTTACAGCTTACAGAGCTGTTAAGGCTGAAGTGCTGGAGGAGCACTGGTCTAGCTGTGTCCTGGCTTTGGCTAGTTGTCCTCTTGGGCACATAAGTCTGCCTGGATGCACTGGGAATCATTTCCATACCTAGTAGGGAAAAGCCATTCAGGTGTTTCTCCCTTTTCCTTCCCATCAGAGTGTTTTAGCTGCAGTAAAACGTACCTTTTTTGCCCCACACTTTCCAAGGAGTGGGCTCACTGCCCTGAAAAAGGCCAGCTGAAGAAGAAATCCAAGCTAAGACCTCTCAATTCATTCCTGTTGTGCTGACGGGCTGGGCTCCCATCGCTCCGAGGGGTGTTCCTGCTGCTTTTCCTGTGGGTGCAGGCAGCCTGTGGCCAGAGCTCTGCGAAAGCCCTCCCTCCCCAGCTGCCTTGACAGGTTGGAGATGCTCAGCCGCTGAGGTCAGGACTCGGTTTGAAGGACAGATAATTAATCCAGCAAAGTAATCCACAGTTCCTTTTTGGCAGATTTATGGAGATAGCCTCTGTACCGGGGACTCTGCCTCATCATCTTTCATTTCCCAGGCAAAGCGAGTGACTTGTTGTATAACACGACCTGTTCTAGATAAGGCTTTTCATTTAGGGGAACTCTCTGGGCTAAGGGAGATTGATTTTCCCGGTGGAAGCCAGAGGGCCCTGGCGCTGTCAGCAGGATCAGCCCTGCAGTCGGCACTGTGCTTTCACATTTGCTGCCACTGCACATCGCCTGGGGCACGGGGAATCCTCTGGCTCTTCAAAGGAAGGATTTTTGTCATGAGTTAAACAGCTATTTAATTAATAGGCAGGAGGAGACTCTGGCCTGCCAGCTTTTATTAAGAAAACGTACTGTCTCACGAGTAAACTTTGGGCTTCCTCAATTTCCAGGATAGTCCTGAGTCTTTTAAGCCTCCTGGCACGAGGATGTGAAGGTGACCTGTGCTGCTTGTGCAGGCACTGAAGGGTTAACCCAGGGAAAGGGTCCCGAATGTCAGTCTCTGCCTGCCTGACACAGTTCAGGTGCTGTGATGGATGGGCAATGGGAGTTTGCACAAGGGCAATCCATACAACCTTCCTGGGGCTTGGAAAGTCCCTCAGGAGAGAGGGAAGGAAGCATGGGGCTTTTGGTCAGTGGGTTTGTCCTCGGGGCTATCCACAAATCTTTATGGTGTTGTGGGTTTTTTTGCCCAAACTGGATTGATTTAGGAGACTGATGCAGTTTCTGGAAAAGAGTTCCGTTCCTAAAGCTGGTGCATCCCCAGGGAAGCATGAATTAAAAATCATTATTTGCACAATGCAATAGAAGTGTGCATTACAAAAGCGGGAGGGAAGCTGAAAAGAATTGCCCTCTGCCTTTCTTCTGGATGATCTGCTAAGGAATACAATGTCAGATACATAAAAATTTATATAAATAAAAATCAGTGCAGTAGCTCTCAGGCTTCCCATGGCCTTAACAGATCCGGAGTGCCCTGCTGCCTTCCTTTTGAAAGTGCAGCACAAATCCTTGAGGCAAGGTTAAGTGGCCAAAGAGGTCTCGAAGCCCTCAGCTGCTGACATTGCCCTTCATAGTTTGACCTGACTTAATAAAGAAGGCAAGGCAAAGAAAACCACTTCCCTGAGTCCCTCAAACCAGACATCAGGGAGAATCCTTGGAAATGGGACCTGCTCATGTTAATATTCCCATTGTCTGTATTGTGCTGGCTTTTTCCCACATTCAACTCGCTCGGTGAACTACCAGGGTGTTGAAGTCCTCATAAATTACACCTGTTGGGAGGGCCCTCCAGTGTGATTTAAAGGCAGCCATCATAGCAGAACATTTCTGTAGGAGGACACGCTGATGGGTGGAAAAGTGCCTTGTGCCGAGTTATCCATCAAAAGCTGCTTTTCCCACCTTGCCAATGCAAGGGGATGAGACAGAGCAAAGCAGAGATGGTGCTGCAGTCACAGCCCCTCTCTCCTTGGCTCACTGGGTCCCCATCTTCCTCCACGCTGCTAATGCTGTTTTCTTGTCACATTGGCATCTAGCTTTGGCTCGCTGGCAATCCAGAAATCATTGGAAAGAGATATGATTGCGAAAATGGTTTGCGTGGCAGGTGGTCCCCCAGCAAATGGCCCTCAGTAATTAAAACTATACATTCTCTTTTATGTTTAAATAGGAAACAAAAGCATATTTTGGGTTTAATTTCTGTGACTTCCTATTTAACTTTTGGGTGTTTAATGTGTATTCAAGACAGAGCAACCTGGTCTGGTGGAAAGTCTTCCTGCCTATGGCAGGTGGGTTGTAACAAGATGATCTTAAAGTCCCTTCCAACCCAAACCATTCTGGGATTGGCAACCACTGGGGAAGGATGAACCTGCACTGTCTCTGTTCATGTCAGGGCTGGAGAAAACTGGTTCTGAGATGGTTTCTAATGGAGGATTTTCAGAAAGGCGTTGAGCCTGGAGGTGTGAGGTTTGTGTTAAAAAGCACATTTTAGATGACATGGGGGAATGGTGGTTGGGGTCCAAGACTCAGCATCCTTTTGTGTGAAGAATGACACTGAAAGCAGAAACTCTGTGGGCTCTGTTCTCCTCTCTGGTACCTGGCCACAGCTCCCAGGGAATTTGGGAGGGGGATTGCATCTCAGGTGACAAATGTCTCTTTTATTTCCTTGTACTGTACATTTGGTTCTAAAAAAGGAAATCGGGTGAGAATTTAGTCTGAGCTCCTTTTGTGGCTCTGCAAGATCGGAAGTTCTACTTCTTGTGCTGGAATGGGCAATTAAATCTTTTGGGGAATATACTAATGCAGAGGAGTTCCAGCACACAGCTTTGGGCTCAGATCCCTTGGCCCAGAGAGCTGCATCTTCTGAGAACAGCAAACCAAAGTCCCAAGCAGGTGAAATGGGCACTGTTTCACTGTTACACAGAGCATCCTGATTTCGTGCAAAGCTCAGGTTGTAACAACCCCTTTTCCTCTGGAAATAGCTTGTTGCCTTCGATTTTAAGCACAGAGCAAAGTACCTGCCCTGAATCCCCTGCACGTGGCCCAGGGGCAGAAACTCAAGGTGAAGAGCAGCGAGGTGGTCACGGCAGCTGATGGACTATTTATACGATAATAACTGTGTCTGTTGCTGACTCCGTGAACCACATCCAACAGCATCTATTTCGGTGCCGAGGAGCCCTGACGGAGCACATTTTGATTAATAAATTATCCGGCACAAGGTGTGTGATGGGTTCCCCTTTCACATCTCATGAAAGTCATCCGCTCCAAGTTCAGTGGCTCAGCAAGCCCAGGGCCTTTCCAGGATGCAGATTCCCCATATAAACAGCCCTTTGTGGAGAGGTGGAGGGGGTGGGAAAATTCTCCTGCGTAGGGCTTGTCCTGGCTGACAGGTAATTCCTTGCTAGAGCTGGGCAGTAGTTGAATCTCTCCCTTGCATGGATTTGAACGATGCTCAAAGGCCAAAGGGGTAGGGAGGAAGGAGGAGACATTGATTTTTTTTATTTTTTTTTCCCCTTTTTCTGCCCCCCCCCAACTTTGGGTTTGAGCCAGTACTTTTAATGGCCTTTTTAAACTGTGAGAGCTTGGCTGAGGGCAATTAAGCATTATGGCCTTCATCTATAAAACCCCTCGTTACAGCAGTGTTTCTCCAAAATGATGCCTATGCCACCATCCGTTCCTCAATGAGCCTGGAAAAACACTGTGAATGGGCTACTGCGATCCATTCCATTGCTCCCAGCCCGTCCCTGCCTTCGCAGTGCCCAGTCTGGCTGTGCATTGTACGCAGTAGAGCTGCTGCTGTTCCTGTATCACAGACGAATGGGAAAGTTTTCCTTCTACTTTTACTGCCTCCTAGGCAGCCTCACATTTATTTTCTCCTCCCTGCCCTGCTCTCCTTAAGGGCATCCTTGCTTTCCCAGCACTTGAAAGCAGAGCTCTTCCTTTGCTAATGAAGGGCCTGTTTATTCCTTATCCTTGCCTGCTCCATGCAACAGAGCTGGATCACCAGGTTCCCTGGGAACATGCCACATGTCTGGATGGGGAAGTGGAGGACATAAGCATCTTTCTCACAGAAAGCAGAGAATAGTCTTTGGCTCCCTTCTCAAACCAGAGTCATGGAAATGAGGTCCCTGGTCTCCCCAGAATCCTACAATGGTTTGGGTTGGCAAAGACCTTAAAGATCATCTAGTTCATGGGGGGGATAATGGGAGAGCTGGGTCAGAGGAGAAATTATACAGAGGTGAGCAGAATGAGAGACTGGGGGGAGGAAAGACAAAACTAGCTAATTTTCCCCCAACCTTAATTTTTTCCTCTTGGTCTGAGGAAAGTGAGGGCACATGAAGATGATTAGAGAGATTTTTGCAAGGAAAATATCTCGGGAGAATGTGCATTGTTCAGCAGTGTGAGTGCTTCAGCAGGGATCACTGGTCAGAGGGATATCAAAGTGGTGGCTGGAGAGGTATTTTAGAGGAAATTAGGAAAGGCCTCTGAGGGATGAGTTTGGAGACACCACTTTCCCTTCAGAGGCTAATTTGCAAAGCCAGGAATTCTCTGCCAGCTGAAAGGTCGCCCCAGCAAGCATCGGATGATGGTGTTGGTGAGGCTGAGCTAGAGAAAAGCCTCTGATGTGCAGCCTGGGAGGGCCTTTGGGTACAGAATTCAGTTGTCCATCCTTAAAAAAATGATTGTCTTCAAGTATGACATTCATAACCATCTTTAGGACACAGAACTCAGTGCTGTGTTTAGTCAAATTCCTGCCCTATTGACCTAATTCCAATAAATTCCATTGATCTCCACATTTTATTGCACTTCATGTTAGGGGGAGATGGCCCCAATGCATAAGCTTTACCATGGCAACCTGGCTTTCTGGAGCATTTAAATGCCTCACAGCACAGTCCAATCCATCTCGTGGAGTGTCCTTCAAAGCTGATATTGGAAGAAGCTTCCTGAATAGCCAGCCATAAATTATATAGCAAAGGTGGGAAGTCAGGATGGAAAGAGGGGAATTGTCCAAGGGAGGAGACTAGAGATCTTCGTGTACCAGGAGCAAAAGATTTAAAGAAAACAAGGCTGCTGCTAATATTTTAGATAGCCATGTGTCAGTTCATTAAGCTGGCGAGTGGTCAATGGGGCATTTCAGATGGAGAGAAGAGAGGACCAAGGACAGAAATGGGAAGAACTCAGTCCAAGAGGAAGATACAACAGCTTGATAATGGGGGAGAAAGGTGTTATGGCACCTGGGTCTCTGGGAGAGAGAGGAGAGGCCAGGGTGGCTCCCTGGGTGGGAGGGAGGGGATGGCCAGACCTGGAGGCTTTGGCCATCCCACGAAAGGTGCAGCTGTGGTCAAACAGGGATCAAGAGGGATGCTGAGTGTTGGGAAACAACTTTCTCCAGCAGCAGCTCTGTCTTGCAGCTCCGTTCCGGGAAAATGACAAATGCTGTGCGTGTTTCACTCACACTGAGATATATCGAGAAGACAGGGCTTATTTTTTTGGTTATTTTTGACTGGGATGACCAGAGGGTACCTGCAGGGTTTCCTTGCTCCCGTTTGGGGCTGGATCAGGGGTTTCTGAATGCTGTCAGATGATGAGGGGAGCGGTGTGGGTGGCCGTATGCCTGTACACAACCTCCTCCTTGGTCATCACTAATTCAGCAGCCTCCTCTGGTGTTGTGTCAGGCTGGTGTCAGGTGTTCCAGGCTCCACACACCAACTGCTTGCTTTTGTCTGGCTGACAGAGGGAGCACCTGGAGTTGTCACAAAGTCATTCCCAGAGCAGGACATTAGTCCTTTCAGCATCTGCTGATGGTGAAACCCAAGTGTTTCTTAATCCTCTCTGAGTGTCTAATTCCAGAGGAGCAGTCAAACTGGGGGATTGGATGATCCATGGAGGCAGGCCAGCTCTGCATGGCACCCTGGCTGGTTGCTTGTAAGGTCAGGCACAGGGGCCAAATTTGGCTCCAGTAGGGGAAATAAAGGGGCCATGGGGTAAACACATCTGGCAAGAGCATAAAAACAGGGCAAGTGCTAATACTCTCCCTCACTCCAAATACATCCAGCTAAGAAAATTCCTGATCTGTCTGTGGCTTCTGTGTTATTTGATAAAATGTTTTTCTTTCTTTAACCTCTGAAGCCTCTCCTTGAATACAATTGGACTTGTATCACCCTTAGCATCCTCTGACAAGAGGCCCCACAGTTAAACCACAGCTTGTTATGTGGAGAATTATTTGTGAGCTTGGTCTGCCTGCTCCTTCCTCTGACTAACCTTGACTGATGTCCCTGAACTGTTGTGTTTTAGGAGAGAGGCCATGCCAGGGACACAGTACCCTGTGAATGCAGGTGCTTGTTCAGAGGGGAGCACCTGGATTTGGCCCTGATTTCAGCTTTGCTGCTGCCTATTTTAATAACTAAAGACCTTTGAAATTCTTCAGCTGCCTCCAGCATTTTGGCTGAGGGAAGGAGAGCCCCATTTTGAGCCCTGAGCTGGGGCAGAGGAGAGGAGGAGAGGACCATTACAGCCACGACATTTTAAAGCATGTTGGGATGATCTTCAGGGTTTGCAGAACCCACTGCACCCTGTGCCCAGCTTGGAGCTCATGTCCTCCTCCTTCCCTCCCTGCATTACCCCCAGCACTTTTTGGGATCAGCTGTGCTTGTGCTCACGCTGCCTGTTGTTTCTCCTCAGGTAACACCAACAGCATCTTTGCACTGGACTACATCAGTGGGGCCTTAACCCTAAATGGGCCCCTGGACCGGGAAAACCCCTTATACAGCAATGGATTCATCCTCACAGTGAAGGTGAGACCTCCTCCAGCAGGGAGACACACCAGCAGAGCAGGATGGGGAGGTCATCCTGCTTGGGGACAACTCTTCCGAGGTGCAGGAGCAAACCTGGGACATGTTGCTTTCATGGGCATCTGGAGCTGTGATGTGCTGGTGAAGCCAAGTGAGATGTCAAACACAGCCCCCTTGTCTGGTGGCCCAACACACGATCGATTCTATGGGGATGTGTAAGGGTGTTTTTGGTGTTCTGCCTGCTCTCCAAGTAGATCTGCCTGTGGTTGTGTCTGCTGACAGCATGGAAATGCCCGGGATTGCAAATACCACCAGACACACTCAGGCACTGCAATTGTGCCTACTTTTGACTGTTTCTCACCTTCCCCCCCCAAAACCCTGGATAAACATGACATTTTGTCATGTCAGCAGGCAGCAGTGTAACAGGGCATCACCTGTGCCTGCCCAGCATGGGGAGGGAGTGATGCTGGAATTTGCCTTGTCAAGGAAAGGCACTGGAGCGTGGTTTTCCAGCCCCACCTGAGAGCGACTCCCTGGCTTTGCTCACAGCCCTTTAATTGAAATCAATACCAAGCTGGGCAGCTGGTTGGAAACACATTTAGAAGTATGGATTCTGCTGGGCCAGGGTGGGGAAAAATCAGCAGTGTAGGAAGGGTCATTGATTGGGAGGGAGGCAGCCTTCTCATTTTGGCAAGTGTGATGCTTTGTCAGAGAGAGAGCAAAGGGACAAGAAATTACCCTTTATGGTCCCAGGCACAGTTCATATGTCAGGGCTTTGTGCATGGGGAAGAGATCCCCATCTATCCCTGGTATCTCTTCCTTTGGGCTTTTATAGCTTCAAAAATCAAGAGAGGGAGGGTTTTCTGGTTTTAATAGGGACAAAAATATCTGTTTAATCTTGGAAAGGTTTGTGAGCCTGAAAACTTGCCCATTTTCCTCCCTGCATGATAATGGAGTTCCAACTACATTCTGTTGATCCGATAGATTTCTATTTCCTCTCCCCACAAACTTTGCATCCTCCTGCAAATGCCAACTCTCTGCGTCCCACATCCCCAGGACCCAAAATGTTCTCTGCTGTTCTTGTCCTGGAGCACACAGTGAAAATACAGCTGGATTGCTCCTCGTTGGGATCAGCCTGTTCTGCTGTTGTGTGCAGAAGTGGTGAATAGCAATGAGCCGTGTGGGTCGTGTTAGCATTGCTTTTCCATGCCCACAGCAAAGCAAGATTATCCAAAGGACAAGAGGAGGGACTCTGCCTGAAAAGGCTGTTTCACAAGTCTTGCTTCTCTGGCAATAAAATCTGCACTCTTTCCTTTTGGGAAGGCAAAATTAAAGTCCTTCTTGAGACAGAGGTGTGATGCGGAGTCATGACTCAGCTCTGTATTTAGACACGTGTTGCCAAACCTATTTTAAGGTCTAAATCTTCTTTTCCTCTGTGCCCTAGTTTTCTGTCCCTTCAGTATGGTGGTTGGCTGCCTGCTCCTGGTCCCACCTCAGGGGATGCCAGAGGAGAGACCAGGAGTGCTCTTTGCTCCACTGTGCCTTCCCTTATTTTGTGGACTATTCCCTACATCTCACAAGGAATTTTTCTTTTTTTTTGTTTTGTTGTTTAAGTGCTTGTGGCAGGGAAATCTCCTGCTTGTCCTTCATGATAGGGGCAAGTGAGAACTTGCCCACAGCCATGCCAAGGGAAATGTTAAGCCCCTGGGGAAGGTTTGTGAGAGTGCTGTGGGCGTGACAACAGGGGTGGTGGGAGAGCTGGGCCAACATCTCTGTGCATTAAAGGGTAAGCAGCGTGGGACATCAGAGCCAACTGAGCATCCTTCCTTGGCAGAGTGGAGGAAGAAAAACCTGCAAGAAGTCTCTCATCACGACATGCACCATACACACTTTCTTTTACATTTATTCTTTTCAAAACATAAAGGCTGCCCTGTTTTCTCTCCTGGCAGGGGACAGAGCTGAATGAGGACCGCACACCCTCCAACGCCACCGTCACCACCACCTTCAACATCCTGGTCATTGACCTCAATGACAATGCACCTGAGTTCAACAGCTCCGAGTACAGCGTGGCCATCCCAGAGCTGGCCCATGTGGGCTTTGCCCTTCCCCTCTACATCCAGGTGCAGGACAAGGATGAGGTGAGCTATCCCTTGCCATGGGCGCTTCTGTCCCTCCTTTGTGGGGTAGCTCTGGTGTGGTTTTGGGGGGTGCAGGGAAGGAGGAGTCACTGGTGAAGCTGTGAGGAGGTGCAAGGTTATGTCCCGACACCCACTTTTTCAGCTCTTACTGCTGGTGTTGCTCTGCTTGCTGGATACCCTGAGTGCAGATTCCCTCCCCGGGGCCCAGGCACGGCACGAGCTTTAATGCAGTCAGGATTGTACGGCCCCTGAGAGCCAGAAAATAGGATTATGTGGGATGCTGATTCCCGCCTGCTTCTGAGGGCTCTTGTGGGGCAGTGCTTTGCCAGTCTGGTTCAGGAAAGGAGCAGTTTTTCTCCTGAACTCGCAGGGGATATGCCAGGGAGGGGAGAGACGGGAGCTCCAGGCTCTCTGCCCCAGGAAGGATGGGTGCTGCTGCTGTCAGGGAGGGGGTAGGAGATGCCCACTATTGGGGGGAGGACTGGGATACCCATTCATCACTGCAAACAAGCCAGGAGCATTGGAGGCTTGTTCTTCCCTCATGTTAACAGAGCTCCTGTTTGTCGCGCACCGATCCGTGCCGTGTCAGGGATGGCAGCACGTTTTCCAGCCCTGGGCTTGCAGCCTCCAATTACTCTGATTATTTGACTTGTGCAGTTCACGTCTGGCTGCCTCTGTGTGCCGGTCCCCTCCAACCCCGCCACAATGCCTGGTGTCTGCTTCAAACAAGTGCTGACACCTCATGGTGAGCTTTCCAAAATCCCTCGGAAAGGCTCTGGCTACAGGCTCCTGCCATCCCTCTTCCTCTTCAGGCTGAGCGGGAGATGAGGGGAAAGGGTTTGTCAGAATAAATGGCATCAGAAAATGGTTTGGGTTGGAAGGCACCTAAAAACCCACCTCATTCCAACTCCCTGCCATGGGCAGGGACACCTTCCACTAGACCAGGCTGCTCCAAGCCCCGTCCAGCATCATGGCAAAACATCATCAGGGTGTTTTCCCGATGCTTCAGGTAAATGATGTGATAGCAGCAAGGAATAGGAAACGGAACATCTCCCCCTGACCCCCAGAACCCCAGTGGGTCAATTAAAATGTGCCTCTTTTAAGAAGCCTTTGCTGGCAGAGATGATGGATTTGCTATTCCCCAGCCCTGGGTGGAGTTCACCCTGTCTTCTCAAGCCACTCAGAAATCCCATTTTTTTTCATCTGAAGTGATTATGACATAGAACTAATAATCTGCTTGTGACATGATGTCACCGTCCAGGAGTTATGAGTGCAGCCTGAAGAGGTGCAGATGAGCTATTAAGCAGATAAAGAGACTGTTTTTTCTTGAAAATGTCAATTGCTAATAAAGAAGATATGGATATGACAGATGCTTCGGATAGTTTCTGAATAGAGCCGCTGTCGTGCTTTCTGAGAGATGTCAGCAGATCCATTCTTGAAGGGCATTGTAACACTTCTGTTTGTGCCAGAAGGATGAAGGATCTGTCATTATTTCTGGTTAAAAGCTCATTTTAGTGGAGTGACTCCCATTCAAGAATTCACTTTTCAGCCTTGCTAATTTTAAAATGGGAGAATAAAAAATAGCCTTGCCTTCCCCATCGCACCAGCAAAAAATAGACACCGTTCTTTTGATGTATTTCTTTAACTTCCTGAGATTTCCCCAAAAGAATTGGCTGAGATTTTTAAAACTGCTGAGAGAGGACCTCTTGCACTAAGGGAGTCTGAAAGAGTTTTACTGTACACGTCTTCAGAGACCACCATAATAGCACAGATTGCTTTAACCGTGGCATTATTTTCACTGATAAGAAGCAGAGGAGAGCTGATTCTTGGGATGTCTGGAAGGAGGAAAGTTATAAGCAACTGGGTTTTTCTTTTCTGCATTATCCTGTGGTGGATCTTTCTTATATGTTTGCAACTGGATTAACTGTCGAGGTAGCATTTTTGGGGGGAAAATCTGAGGAGAAGATACCCAGGTTGTGAAAAATATGTATGTCAAATAGAAGTGGGGCTGCGCCTGCAGTGCAGTGTATTTCTAGAGGTCTCAAGCCCCTCAAACTTTCAGTAAAAAGACACTAAACAAAGGGAAGTAGTTGCCTGACAGTGATAGTTTGGATGCTCAAGTACCTCCTGAGAGTTGTGAGATTTTTATAAACCATCTGGATTTGAGGCAGCTGAGATGGCACCGGGGCTCTCTCGTCTCTCTGTGGGTGCAGGGGTGGAGGGATGTGTTGGCAAGGACCGAGGTCTTCAGGCAGGGATGTGACTGAGGACGTGGCTGACAGAAGCTATTTCAACAGCACGGCCTTCATGCTGGAGATGACACGACTCATTTGTGTAAGGGGCAAAGGAAAACAAGCAGAGAAGTATACATGTCTCCAGGGAAAAGAGATAGATAAATAAATGAGAGCAGATGGGTTGAGACACAGGAAATCAAAGCTAGAGTCTTTGGGAAGATCACTTTGCTTGAGTTTTGTCTCCTGCCTCCCAACTTATGTCATGAAGTCCTGGGAGAGTCCCTTGGCAGATGGATTTCTTTCTTGAGCCAAGCAACCCAGCCTTGTTCTGGCCCCTCCAGAAAATTCAGGTACTGTTGCTTCAGCCCATGCCTGGACCTTTCCCTGGGCAGGGGTCCCATGGAGTTGGGCGGTTTTGGGAAGCCTGCCTGTCATTGAACCCCAGTTTTTTGTCTTTGCAGAGCAGGGGAATGGAGTGTCACATGGGTCTGCCCTTAAAACTGCCCACTGCCTGGGCTGCAAAGGCTGTTAAACAAGGTTTTTCATAACCAGGCCCACAGGGTCTTTTTTAATGGTGGGGTTTTTGGTCTTTCTTTCTTCTGGTGTGTTTTACACAAACTTAAATTATGGCTTTTTGAAAGGGTTAGATTAAACGATTCAGCAAGACACTTAAAAATGTATTTACGTGGCACATGAGACCACGCTTGAAAGCCTGTGCTTGGATTTACTCCTGTGCTGAAGTGCCTTTCTGGAGCCTGGCTGGCATTAACCTCTCAGGGAAGGTGCCTAAGCAGGCACCTCCAAGGAGAAGCCCCTTACCCTCAGTCCAGCCCTTGCAAATCCCCAGCTGCTGTTCCCCAATATCTGAATGTAGGAGAAATCAGCACACACGGTTTGCACAGGGGTTTGGATCCAGCCTTGTTGAGCAGCCTGGTCTGGTGGAAGGTGTCCCTGCCCACGGCAGGCAGGGGGGTTGGATTAGATGAGCTTTAAGGTCCCTTGCAAACCAAACCAGTCTGGGATTCTATGAACCAAGAAAAAAGCATTAACCACTGTGCAGCTGAGTTTCTTTCCCTGCCAGTTAGAGAACAAACCTTTGGAAACCTTTCCAAAGCCATTTGAGAGCTGTTTATGAAAACCCATGCAAGCTTCCCCAGTATTTAGATTGAGCCTAAGCTCAGCTGGACACCTCAGAAGACCAGTGTGTATAGACACTCCCAGGCTGGGGCTGGGCTCTCCTCTTCTTCACATCGTGGGAGATCAGCAGGGAGGAATAAATCCTGTGTATGAGATGGAAGATTAAAGCCTTGACTTATCTGCTTTTGCAGCAAGGTTTGTTTTTGGGTTGAGAACATGAGTCCCAAGCTGTGGAATAGTTTGAAGTTAATTTGGAGGGCTCATCTGCTCCTGGGCTGGCTGAGGTGGAGGACATGGATATTCTTTCTGGATATGCTGGGTTTGCACACCTGGTGGGTTGATGCAACCTGTTAGGGAGAAGGCACAGGTTTGGCCATGCAGGACAAGTATCAGGGCATCCTTCAGGGAATCCCCCATTGTCCCATGGCTGCGAGATCCACAGAGATATGTTAAGTGGCAGTGTGCTTTCCCAGGGCATGCCAGGGAAAGCAGCTCTTCCACCGAGGCTTCCACTTGATTTTCCTCGACGCGGTTGAGCGAAGAGGAAGAAAAGGGCAGAGGCACCGGTATGACGGTCTGACATTTTAAAATCATTTCGAAACAATCCTCTAAAATAAGCATATTGAGGAAAGGTAAATGGGGAATTTAAAATAAAGAAAAGCCAGGCCGTGGGCTCTTTGTTGCACAGAGCTCTGTTGGAGACCCGCGCAGGGACATCGTATGTGCCCATGCGTGTGCAGGTGCAATATATGAATCATCCAGAGCATATATATGCATATGACAGGCACGAGCACTATAAATATGATCTACACGGCAAGGAACTGTAAAGGGGAATTGACGGCACATGAGTATTCTCTCCCAAAAGTGCCAGCTGCCAGTCGGGCTGAATTAGATTTCACAGGGGTTTTTGCAATACATGGAATTCACCAGCAAATTACCCTTAAAGAGGGAAAATCAATCATTTGGAGCAGAGATAAGCTGAAGGCGAGGCAGCCTCGGATTGATCCTGTCTGTGCAGGCGTGTGTGGAATTCAGCAGATAACCTGGGGAGAGCGGGGAAGGAGAAACCTCCTCCAGGAAGGAGGGAGAGGGCAAAGACTGACACTTAGGATGGACAGAAAGATGGGAGAGAAGGACTGCTAGTGTGGGGAGGAGGACCAGAAAGGCTGGGGAGCATTTTGCTCAGGGCATCCTGCATTGCTCACCACCCCAGTGAGTTCCTTAGGGATGCAGGGGACAAGTAACTGTGCCCAGAGAGCCCTCAACAGGGTTTTTGGTGCTGGGTGGGCGATGGATGCTGGGTGGCTGCTGAGTGCTGGAAGCCCAAGCTGGCTGGCTGGGCAGTGGGAAAGAGGCAGGCAATGCCAGAGAGGCTGTTCAGAGCACTCGAGTTAAATACCTTGAAGTAGGTGGAGAGAATAACCCCCTTTATGCCTTGTGTTTTCAAAGAAAGGATTGAATGTTGTCTCTGACTCACGAGAACCAGGCATAAGGTATCCAAGCCCTACAAAAAGACACTAATTGCTTTCAAAAGAAAAACCAACTCTTTTTTCCCCCCCCTTTTTCATTCTTCTCCACTCCTGAACTCTCAGCTCTTTCCTTGCTTTGTAGACTTCCCAGAATAAGGGATATTAAACTCTCCACAGCTTGCTGCAGGTAATAGCCCGTGCCTAGAAAGTGGCTGGGGGGAAAGCTGGAGTTGCACTGGATTTTGTGCTTCAGGAAGGCAGGGATTTCCATTTTGGAAAAGCAAACTGCACTGAGCTAGGGTGGAGGGAAGCAAAGGCAGCCCTGTACTGAGGCGGTGTGAAGAGGAGAAAACTGAGGATCCCAGGCTGCTTTTCCCCAGCGTAACTCACTTTGTGCTGAAAGTGATTCGGAAATCGACCTACTCATGCACCTCAGTGATTTCAGGGGATGGTGTGGTTGAGGAAAGGTTGTCTGCTTGTACAAGGATTTGGATTATTTTATTTTTTACTTTGTTTTCCTATGTAGCCATTGGCAAGCAATGGTAAATAGTTGCTTTGAGTGGTGGAAAGCTGAATAATTTCTGAAGCACTTGCAGGTGCCCCCTCCACGAGGAGGGGGCTGGGTGGGAGCAGGAGTGATGGATTAAGCCAGTGGGTGACACCTTATGAAAAAGCAGGGATAAAAATTATGAACCATGCTCAGTCCCAGCTGAAACAGCCAATGTGGCTGCCCCTGGCCTCCGGAGGGGAGAAGGGTTTTCCTGATTCATGGTGAGCTGTGCCCTGTGAGTGCGGCTTGAAAGTCGGGAGAGCGGATTTTTGGCCATGATTTCAGAGCAGGTGCATCAGCAGGTCCACATGATGCTTCAGACCTCTGGAGGGACACCCATACCCACCTTCTGGCATCCCACAGCCTCACACCTCTCCTGCCCTTGCCTGCCAGTCCCACCCGTGCCCAGGGCTCTTCCCTCTGCTCCAGACCCCTGGAATTTCAGAGGGATGCTGGGCAGTGGGACTGCCAAATAGGTCACAAACTGTTCAAAAATGAAGCAGATCAGTCAGAGGGGGCTTTTTTGGGAGTGGGGTCTCAGCATGAGGTTGATGTTGTCACTGGCAGCAGGGCCACGGCGCGGCTCCCATTACACGCTCCAAGGAATACACACGCGAGCAGCAAAGTCATAATTATGCCCAACTGCAGGTACAATTGTCTTTTAGCTGAATTGACATGAAATTTCCATCAGTTGCAGCGCCGGCTACGGCTGGGGGAAGGTTTGATTGCTGGGAAGGAGGCAGCAGGCAGCAGCCTCAAGCCACGGTGAGGGCTGGCCCCGTGCGCTGGCACGGGATGAGAGGAGCTGGAAAACGTGTGGCTGCATCCCGTCTCTGGGCAAGAGCAAACTTCCCTGTGAAACCCATTCTTTTATGGCTCCATTTGTTTCAGAAGGAGACAGGTTTATTATTGTAGGGTTGCTAAGCTTTGGCAGGCTGCTTCTTAATTTGTGGCTGTAAAAGAAGGCAAAGGACCTTGTTTTCAGTGATGGGGAGTAGCTGGAGCTGTGCAGGAGCTGGTAGGTCAGGGGATGGAGAGGGGAAGGAGCAGTAAAGCAGGTCATGCACTGGTAGCACCTTGTACATCCCATCCTCATCCTTGGCACTGCAGAGAGATGATGCTCGTCTGTGATCACTGCACACCAGGATCTTTGAGAGCCTGGGGATGAAGCACTTGCTTTTCCTCTTCCCAACTATGTCTCTGATCCATTGGTTGCTCTGCGTGGCAGGAGCAGGTAGGAAGGGGTGAGGAAAATGTAAGCAGCTCCCCGTGGCTTCCTCCGGAGTGAGGGGTCCTTGCTGTGAGCGGGCTTAGCCAGCCCCTTCTGCTGGGCAGCTGATAACAATTTGAATATTCAGATTTGCTTTCAGGCATCCGCAGGGGGCTCGCAGGCTCCGGGAACCAGGAGCAAGGAAAGCAGCATGGGGGCCGAAACAAAAAAATAAATAGCTGAAAAAATATATAAACGGCAACTCGCAGCAGCCCTCCCAAGAGGCACTGTATTCCCCTTCCCCAGACCTCACGTGGGGAGACTGAGGCACTTGAGGGGCTGCTAATTAGGGATGGTGGGTATCTGGAGGCTGATCTCCTTCCCCAGCTGGAGGGGAATTAATCCACCCAGCTCTCTTCCCACAAATACCTGGATTTCTTTTGATGTTTCGACTTTTATCTCATGCCTCCAACAAACTCACCCTTCTCTGGCTTCCAAGAAAATCCCTCGCATCTCACCACCACAAAAGGTGCTTTCGTGTACTGCAGGGAGGGCACCAAGTCCTGGGAGAGATGCTGAGGGCTCGTCAGCAGAGCCAGGCAGAAATTCCTCAGTAAAATGGCTTTTTGTCAGTGGTGGAAAATGATCATTTGCTGTAAATTGACATCCTAAGGATAGGGTATGAAATAACAGCTTGGGGAGTAATGCTTCCTTCTGCTATCCTCTGTATCCTCTGCTCCCACCCTCTCTCCCAGGTGTGTGTCCAGAGTGTCAGGAGCATCCCTCACTTCCCAGTCTGGCAGCAAAACAGCTTTTGGAAGGAGCCAGTCTACCCTGAGATGCTCCCACCGTCCACCAGCAGAGCATTGCTGGGCTCTGGGTGCCCTTGTGTGGCTCTGTGGGTGCCCTTGGTGCCTGCTCCTGATGTGGGGGGCTCAGCTTGCTCTCATCTCCATGGATTGTGTGTGGGTGTGGGAAGAAGGGCAAGCCAGGCATTCTGCTCATGTCGTGAGCTCTCAGTGGTCACACTTAGGCAGCTTTTGCTATTAGTGCCTCTTCGTGCATTTAATTGGCCCCTTTTTCTGATAGGAGGGAGGCCATTCAGGGAAAATTGGAAATTCTTCTCTGGCAGCTTCTGAGCTTGCTTTTCATGTGCTCTGCTGGGCTGTGCTTTGGGAAGGGTGCTCCTAAAGTATCAGTATGTTGATGGTCCTGCTGTTTTGCTCTCCAGGTCTCAGGAGAGGAGGATTTTTTCCAATTCCCAGCTTGCCTTACTGGAAAGAGCCTTCTGCATGGGAGAGGCACCCACACTGTGCCCCCAGCCCAAGACAATGAAACCCCAGTGTGTGATACCCCGTGTGGTGTGTGGACCTTCAAACAGCAAAAGGGGCCTTCCCTTAGCTGTGTGCTGTGCCAGTTCATCCCGGGGATGCATTCCCATTCCTTTGATGTCCACATGGATTTTGTCTAAAACACTAAACTTTCTCTTCCCCTTCCCAGGGACCCAACAGCATTTTTGAGGTTTACCTGGTGGGCAACAACTCCAACCACTTCATCATCTCGCCGACCTCCATCCAGGGGAAGGCGGACATCCGTGTCCGTGTGGCGGTGCCGCTGGACTTTGAGACCATTCCTCGCTACGAATTTTCGGTAAGGCTGCACCCTTGAGCTCTGTGGGACATCCATAGTGTGACCAAAGAGTGACTACTAACCACCTTCCTCTCTGTATTCCAGTACTTGAAGGGGTCCTATAAGAAAAATGGGGACAAGGGGTGATGGCTTTAAGCTGAAAGAGGGTTGATTTAGATTAGGTGTAAGGAAGCAGTTTTTTTCCATGAGGGTGGTAAAACACTGGAACAGGTTACCCAGAGAGGTGTTGCATATCCCATTGCTGGAAACATTCAGGGTCAGGTTGGATGGGACTCTGAGCAACCTGAAGATGTCCCTGTCCATGGCAGGGTCTTGGACTAGATGGCCTTTAAAAGTTCTTCCCAACCCAACCCATTCTATGATAATCCACACCGTGAAACGATGGAGCACTACAAAACAGCCAAAAAATTGGAAACTATAATAAAGCAAAGAAGGAGATGGGGAAGAGATTTGCTCTGCATCTTCTTTTTCCAACATCCAAGGACTCAGCTGCAAGAGCTTAAGCAGAGCAGGGCCATAAAAGCTTTATAGAGCATAAAACTTTGTTTTAAGTGCACCTGTCAGGTGCCAAAGCCCTCCCCATCCTCCTGCTCCAGCTTTGTTGGTGGTTTGCCCTGAGCTGGCTCATCTGGTGAGGGAGCTCAGGAGAGCGTTGTTTTCTCTGCTAAAGAAGGGTGGTTAACTCTCCCAAGCCTCTCAAACTGTGTCTCCTTCCCTCCCCTTCGCTTCCTGTCTCTGCCCAGCTCTTTGCAAACGAGAGTGTCCCGGACCACGTCGGCTTTGCGCGCGTGAAGATCAGCCTCATCAACGAGAACGACAACCGCCCCATTTTCAGCAAGGCCTTGTACAACGTCAGCCTCCTCGAGAACACCACTGTGGGCACCACCGTCCTCCAGGTCCACGTAAGTAGGAGCATCCTGGCTCTTTTCTCCAAGTCCTTGGCGCATGTGTGGCTCCGTGGTGTCCATCACCAAGGGACAGGCTGGAGAGCTTGGTTAGGGGAGAGTTAGGGGATGCTGGTGGTGGCGTTTTGGAGAAGATGTCTTGACCTTTTCCTGTTCTCTGGAAGATGTGTGTGTGGTTCCTACCACACTAGGAATTCAAAGAGAGTCCTGCAATGCACCTCACCTGCAGATATTGATCCCTGTGGTCGGGGTCATGGTTTTAGTGAGGGTTTTCTCTCTGCCTTGTTTGGAAGCACCAAGTTCCTCAGCCTAACTGAGGTCAGTTGAGCCATTGAAAAGGCAAAGAATGGAAAAAGGGGGGAATGGCCATACCTGGCAGAGTGTGGTATGGCACGGCTGGCAGCACAACGGTGGTGCAGAGGTGGAGGTGATACTGGGGGCATTCCCTTAGTGCTCACCACTCCTGCATGGATTGGTGGAAGCACCCAAAACCCTCATCATGGAGACACATTTCCTGGTGTGTGAGAGCAATGGCAGTGTCAATGCCAGTGTGGGGCACAGCAGGAACCACAACAAAACCCTGTGCTGAAAAATGAATGAAGTAGGAATCAAAGCTCCTCTGGGATGGGGAATATCACAGCAGGGAGCATCAAAACCCCTGCTAGGCTTTTGGGTGTGCAGGGTGTTAACAGTCCAGCTACTACCACTATCATTAGTCATTGATGAGCCTGCTTGGCTCTCTCTTCAATGAATTTGCTCTGGCTGCCCTCCTGGTCCCCACCTTATCCCCTTGCCCTCCTGAGGCACAGCCCTTGCTCTCCCACCCGTGCAGGCGTGATGATCCAGAGAATAAAGCCCCGGCAAAAGAGTTGGGTGTATGTGCCTGTGCATAAGTGTGTTTACTTTACAAACAGATGGTGTGAAACTGTATAGAGCCCCCAAGCTGTTCCCATCTGACAGTTATTAATATTTCAAGCAGATGTTTAGCTAGTCAGGCCGTCAGACACTAAACAATGAGATTGTTACTGCGGCTCCTCTTTCCCCAACTTCCAGCTATGCCAGCATTTCAGAGTGAACACAAAATGCCAGGAGTTGAGTCTTCTGTGATAAATCAGAATGGATGCAATTAGCACTGAAATCCAAATTGCCCTCCCAGCTGATCCCAAACTTTCGACAACCCTCATAAAGTAGCAGCTCCTCCTGCTGCGGCCGCTTGCCTTTGAGCTGCAGTCCTCTGCCCATCTGCACCGTGTCTCTGCAACTGTCCCACGTGCCACAGACTAAAAGCCTGCTTTCCCTTCTAATAAATTCCTCCTTTTCTTTTTTTTTCCTTTTTTTTCCCCACTTGCTTGAGAGCTCTTCCTGGATATTCTCCCACAGCGGTTAGGGATGGGTTTTTGGAGAAACCCTGTTCAGGCACATGGCGTGGGCGTGCAGTAAATGACATCCTCATGAAAGGGGACTGCTGTTGGCTACACCCTTTTTTGTACAGCAAAAATGCTCCTCTGTGCAAATAAGTGCAGATTTGGAAGGAAGATGAGTTTCAGGGTGCTAAGGACAGATCAGGTGTCTTAGGGGGTTGGGATGGACAGGGAAGTGTGTGGATCAGACGAGTGGCTGCCAAAGGGTGGCAGGAGGCTTCATGCCAGCTGTTGCTAGAGATGGCCAAGCACAGCTGGCAGGACAGAGCAGTGCCTGCAGCACCTTCCCAGCAGGCAGGCAAGCAACTAAAACCATGGGAGCCGAGGTAACAGGAGATGGCTGGTCTTCTGCACAGCCCAGCATCATGGGGAAGGAGGAGAAGTTGCTCCCAGAAGCCCCTGGGCTGTTTGCCCTTCCTCCAGTGAGTCCATCCCGACTAGTCCCCCTTGGCTGTGCATGATGGGGTGTCTGTAGGTGAGGGGAAAGGCACTCGGCTTGGCCAGCTGAAAGGGAAAGACAAAAAGAAAGAGCAAGCAGACTTCATTTGTGGTGACAAATGGCCATTCTTTTCTACAGCATTTCAGCTCCTAATGGCAGTGACAGCAGAGAAACGTTGCCTATTACACGTATAAATCAACTGTAAAACAACCCGAAGTGCAGGCAGCAAGCAGGGACCAGGAGCTGCCTGCTCTCTGCTCCCTGCCTCTTTCCCTTTGCCCAGAGATGTGTGGGCTCGGATCCGTGGCTTCCAGGGCAAACCTCAGTCACCTTCCTGGCATCACACAGCCTTGTTTGCCCTCTAAGATTTTGTTTGCTCACTGTTTTGTATTCCTTCCGTCTCCATGTCCATCCATCTGTCTGTCTGTTTAATTCTGTGCCTGAAAGGCATTTATCTTATAGATTCAGGCAGTCATTTGCTTGCACGAGAACATCTGGAGTCCAGACTCCATGGGAACAGCTCCTGCCCCACGCAGGGAGCCCACAGTGTGCCCAAAGGCAGCCTTGCCTCCTGCTTCCATATTCTTGGAGCACAAGAGTCTTACTAGGAGTGGCTGAGGAAGTTGTGGGGGCTCAGCCTGGAGAAAAGGAGGCTCAGGGGGGACCTTCTGGTTCTCTGCAACTCCCTGACAGGAGAGTGGAGCCAGGTGGGGGTCAGGCTCTCCTCCCAGGGAACAAACAACAGGACAAGAGGACATGGCCTCAAGTTGCACAAGGGGAGGTTTAGATTGGATATTGGGAAAGATTTCTTCACTGAAAAAGGTTGTCAGGCATTGGCACAGGCTGCCTAGGGAGATGGTGGAATCACTGTCCCTGGAAGTGTTCAAAAACATCCAGATGTGACACTCAGGGACATGGTGAGTGGTGGGCTTGGCAGTGTTGGCTTAATGGTTGGACTCAATGATCTTAGAGGTCTTTTCCAGCCTTAGTCATTCCATGGTTCTTTACCTGTATGATAAGCCACTTATGCCAGAGATTCCTTGTGTGTTTGCTTTTGCAGAGACCAGCATTAAGGGCTCCTTACTCCAGTCAAAGCTTCCAGCTGACATAAATCATGGCAATCTGGAGTTACATGTCCATTGTAGCCTGAAGGCTGAGCAGAGGGACAAGCAGGATGCCCAGGGTTCTGCACTTGTTAGTGGTGTCTCCCCATGCAAAATTCTCTTTGTCCCTATCCCAGACCTTACTGTGCCAGAAAAAAACAGGCTGGAGAGGCTTGGAGGTCCCACAAAGCAGCAAAGACCTTCTGTGAGGCTGGGGGTGTAGCAGGGAGGTGAGCAGAGCTCAGCCTGAAGATACGGGCCAGTTCTGCCCCAGCTACCAACAGATATTGAAATACTATTTTTTTACTGAAACAACTGGCCATGAAGCCTTTTAATAACATAACAGAAAAGGTCAGAAAAAGAATTTCACACTTCTTGAGCAAGCAGGCAGCCGGTATAACCTCATGCCTTCCAGGAACGAGGCAGCAAGAACATACACTGCACCCTGAATTAACTGGGGCTCTGACATCCCTGTCAGGTGCTGCCTGCCTGGGTGGCTAGTGGCTTCTGATGGGTGCTGGCTTTCCTAATAGTGGGAGCAGGCTGGAAAGGTGTGGTGAGCGAGGGTATCAGCTCTGGCCTGGGACAGAGGACTCGGGCTTCTATGCCATAGGAAGCCCTGGGAAAGGACCGTGCCTGGCCACGTTGAGCTGTAGTTATAGAATGCTTTGTGTTGGCAGGGAACTTAAAGATCATCTAGTTCCAACCCCACTGCCATGGGCAGGGACACCTTCTGCTAATCTTTTGGCCCTTGAGTCCAGAGGCAGGAGAAGGCCTGTCCCCATGCTGCTGTTACTCTCCATCCTGCTCCGAGCTGCCTCAGTGCAGGCAGCAGGGACGAGTATGGCTGTTTCACTACACCCAGTGTAGCACATCAGCTCTGCTAGGAGAAAGGAAAGTCTCAGGGTCCCGTACCCAGTGGCTGTGAAGAGGACTGATGCTGGTCAGGCATCAGACTGAGTTACTCAAGGCTGCTCTTTCCTTTCCCAGGGGTGGAGGGTTTGGAAGCCCAGGGTCCCATGAGCTCTGATGGGGCTCCCCTGAGGGGAGGGCAGGAAGAGAGGCACTAGATGGAGCTTTCAGCTGAGAAGCTTTTTTTGGGTGGAGGAAGCAATGTAATCGTGTCCTTGCTTCTGGGGCTCACCAATACCCAGCCCAGCTTCCAGGGGGAGGAAGAGGAGGAGGGTTCAGTGCAGGATCCCCCCTGTCCTTTAGGGGATGCACTGGGGCTCTGGCACCAGCCATGCCCCTCGCGTGCCGTGGAGGATGCTCGGCTGGGAAGTTCAGGGAAGCTGTGATTGTGTGTTCACACCTGTCACCGAGCCTGTGACATCTCTGGGACCTGCTGCACTGCAAGGCTGGGAGGGTGAGTGCCGTGATGGGGGAGCAGAGTGCACAGTGCCCCTCCAGACCTGCCTTGGGACACTGCTGCTTTGCCAGCAGCTGGCATGGCTTCCCAAAACCAGGGACCTGCACAGGGGCGTAGGTACGTGCCTCGCTTCCCATTGCTGATGTATTTGTAGACGTGGAGGAACGGGGAAGGGGCCTAAGATGACCCAGCAGGAGGTAGGAATTAAGGGGTGGGAGGTCTCCTTAAGCTCCTCGTACACTACAGATCTGCACAGCAAAGTCCTCCTGAAAAGCTCCGATAACCAAAATCATTAAAGCCCAAACAAACCAAGAGTAGCTTGTTTTTAACACAACAATGCATTTGATTTGCCTTGAAGGTTCTGGAGAAAAATGGTTCTCCAGGGAAGTGTGGAAAGTAATCCTAGCTCCGTGATCCTTCCTCTCTGCTTTATTTGCCCCGGTCTGGCTTGGCTGCGTGGGCTGGGATCCATGGCTGTGGGCTCCATCAGCTGGCTGACAAGCAGCAGGGAGCTGGGGGGGCTGCTGTGTGTCCCCTCCCTGCTCACTCTCCCTGGAAAATGGCTGGGATGAAGATGGGGGCTTGCAGGGAATTGATTACCCACTGCGCACCTTCAAGCCCTGCGCAAGCATCTCCCAGCAGGCATTAACCCCTGCGGTTCCCAGTGCTCCCCAGACAGGTCTGGCATGGATCAGATGAGCCACACTTTGCAAATCACATCAACATCTCCCTGGAGTGGTTGTGTACCTATTTGTCCCAAATCCTTGCTGAGTTATTGGCTGCCTTCTCCCTGGGACCTCCTCCTCCTGCATCCCAGGGAGGTTATGCTCTTCACCTTGCCTTCATCCTTCTTATCCTGAAATACCTCTGGGCTGGAATAAGGTTGGATTTCTCCTCATGACAACCTCCCTCAAGAAGTTTGAAAGGGATGTGGAGACTTTTCAGAGCTTTGAAATATTCTCCCCCCACTCCCATGACATTTTTGGGAAAGCTGCTGGTGGTCTTTCCAGAGTTATCTTTTGGAGAGCCTCGGGAATAGTGTGAGCATCTCCAGCAGACCTCAGACTATAAACTACAGTGCCCAATTCAACCATCAGGCATCGATTTTGGCGTTGGAATGATTTTCTGTATCTTGTGATATGCAACAAGGCGGGTAAAATAAACAACATGTTCCCTCAGGACTTGATAACCTGAATCTCTAAGGCAGCCTTGTGCTGAAAAACCCCCACTGCTTTCCCTTCTTCTTTATGAAATTTGGATTACAATTCTCAGATTATTTGATGGAGGGCAGGAAGAGATGGTGTCTCTTTTTGGCAAGTGCATTAGCCTATGTATTCTTATGTGTGTGTGCATGTGTTATTTTATATAATATATATACTCTGGTTCACATTCCTGCATAGTTCTTTTCTCCTACTCTCCATGGGCTGTCCCCGCCCTGAGCATCATCCCTGACACATCCACTCACCTGAATTCTCATCTTCCCCCTCCTTGTCACTGCACTTCCCTGGAAGAAGCCTTGTTAGTAAGAACCTAATGAAGTAAATGCGCTAATTAACCTTCCATTACTCTCCTCATTAAGTCAACCTTTAATTTGGTTGGCAAAGTTCCTCTCCTTTACCACCCAGCTGTCAGTTTTCTCCTGCTTCTTCGATCTCTCTTTGGCCTCGCATCAGGGACGGGAAAATCGATCCTGGCCTGACTTTCTTTCCCCTTCTTTCCAGCCAGCTGTAAACGCCAGTCAACAAGAAAGTAATAATGTACTTTTCCCACCCTGGGAAGGAGAGTTGCAGACATCAATAAACAGCTATTTAAAATGCAAATCGCTTTCTCAATCAGCTGTCAGCCTTGGAGTTTGGCAGGAGTGTGGTGGTGTGGTGGTGATGCTGCAGTCCATGGGCTCCCATGGTCCATGGGCTCTCACATCCCACCACGGGGCTTTGCAGTGGTCCCAGGGCAGCTTTGGGGTGAGCCAGAGAGTTGCATCCCTCTGGGTTTGTCTGACTCCAAGTCCTGATGTGGGTGGGATGGGGCTTTGCAAACCTGAGGGGTTCCTCTGGTTGCCTTTAGGACTCACCCCACCTTGTGTCCCTCCATCCCTTTGGCCAAGAGCACACACTCTCCCCTCACATCTGTGTAACTTCCACTGAACATACTTACAGCTTCTGCGGGGAATCAGGTGGGAGATAAGCCACCCACTGCCCCATCCATGGCACCTGAGATGTTCTCCCAGCATTAGGACCAGAGAGTGGTGCAGCCCATCATCTTATAGTGGTCAGCAGGATAGCTTTCCTTGATGCTGCCATGAAGATGGCACAGGGCTTCTAAACCTTTCCCAGTTGACTGACTGCTTAAATTTTGCTCAGGGAGTTGAGTTTGTCCTGCTCTGCAGGGAGTCACCTACCCCACCCCTGCCTTCTCTCATGGATTAGGGGAGTAGAGGATGATCACACATTGGGAGGACTCCCAGGTTAGTCTCCATCCTTTCCTTCTGCTTCAAGTGAATGGAAAATGTCTTGGAAAGCTCTTGCTGGAGAGGGGGAGTGGCGGACTGTTGGCAATTGGGAACTGCCAGCCAAATGTCCAGGGCAGGCTGTGTGTTACAGGGGCTGAGGCATGAGGAGAGGGTATTTAGGAAGGCAGGAAGGCATTCAGAGGACACTGGTGGGAATATGAAAGCCTGGGTCAGCAACAGCTCATGGAGGATGGAGAGCCCTCAGCTGGACATTTCTGGTGTCCCCCAGGCCTGGACTTTGTCCCTTCTTCCAGCCCTTCTCCCCTCCCCTGGCCCACACAGCTCTCCCTCCCAGTCAGCATCTTAATTGATCTTGTTGTTCTCAATCCTCCCCTCAGAGTGCTCTGTCTCCAGCTGTGCTTAAACAGAACAAAATCTCTTCCAATTTCCCTGCCCCTTAAGAGAAAATTGAATCCTTTATCTGCCAGAGGAGAGGAAAACTGCAAACACACAAAACACTAAAGAGTTAAATAATCAAAGCAGACAATTCCAAATTGCCTGGAAAGTTAAACATGAATGACTTGTCTTCTTCCTGCGTGCTTCTGGGGTTTTTACAAGTGTAAGAAGATGCTTGCACTCCTTGTTCCCATTAAATATTCTTATCAATCCCACTCTGTACGTAAAGGGAAGGGGAGGAGGGAGTTACCAGGTAGCAGCATGATTGACGGATCTGAAGTCCTCGTCTTTCTGTCAGGGCCCAGTGCTCTTTGGCTGTGTTTATCTCTTTAATCTAAATATCAATCCGTAAGACCGAAATGGGGTGGAATAGGAATCATGACAGCCCAAGCACTGAGAGAGAGAGAGAGAGAGAGAGGCACTTATTGCAGCTTGTGCAGCCGCTCCCTGTCCTGATGGAGCTGTCAGGAGAAATGCACAGCAAAAGCACAGGGGTGGGAAAACAACACAAAATCACAGCCTGTCTCCTCTGGCCCCCCATAAGTGCCCTCCCTTTCCCACCCCCCACCACACACAAAAAAATAATAATAATAAAAAAGCCAATTCAGCCTGTGAGATGGGAAAGAAAAAAAAAAAATCAGGGAGCAAATGCAGACCTGTTCCTGTCCAAATTGCCTCCTACAAAACGTGAGCCAAGCAGCAGGATTCCCCCCATGCTTCCAAGTATTCCCAGCAGTAGATGGGGTCAGGTGTTTTTCCTTGGCTGCTGGCTTTGCCTGGCAATTTGGAAAGTGGCTGGGAGTTAAAGGGAGAATTTTTTCCAAGGTGATGCTTTCTGCCGTGTGAACACCCCAATTTCACATCTTCTTGGAGGTCCCTATAGCTCAATAGCCGTCCTCACCTTGATAGATCCTCTCCCACCCACAAAATTCCAACAGGGCCAATCCTCCTGGGATTTTAATCTGTTTTCCAAGCTGTCTTCCTCCACATCTCTCCCAAAACATCCAAGGCTCTGTTTCTCGAGCAAAGGGCTCCCATGGGAAGCAGCACCCAGCAGGTGCCTTTGGCTGAGTGATGCTGTGACAGAGACAATGTCACCCCTGGACAGATGACCTTGTACAACCCCTGGTGGTGCTGACAGGCTGCTTTTGGGGTGTTAAGGGGAGGGTGATTTACCTGAACCCATTTGGGAGCTATGAGATGTGTAAATCCACCTCCTGAGATCCCTCACCTCATCCAGAGGCCACTTATGCCTCATGCCATAGGCTCTGCTGGATCTCCCCATGACTGGCTGCTGTGTCCTGGAAGCAATCCTCTGTTACCTGTGGTCATAGGAGTAAAGCTGAGGCTCTCCATCCCCTAAAATACCCTTGGGAAGTGGTTGTTTGCTGACTGAGTGAGACTCGTGTGTAGTTTCCAGCTTCTGGGAAGTGAGGATGTTGTCTTTTTGCAGCTCAGCCTGGGGCTTCTGGACCACAGTTTTCCTTGGTGTGATCAAGG
>JAWWTY010000158.1:1821132-1847032 GCA_035222235.1 Margarornis squamiger | reverse complement strand
CCAGGTTGGACGGGGCTTGGAGCAACCTGGGCTAGTGGAAGGTGTCCCTGCCCGTGGCAGGGGGTGGAATGAGATGATCTTCAAAGTTTCTACCAGCTCAATCCGTTCTGTGATTCTGCGATAAGGGGGCTGTCTGAAGGTGAGGGTATAGGCAGGAAGCCTGAGGGTCAGGGAGAACATAGGAAGCTGTTTTTAGCTGGTTAGGTGCATGACCTCATCTGTGGGAGTGGAAGAGTGCTGGGTTCTGTCTGGCATCACCTGGCATTGCCTGCAGGGAGCTTTGGAGTTCGTGTTGCCGAAGTGGGAAATGGAAATGTCCTCCTCAACCAGAAGGCAGGTGCACACCAGCTCTGTCCAGATGGAGAGCCAGCCAGAAGCAAGCCCTGCCTCCTCAGGAGAAGGCTTGCTGGGCCATGGCATTGCTGAGCATGGCCTGATAATCTCAGGAATATTAATGACATGACACAGTGTCTGCTCTGGCTTGTGTCCACACCGCCTGGACCACAGCACAGCTCACCCGGGGCCAGCTGCAGGTGGCATGTGGATGCACGCTCAGCTTCTCCATTTCCTTTGCCTTTAATGTGCCCAGATCTCCTGGGTTTGCCCTGGATGCCCCCCACCCATCTGTGCAAGGAGGAGAAGGAGGGATGGGGAGGACAGCACCCAGACAATTTCCTTACTCCCCTCGGAGGCGGTGCATGAGAGCTGAGTGATGCAAAGGCTGATTAAAGACCACCTGCCTCCAGAAACGAAAGCAGGGGATGGCAATTTAATTGCAGTACAATGGGCATCGTTGGCATGTGAAATTGCTTCAAATACCAAGTTCAGTGGCAGCTGGGCCTGCAGGTCCATCAGTGATCTCCAGGTAGAAAACATCTCCAGAGCAGCCCCAGGGAAATGGCGAGACCCATAACTGTGTTTTAATGTCCTGGCAGCTCCGTCCTTCCCTCCATGGGCGGTTGGGTTTGGGTCATTTCAGACAGATTCTTAACAATGTTTAAACAGCATTTAAGGCCCTCTGGGGGGAGCTTTAAACCAGTCCAAAATCTGTTTTGAGAGATGTTTCAAGCAATTGCTCCTGCCTGGTTTCTCCAGGACAGCTGTAGTCACTGGCAGAGACAGACTTGGAGGGAGCTGGTGTGCAAACCAGCTTCCCCCCAAAAATGCTGTGGCTGCCCTCTCTGCAAACACTGACAGTATTCCTCCTCTGAAAGAAAGGCAGCTAAAACTCACCAGCTCACCTGGTCAGTCCAGTTTACTTTGTGTCCTTGTGGCCAGGGTGGTCTGGTACACTGGGGCACCCGTGTGCTGCTTTGAGAGGGAGTCTGTGCACGATGCTGCTGTGCTTCATGTGATGCCTGAGGCTTCCCAGGAGTTGTGATGGAGACAGGAGCAGCTGGGAGAATGCTCATCTACCAGCGGCAGTGGCTCCTCAGTGCTGTGCCCAGGGTGCTGGATGATGAGGCAGTCAGTATCATCCCCGCTGCAGGGCTCAGCAAAGTCACTGACAACCATCTTACCTCGACCTCAGCTGCCTCCACAGTGAAACCATGTGCTCAGACCCCCCAGTGGCTCGCCCCCAAGGCACCTTCCCCACGCTGGCACTGTGAGCTGGTCACACCTTGAGATGCAGTTGGCCAGGAGCATCCCTGTACCAGACTTTTGCAGCTCTTGACCATTTTGCCTTTTTCCCAACCAGCCTCTCGACCTTCTCTTTGCTTCAGGATGAAAATGACAACCCACCCACGTTCAGCAAGCCCTCCTACGTGATAACTGTTATGGAGGACATTATGGCAGGTACAAGGCACCCCGTTGCTCCTTCTCCAGGCTCCCAGAAAGGCACTGGGTGTCTTGCAGTCAGAACAGGGTGGGTGTGTTGCCTTTCTGGGGAGGTAAAGCCAGAGACCTGGTAAAGTTTCATAGCTGTGGGTGTTTGGCCACATGGTGCATGCAGGAGAGGGGACCCCTTAGCTGGGTGACCTGTAGGATCAATGTGGGGGACCAGGGAAGCCCTGACCCATCCCAGCCCATGTTTTTGCCTCTCCCAAGGAGCCACAGTGCTGTTTCTCAATGCCACGGACATGGACCGGTCCAGGGAGTATGGGCAGGAGTCAATCATCTACTCCCTGGAAGGCTCCTCACATTTTCGGATCAATGCTCGCTCAGGTGAGACTCTGGATGTGCTCTCCACCTTTTCCTTTCAGTTCTCTCTTTCACCCTTGCTCCTTCTCTCACCCTTCCCTCCTCTCCTCCGATCATCCTTCTTAGGAGACCCACAATTTAAGGAATTCACCAGATTTCAGACACCACCACTTGCTCAGTCACCATGTAAGCTTCAGCAGAGGCACCCATGGAAACTCAGCCCTGGTGGGAGTGACACCAAAGGAAAGGCTTGACTGTGAAGGCTTCTGTTAGCTAGGGAGCTGCCAGGGTCCATCTATTTGAATCAGAAGGAAAGTCCCTGGTTTTGAATGTTGTTTTTCTTTTATCCCTGTCATCTCCTGTGGCTGCAGGAGAAATCACGACGACATCTTTGCTGGACCGGGAGGCCAAATCTGAGTACATCCTCATCGTCCGGGCAGTGGATGGAGGCGTGGGCCACCATCAGAAGACAGGCATTGCTATGGTGAGTGTGGAAAGGAGTGATTCCCATCTTCCTGAGCCACTGGTGCCCACCTGGGGCTGGGACTGGGGAGTGCTGTGGTGTTTCAGTTTAGCTGTGTGAGTGGGTAAAGACCGCACAGTGGTCCTTGGCCCCTGGGCTCCTTCCCCCACAGCTGCTCACAAAATAACTGTGCAGGCTGTGTAGACCTTGAAACCAGCTCACTTTCCCGGAAAACCACGCAGGAGCCACTTGACCTTCCAGAGCTTTATGTATCCAACTCTCCATGTGGAGGTGGTAATAGGTACCTATTTAACCTGCAGCATTGCTCCCTTGTTTGTGACTCTTGAGAGGAGGCTTAGTTGGAGAGCCTGTGGGCACACTTAGTTGTTCCTAAGGAATAGCAGTCTATTCATGTGCTGCCTGGGTCAAGGGCTTCCAGCCAGCCTAGAATGCCTGGGCTTCTCAAAAGGTTCTGGTGGAGCTGCAGGGTGAAGCCTCTTGCTTTGCTGTGCACTTCACAGGCATCAGGGAGCCCCATTGCTGGCAAAGCATCTGTAAAACCTTTTGGAAATATGAGGAGGTCAAAGCCAAGGGTCCGTCTGAAAAGGTCTTTTCCAACCTTAACACTTCTATGATTCTGTCTGTCTCTGGCACCACGTTTCTTTGGACATTTTGTACCACTGGAGTGTTCTTGCTCCTGGGATGCTCAGTGGGGTTTCAGGAGAGATGTCCCATGCAATGCAGGACAGTGCAGAAAGATCTGTGTTTGAGCTGAGGAATATCCCTAAAATAGTTGTTGCTCCTGCTGAGGGCCATCAGGAAGTCTGTGGTAGCAAACTGGAAGCTCTCTCTGGAGCCTCCCAGAGATGTGTGATGGTCATAGTCAGGCACCAGCATGGCCTGTGGAATGCTGAGTTCACCTCTGGGGCTCTGGATGAGGCTATATTCTCCTAAATAGCTTTGTTGAAAGGCAAAATGGGGGAAAAAAATGCCTCCTGATTCCTAAAAAGTTCAAGAGTATTAAAACTCGGTGAGATGAGGGCAGCTGAGTAAGTTTGTCTGCTGCCATTAGCAGGGATATCCACCTGGAGTTCAAAAGAATCATTTTTGATCGGGAATAAGGGTCCTTTGCAAGGTCCCTGCATGATGGAGTAGCCTTCCTCAGGGACCACAGTGGTGCCTTGGCTTGTCCCTGGAGACTGTGGTGTCCAGACCCACCTCTCCTACCACGGGGTGGCACCAGCAGCTCAGCCTGGTGTGTCAGCAGGACACGGGGACTTGGGAGCAGAGAAGACCCCAGGAGAAGCTCCACTGAGCCCCCCTGCTTAGGGGTCCCCTCTGCCCCTCTCCCCTGGAACTGCAGCTCTTCCCACAGACACCTTTATAGCCTCCCAGGCTGGGTTAAAATGGGTGATCCAGGGAGGTGAGAGGCACCCAGGCAGCAGGATGCATCCCACAGGCTCACTACTGTCACTTAGATGCCATTTCTCAGGCTGAAAATAAGGATGGGTGACACTTCAGGGCACCATCCTTGCCTGTGCTCTCTTGTTTTCACACCTCCCACCCCCTGTTATTGTACTGTCTCCTGATTTCTCATTCATCTTTTTTTTTTTATCTTGCTTTTTACCAGGAACTCAGTTTTTTCCTTCCTTTCCTGCCACATTCCCACTGCATCCTCCCCCCACACTGATTTGCATCCCCCTCCCAGTGAAGTAGCTGTTTGAAAACACACCTTGTGCCCTGTGGTTGGTTTTAACAAATACACATGAGCCAAACCCAGCTGGGATATGCCAAGGAACCTTGGCTGTGAAGATGCAGGATGTGGATTTTCTGCGGGCTTTCCCTCCAGAGGGTGAACACAGAATCACAGAACCATAGAAGTATCTAGGTTGGAAAAGACCTCTAAAATGACCAAGCCCAGCAATTCCTCCAGCACTGCCAAGCCCAGCACTAACCCATGTCCCCAGGTGCCACATCTACACATCTTTTAAATCCCCCCTGGGATTATAATGCCCACCACTGCCCTGGACAGCCTGTTCCAATGCCTGAAACATATTTGGTACATCCAGGGGGCACACCATGCTGCACCTCCTGATACAGCACTGCCTCTTTGCTCTCTTACAGGTGAACATCACACTGCTGGATGTCAATGACAACTATCCCACCTGGAAGGATGAGCCATACTTCATTAACCTGGTGGAAATGACCCCCCCCAACTCAGATGTCACCACGGTGCGTGTGAGGGAAGGTGGTGTTTGTACTGAAAGCCTGGTGGGGTTGTCACCATGAGCAGGGAAGTCACCTCTGAAAGGGTGGCACCTTCTGGCCGTTGTCACCTACAAACCTGTGTCACCTCCAGTCCAGCACCATCTTGCAGAATTCCATTTGAAAGGTTACTCCTGAGCCTGCTGCCTGCTGCCCATCCCCTGTGTTTCTTCACCCTGATGGGATATTATTTTTCCTCTCCAAATTGTGTGGATTTTGGCCAAACTCTCCTTTTCTTAGCCTCGCCTGTGACCTCCTTCAAGGACCTCTCTGAAAGACTTTGATTTACAGCCTTTCAAGTCCCTCTGGTGAAATAAAAGAGAAGGCGAGGGGGAGGCTTCTACTCCATCAAACCGAGAGAAAAATGATGGGAACAGAACAGAAAATAAATGAGGGAAAAGTGGAGAGAATCCACAAAATCCTATAAGAAGGAAGGCTGCAAAAAAAAAACCCAAAAAAAAAAGGAGGGTTTTTTTGAGGGGCAGTGCTGCCTGAGCCAGAGCACAGTGGTTTTCTCTCCTCCATGCACCACCAGCCCCACTGTTCGGCACCAGCTTGAAGTCATCTTGCCTCTGACATCCTAATTAGTTGCTGGGAAAATAATTATTTTGTCACTGATCTGATGTAAATTCAGCTGTGGGACAAGCAGCGGGAGCTGGGAAAGTTATGAGTGCAATGAAATTGGGGGTTTTTTTTAATGTAAATGTCCCCTGTAATTAAAAATGTCACAGGGAGAGCAATAAAGCACAAAATATCTGGCGTGGAGGAGAACTCCGCCAGGGAATTATTTCCAGCATTCTGGATGTGGCAGCACAAGTTCCTCAGAGTGCCCCTTTGTCCCGTTTATTTTGGTTTTCTGAAGGGTCCTTGTGTTTTAGCTGGTTTTATTTAAAAGGAGGAAAGCCAGTTTGTTGCTTCGTGCTCATGTCTCTCTTGCCATGCCATTGCCTCCTGGGTTTTCAGGGCAGTTTGGGGGAGATTTAACACCATGGTACAGGTCTTGAGAGTGCAAAATCACTGCAAATATCATGAAAATATAGAGCTGGGTGGAGGAAGGGAAACTTCTTGCTGGTGCTGGTGCAGGGAAGCCTCTCTTGTGAGCTCAGCCTTGTTATTAGACACTGGCATATCTAAGTGTGAGTTAATTCCCACCACTCTGCTTTAACTCTTTGCTGTCTCTCCACGGCAGGTGGTGGCTGTGGACCCGGACCTGGGGGAGAATGGCACGGTGGTGTACAGCATCCGACCTCCCAACAAGTTCTACAGCCTCAACAGCACCACGGGCAAGATCCGCACCAGCGGCGTGCTCCTGGACAGGGAGAATCCCAACCCCCAGGAGGCCCAGCTCATGCGCAGGATCGTGGTGTCTGTCACAGACTGTAAGCCCCACTTCCATGCCGCAGTGATCCCTCCCCACCCTCCATTCTCCCACTGTTTTCACATGAGCCTGGGAGGCAGGAACTCTCTCTCCCCTCAGCCTGGCTCCACTGGCATTCCAGAAAGTCAATTGAGCAAGTGGAGGAAAAATAGCTGATGTATTTTTCTCTGGAAATAGCACGTGAGGGAAACTTCTTTTTAGAAAAAAGAAAAAAGAGATTTGAAGATAATTCTCTATTTTCAGACGGTGATAGGAGAAAGAGTAATGGTTTTAAACTAAAAGAGGAGAGATTTAGATTAGATATTAGGAGGAAATTCTTTACTCTGAGGGTGATGGAAGAGGTTGCCCAGAGATGCTGTGGCTGCCACAGCCCTGGAAGTGTTCAAGGCCAGATTGGACAGGGCTCTGAGCAACCTGGTCTAATGGAAGGTGTCCCTACACATGGCAAAGGCTTGGGACTATATGGCCTCTAAGGTCTCCTCCAATCCAGAACATTCCAGGATTCCATCTAAGGGTCCATCCATGATAAATCATCCATGACAAACCAGGGGCATCACCCTTCCTGCACTACTATCTACATAGGGAATGAGGGCTCCTTTCTAGGGGGAAAGGATGGAAACAGCTCAAGTATTAACCTTGAGATGCTGTTTCTGGCCTCCACAGGTGGGAGGCCACCCCTGAGAGCTACCAGCAGTGCCACAGTTTTTGTCAACCTGCTGGACCTGAATGACAACGACCCCACTTTCCTAAACCTTCCCTTTGCTGCTGAGATTGCTGAGGGCCTTTCTGCAGGCACCTCTGTCTTCCAGGTGAGTGTGTCCCACTGCTGCCATGCCCCACACTGGGAGCTGTTGCTGTCGCTGCCATTGCTTCTGCAAAGCAGGCTGGCAATGCATCCTCTCCATCCTCTCCATCTTCTGCATCTACTTCGTCTCCTTCATCGTCTCCATCCTCTAGCAATGCAAGTGGGGGGATGCAGAAGGGTTGTGCATCCCACCCTGTGTGCTCACTCTTACCAAAGGGGATGCTCCAGGGCCTCTTTCCCACCTTCTCCACCTTCTCCATTTTCCCCCATCCTCTCTGTTCTCTAACAGTTCAGCTGGGGGGGATGCAAAAGGGGTTGTGGCATCCCCACCCCATATGTTCACTCCTGGCAGGGCGGATCCTCTGAGGCCCCTTACATTTCATCCCAGCATCCCTGGAGCCAAAGAAACACTCAGGCTTTCTCTACCACGATTTTCCCTGTCAGGAGGTGATCAGGCTCCCCCGTGCTTTCCCCACCAGGTAGTGGCCATCGACCTGGACGAGGGTCCGAACGGGCAGGTCTCGTACCGCATGCAGGTGGGGATGCCCCGCATGGATTTCCTCATCAACAGCACCAGTGGGCTCGTCACCTCCACCACCGTGCTGGACAGGGAGAGGATCGACCAGTACTACCTGCGGGTGGTGGCCAGTGATGCCGGCACGCCCTCCAAGAGCTCCACCAGCACCCTGACTGTCAAAGGTGGGGGCACCCAGACAACCTCTGAGCCGTGCCCACAGAGCCCCCTCTGGTCCCTGAGTGACAAAGGCTCCTCACTGGAGGAGATATGGTTTATATGGGGGACACACAGAGGAATCAGAATGATATATGATCTGAAAACAGGATTGTGTCCGGTTTTGTGTGTGACGGGACATGGGGAAGGCAGCTCATCATGCTGCCATCCCCACAGGCTTCGTGTCTGCCATCAGCACAGTGCAGAAATGGGGAAAACATGGTGTTTCTGGCAGGGCCCCCAAATTCTCTGTTGTTTTTTTCTCCATTCCCCCATCCCAAAGTGTTGCTTTTCCTTTCAGTCTGTCTTTTGCTTCAGCATGTGATTCCCATCAGCTGCGTGCCTGGACAGCCCACGCACTCCCAGTTCAGAGCTGGACCCTTATTGCGTGGCCTGTCTTTGATTTAATGCATTGCTATTTACTGGCTTCATATGAGCCTAGGGCTGAGGATAAGCATCATCTGGAAATAAACTGACCCTGGATCATCCTCAGGCCTGAGTTTGGAAAAGAAGTTCCTGGTCCTGTACCTCCAGAGCTCTGACATATACCAGGAAATACTGAGCTTATATTTAAGCCTCAGCTTTCCCTTAGAATGGGGATGGAAATGGGTTTGGTGCAAATAGTAAATTGAGTTACAGTGATGTAGGGTTTTTTTGGCTGTGAGGAGAGTGATTTGTACGTATCAGAGGCAGCTAAATACAGCCTGTAACCAGTCCTTACAGCTGCTCTGCAGGCACCTCCACCACACAAATGGCAGGGAGAGTCAGGCAGAGCATTCCCTGGGATGCTCAGAGCAGCAGGCAGGAGCTTTGGGAGCCCGGCAGACACCAGCCTGGCCTCTGCAGGAGGGGCAGCCCTGGGAAGACACTCACCTCTGCTCCTCTTTTCAGTTCTGGATGTGAACGACGAGAACCCCACCTTCTTCCCAGCCATCTACAACGTGTCACTGCCTGAAGACGTGGCGCGGGATTTCAAAGTGGTCCGACTCAACTGCACGGATGCCGACATCGGGCTGAATGCTGAGCTCAGCTACTTCATCACAGGTATGAACCCCGTGTGAAACAGGAGCTTTGGTCGCAGGGCTGCCCCAGACCTTGGCCAGGGTGTTCTGCACTTCAGCGCTGCCTCTCCCAGCCCCTCCAAACCTTGTCCGGCATCGCCCTCTGCTGAACAGCCCCGCTTGGCTCCCTGCCGTGCTGACCACTCCGCTCTGCCCTGCCTGGGGGGAACCACTGCCCCCCAGCATCCCTGGGACGCAGCCAGCAAGGGCATGGGCACAGCTGGGGAGCAAGGGCTGGGGTGACATTCACGTGTGTTCATGCTTTGGACCCATAAATGGAATTTTGGGGCATTTCGTAGCCCCGTGCGCAGGTGGGGTTGGGTGAGCAGGGGGCAGGTGGGCAGTGATGCTGCCTGGGAATCACCTGGCTCACCCCACAGCTGCAGCGCCTGCAGCAGGAGGCTGGGGAACCCCCTGGCCATGCTTTGACTTGCAAAGTGTGCACACGTGGCACTGAGCCCTCAGGAAGAGGGTAAAAACAGAAGTGACAGCGGAGAGTCATTTTTCCCACAATAGCAGCCCTGGCGTTTCACGCCACGGCCCCTCCGGCCTCACCACAAGTGAAACGGGGTGTGTTGGCCCATAGGTACCACAGTTCACGTGCAAAGTTACCCCAGTTTGCTTCCAAAACATTCAGGAAATGATCTGGATCTTATATAATTCAGCTTTTCCTCCAGCCATCGGTCTGTTCCTGTGCTGTGAGGCCAGCACGGCGTTTGATGAGGCAGAGGGAAGGTGCTCTGCCCACATTTGCTGCAGAGCAGCTCTGCCTGGGACAATATAAAAGATCATCCTTACACAGCTGGGCTGACCCTGTACCCAGGCTGCAGAATCCAAGCTGCACCAGGGAAGATTCAGATTGCATATTAGGAAAAATTTCTTCACTGAAAGAGTGGTCACACACTGGAACAGGCTGCCCAGGGAAGCTGTGGCTGCCCCATCCCTGGAAGTGTCCCAGGTTGGATGGGGCATGGAGCAATCTGGGCTAGTGGAAGGTGTCCCTGCCCATGACAGGGGGTTGGAACAAGATGAGCTTTAAGGTCCCTTCCTACTCAAACTATTCCAGGATTCTGTGATTCCTTGGTCCTTGTCCTTTGCTGCAGGTGGGAACCAGGATGGCAAATTCAGCGTTGGCTACAGGGATGGGGTGGTCAGGACAGTCGTGAGTCTGGACAGGGAGACCGTGGCATCGTACACACTGATCGTGGAGGCCATTGGTAAGGATTTCCCACTGATCCCATGGCACCACTGCCACACAGCCCCGTGGGGTGGCTGTGCATGTGTCGAGCTGCCTCGCAGAAGTGTCAGAGAGGCAGCAACCTCTGAGGCACTCCGTAAACCACAGCCTGTGCTTGGCATTATCATCTCACAACCCACATAAATTGATATGTCCTGGTTGCACCATGACTTTTTCAGATGGTATATTCCTCTCTCAGGTTTGTTCAGCCCCAGGTCTTTCCCTTTGCCCTGCGGAAGGCAAGTCCTCCGAATCCTGAGAGGCCCTACTATCCAGGGCAGCCCTCCACCCAAAAATGCCAGCAGCAGCACCATAGCATTGTTCCCCTAACCCATGCCAGCCCTTGGCTCTGTGGCTGCTGATTAACCCTGAGCCACCTGGCACGTGCAGAGGGTCTGCATGCCAAACACAGCTTGGCTGTCATCCCCAGAGCTTTATAATGATGTGCCTGTTTACAGACCACTTGGATGCCCCTTTTGAAAGGAGAAATAAATGGCTGGTCACATTTGGGGGCACAACATTGGGGGCACAGCATTGCAGGTGCCACGGGGGCTGCAGCAGGGATGCTGCACCAGCTGGGCACACAGGACCAAATCCTAAAGGGTAAAGGGTCTTTTCTGCTCCTCTAATGAAAGTCAGGCTGCATGTGTTTTCCCAGGGACCAGATCCCATGGGCTCCAGCAGAGTGGATTTAGTGGTCACTGCATCAGGCATGTTGAAAAACCAAACCCAGCCCAAGCTTCCCAGTGCCTCATCCTTCCTGGCAAATCCAAGAGCTGTGCTAACATGGCCTTGTCTATGGAACATCAACCCACCCTGATGCTCTTTGACTGTCAGCTGAGCTGTGGCTTCAAAAAACTCATCAGACCCCTACCTGTTTCATCTCCCAAATCCCTGGCCTCCAGCAGTGCCTTCCAGCACATAGACATTTAGTGTATGGAATTCCAGATCCTCTCTAATGACCAGTTGCATTTCCAGCCTCACGGGGCTCCTTGGTGGAGTTTCGGGGTGTATTGGCTTTTTCTATCTTTCAGGATAGAAAGTTAAAAAACCCCAAACAAACCCTTGGTTCAGTGTGGGATTTGGAAGGTGCAGACAAGACAAAGGATTTTAGTTTAGAGATGGAGGTGACTGAACCTCCCCCCACCTCTTCTTTCTCTCCCATGCAGACAATGGCCCCACCGGGAACCGGCGCACCGGGACTGCCACCGTGTACGTGACTGTCCTGGATGTCAATGACAACCGGCCCATCTTCCTCCAGAGCAGCTACGAAGTCAGTGTCCCCGAGGACATCCCGGCTGCCAGCAGCATAGTCCAGGCACGTGGCTCTTCCTGGGAGGGAGAAGGGGGTCCCCCCACTAACAGTGCCCTGACTGTGAGCTGCAGGAAGAGCAGGGCGGAGATTTTCTCTCTCTGTCAGTGCTCTGTTCCCCCGGGGCTGGGATGGATGGGTTCCTGCTTGTGCACCCCTCTGCTAACCCAGGCTGTGAGCAAAGAACAAGGGAAAATTAAGAGGTTGACCCCATTTCTGCAGAGGGTGAGATGAGAAAAGCCAAGCCCTGTGCTGGCGAGGCCACTTTGGCTGCGTCCCTGCTTTCTCCCTCTTCCCAAAGCAGAGATCACAAGGGGGAGGGAGAAGAGCGGCTGCAAAGAGATGCTGAGAGAGGGGTTGAAAAAACGGGAGGGAGAAAAGCATTTGGACTTTGCTTTCATTTTTGTTGCTCTTTGAGGGAGCGGTGGCAGGGCTGAATGGCTCAGTGAGCACCGAATGAATGCAGGCATTCACCCTGCCTCTGAGGCCTTCCAGCATCCCTTCAAACCCAGGGCTCTTCTGGAGCAGGCACCAAAGACCCTTTGCAGAGAGCTCTGGGAAGGCTCGTCTTGCCTTGAATACCTCTCCAGGCACAAGGAAAGGGGCAGCTTTGTCCCTGGTTTCTCAGGGTGAGTCACTGGGAGAGAAGAAAGGAGCCTTTCACCTGCTGCAACAAAGGTTTGCTGGGAGCCGTGTGTCATGCTTGGGGTGGCTGGTCCCCAAACAGGAGTGGCTTCTCATCACCTGTTGTGCCGTGGCACAGTGAAGGTGATCTCCTGGGGCTCAGACAGCTGCCTGCAGTGCCAGGGTGGAAAGGAGCCCTGCCTAGGACTCCTGAAACTGAGTCAATTTGGCAAATTGAAAGAATGGAGGAAACTCGAGTCTGACTGGCATCGAAGTGCCTTTTCTTAGAACCTGCTTCCCAAAAGAGGAGGATGCCCCTGGAATACTGTGGCAAAGCAGAGGAGGTAATTGGAGGAAGTTTGTTTCAGCAGAACAACATCAGAGGGAAACAGAAAAGGGTCATCACCTGGTTTTAGTTTAATTTACATCTTTCATGTGAACCATTTGTACAGAAGGTCCCTCCCTTCAAATACATCCCCACATCCCTATGACAACAGAACAGCTTCTGAATGTTTCCCCATCCCTTCCTCCCAAGGCCAGGCAGCTGAGGGAAGGAGAGTAGGATTGTCCCAGGCAGCCCAGTGAGGTCCTGACACAGAGCTGCACCACACAATGGGTCAGAAACCATGTGAAACACAGAGAGATGAGGTTTGGTGCTCACCACGGGCATGGAGGCTTCACCCAAAGGGGTGAACTCAGTGGCTGAATGTAGTGTGAGAAGAATTAAACCGCTTTGTTCTCTGAGTGCTTTAAGCACATCAGCATCCCTGCTGGCTGTTGTACCTTTCCCAGCAGAAGTGAGTAACTCAGTTTTGTGTGGTGCCTTTCCAAGCCAGCAGCAGCTGTAAGCATCAAAAGGCCCTTTTAATGCATTTACAGGTGCTTTTATCTCCTCCTGCTACTCATTTATGGAAGCAGGTTCCAGCATACAGCTGTGCCATGCATCCTTCCAAGCATCAACCACAGCAACCCATGGGAAGGGACAGGGACCAGGCAGTATGTGGGAGGCACGAGCCCCCCTCCACCTGCTCAGGAGCACAGCTCAGTGGGGAGATCTCAGCTGAGGATTGCTCTTTGTGGAGCAGGTTTGCCCCAGGATGCCTCTCTTTAGGCAGCCAGGTTGCTCCACTCTCTTCAGGCTGTTTGTTCAGGTGCAGCACAACTTGCACAATTTTTTCCAAAAGAAATGAAGCAGCAGGATTTTTTTTGGGACTGCCCGGTGATAGCTGTGTGTGGGTGTAGTTTGGATGCCTCCACCTTTCCTGACAGGAAACAGTAACCTGGAAAGCATTTGGGAACCTGAAGTTGTGAAATCTCCTCTTGCCTCACAGAGCCACTGCCTGGAAATGAGTCGCTCAGAGAGGCTCTGTGGGGATGCCCAGGATACCAAGGGATGCTTGAGGAGGGATCTGAGCCTGAGCCAAAAGCTTGGGAATGAATAGCAGAGCAAGATCACATTTTGGTGGACTCCATGATGTCCCAGTCCTGTCTGGCAGGGGAGCTCCTGGGACAGGCGAGCTGACTGTGAGACACTGGCTGGCTCCTCCTGAAGCTGCTGAGGGAGCTCCTCAGGGAGCCCAGACGCTTCCAGAGCCTCAGCTGGGGCTCACTGGCATCTGCTGGGTGGTGGGGCATCCACTCCCGGGCTCCAGAGAGGGACTGGTCCAGCGCCACCGGCTTGCAGAGGGTGACAAAGATGAGGAAGGTTGCCAGGAGGAGAACGATGCAGACAAGTACGATGATGACAGGCAGCGGGTCTGTCATCTCAGAGGATGGGGCACTGGGTGGGACCAGCTCGGTGGTTGAAAGCAGAAGCCCAAGGGAAGGCAGGGTGGGAGAGTTGTCAGAGTCCTCTGGGCTCATCTTCCCTGCAGTGCACAAGGTGATACAGAGAAGTGACAGAAGATTTCACAGAATATTCTGAATTGGAAAGAACCCACAAGGATTATCAAGTCCAGCTCTTAAGTGAGTAGCCTATACAGGGATCAAACACACAACCTTGCTGTTATTAGCACATGCTGTAATGAACTCAGCTAATTTCAGGATCATACCACCTAGAAGCTGGACAGGCAGCCACCCTCTGGTTAAACTGATGGATTCTTGTCATGCCTTGATGTCCAAGAGTCTCCCAGACATGCTTTCTGTGACACAGGGGGACAGGAGGTATCCATTTGCTTTGCCAGGAGGCAAAACACAGCCGTAGGATTTATACCTGCAAAGTACCTCCCTGAACTGAAGTGCAAAACCACCTGGCAAAGAAATCTAGCACATGGGCCCTTGTGAGGACACCTTTAAGGGAGCACACACATGTTGCATGAAGATTTTCTGGAGGAGAAAAATATCCATGCACTAAAAAAGCTCCAAAACCCTTCCCCCAAGCTGCTGGGGTTTGGACCTTCTCTGTTCCTCAGAAATGTGGATATGTTGGATTGGCTGACATTTGGGGTTTTTGATCATTCCCCTGAAGAGATTGGATAGTTGGTTGAGGCTCTGCTTTGGTAATTCCCCATTGAGTTCTGGCAATTGCACTGGCATTGTCTTTATTGTTTTGCAGGGGTGTCGTGTAACACCCTCACCCTGCTCATGTCAAAAATCCTTGTGTCAGGTGTTTTGCTGACCTGCTTTCAGGTTCAGACATGTCACAGGTTTGTCAGGCAGTTCTGCAAAGGGTGATGCAAGCCAGCTTCCCAAAGCCTCATCAGTGATAGCTCTTACCTAATACCCGATGGTCACTGTCCTCTCCTCTCCCTGCAGGGTCAGGTGCTCCCAAGAGCAGTTTGCACCCACTTTTTAGCTCCCATACACTCTCCAGCCCCAAACAGGCTGTACCAGAGGCTGGCATCCCACCAGCCTGGAGATGAGGGCTGGGGAAACCTTGCTGTGCCAAACCTCTGCTGTGGCTTGGGTGCTTTAGCCTGTATGCTGGAGATAAAGTTTTAATACTTCCCTACAGAGATGTGAGAGTTAGAAGAGTGATGGAAAGCTGTTTGGCTGGTCTGTGGCTGGTCAGTCTCCTGGCAAATTGGGATTTGGATTGAGCCAATTTGAAATAAAGATCTTAGAAGGGGAACAGTGAGGCAGGAGGTACTGTCAGGGTCTCTGGGTCTGCTCTTACAGCCACCATCCCAAAGTCACACAGGTGTGAGTGTAGGCAGCAGCCAAACATTCACCATAAAACCTTCAAAAAGGGGAGAGAGGGCATCAGTGACATGTCTTTAATTGTTAATTGGAAACTATGAGACACCATGGTGGAGACAAGCCCACTGGAAAGCAAAAGGTGCTGCGCCAGAAGAGACGAGCATCACTCACTGCCCAAATTACACAGGAGGAAACAACCTTCAACAAACACTGTGGCAGCTGCAAAGCCAAGCACTCAGGGCTTCAGGAACCCTTGAGCTCGGGTTGTCCATGCCCCAGCCATACCCCTCGAGTTACATAGGTGAGCTCCCAGCTCTGGTTTGCCAGGATTCAGCCTCAGAATTGCTCCTGCAGGATTCGTGCTCCAGACAGTGAACTCAGATACAGAGGGAGCAAGATCAGAGGTTGCCACTGGAGCTGGGTGCCAGGTTTGAGGCACTTGGGAAATGTGTTTTATTTCTGGAATACTTTGCATCACCTAGACTTGAGGATTCCAAGCTGTGATGCTGGCAGCCCTCAGGGCAAGGACTGTATCAGCCTACCCAGAGCTCGGGGACTCTGGGGAGATGTAGCTGTTTCCATCGATCAGAGCCAGGTCTATGCTTGGAAAATGGAAACTGCAAAAAGACTGGGTCAGCATCTGAGAACACTGACAGAATCCCTGTGTGTATTGCAAGCAAGTCTAGGGACTGGGTCTCTTGTCATCTCCTCCAAAGTGATGCTTTCCCCTCTCTTCACCCCAAAAGTGTTTTTCTTATTGTGCAGCCCCTCCTTGCCTGGCTCAGCCCCATCCCCTCAGCTTTGGGAGCAGAGCAGCCATCCCAAGGACCCCCTGCTCCATGGACAGGCTGTTACTCTTTGCTGCCTGGGCACTGAAAACCAGCAGGCAGGGCTGCATTATCCCACACTGAAGGCAGCCTGAATCAAGGTTTCCACGGCTACCTCAATGCTGGCATTTACTGACTGCACGTGTTCTGTGTGGTGACCTTATATTGTTCCTTAAGAGCCAACGGGGAGGCGTGGGCAATTCCTTCAGGCTGTTTTTCACTCCCTTGGTCCTGGCTGCAGAGTTTGTCTTTTAAATTCACTTGACAGTGCTCCATAGAAACCCATCAGGAGGGATCACACTGATGTTTTCCCAGGCTTTTTCAGTCGTGTCCTGTTCTCCTCTTGCTTCCCATCCAGCCTCTGCTCGCACCCAGATCAGCTGGCAGAGCTGTGGGTTCAGGGAAGGTCTGGGCTTTCACAGCATCGCTGTCCCACCCAAGCCCCACACTATCAACCCTGCTGGGTTAATAAGAGGTCTTCCCATTCTGAAAATCCCCCCCTGCCTGATCAGCTCCAAACATGACATGTTTCCGTGAGTGCTCAGGACCCAGCACGGGGCATGAGGCAGCCGAGGATCAGAGGGAAAGATGAGAAATTGCAAAAGGTAAAATGTCCCTGAGGAAGGTGGAAAGGAAGAAGGAATTATTCTCATGCATGAGCAGCAGAGAGGGTTATTCTGCCCAGCACCAGGCGCTGCTCCCTGGCCTGGCCCAGCTGCCTAGTTTGGCAGGTGTTTTTCCATATGCTCTCCCTTACTTTCCTCAGCCTGCAAAGAAAAGGCTGCTTTCTAGCACTGCCTGTAACACAACTCCAATGAAAAGCAGCTCTCATTCCCCTCCCAGTCTTACTTAGCGATGCTTTCCTGGAGCTCCCCAGCTTTTCCCAATGCACTAAGTCTTTCCACCCACTCCCAGGAGAAGATGATGCTGGAGGGTACCAAACACCCAGCTTCCCAACCCAGATGGGTGGGTACCTAAACCAGAGGGCTCTGAGTGATGCTGTTCCCCATCTCCCATCACTGTTAAGCATCAGAGCATCCTCAGGACTTGCCTGCTTTCTCTCACCGGGACAGACAAAGCAGCGCGACTGGAGGAGGGAGGACTGATGCCTGACCTCACGCCCACCCCAAACTTCACATCTCCCCCGGCTTTGCAGCCCTTTCCCCAGGAGGCTGGAGGGCTGAGGGCAGGAGCTCTGCAGCCTGGTCTGTCTCTCACCCCTCGGGGTGATCCCTCGGGACTAACACTGGGTTTGCTGCAGGGGTTCGGGCTCCCTACCTGTCCCTGGCTGGCCGAGCCCGGGCTCTGCCTCCTGCACGCCTGCCTTGCTCCTCTCCCACGGCGCTCTGCCGCCTGCCAGCCCCCTCCTCCCTTTTGGGAGGGTGGGAGAGTGATGGGGACAGCCTGAGCATGCAAAGCCAAGGGGCCCTGAGCCCCTTCCCGGGCTCTGCCAGTGCCGCAGTGCCCTGGAGCTGTGGCTCCCTGGAGTGAGAGGTTGAGCCCCCCTGGATGTGTTTCCCAGGCTTTGTCCCTGTGGGAAGGCTAAACTGGCTGAGCCCCCAGTGCTGGGGAAGGGGTGTCAGACTGCCCTGCACGTGTTTGTTCGCCCTTTCCCTAGCAGCTGTACTTTTCCCCCATTCTTTTATTGCTCTCCCTCCCCTCCTCCTTTTCTGACACCTTTCCAGTAGCTGGAGGTGTTTGAAAGGGGGCTGTCAAAAGGACAGCAGCCCACTCTCTAGCAGAGGGATAAAGCAGGCTGGAGGCACTGCCGCTCAGCTGCACTAGGTGCCTTGCACCTGCAGCAAAAAAGAGCTTTTCTCCCACTACTTGCACTCCAGTGCCATTGTTTTCCCAAGTTTGGGACAGTCTGTCAAAGTACCACCTCTCCTTTGGGATCTCAGCAGGTCAAACCAGCAGCAGCCAAGCAGTTTGCAGGGTGTATTTGGCTCATCCTGAAATGCATTTGCCTGGGCACAGCAGGTCAGGGAATGATACAAAAAGTGGTGAAGTTTTCCTTCAATCCCTTCATTTTTCCTCCTCTGGGCACATGATAGCATTTCCCAGGAGGGAGCCAGTGCCATGCCAAAGCAGGCTATGTGCCTGGGCATCGCTTGCCTGCTGCTGTGGGGCCCATCCATCCCACAGGAGTGGAGACAGCCCAGCTCCTGCCCAGAAACAGCCTCAGGGGGCCCCAAGGGTGGAAGAGCTGCTTTGGGAGGGAGAGCTCCCCACTGTGAAATGAAGGTGCCTGGATCCATGGGGGAACATGAAATAAGCCACAAGGAAGATATGAACTGGTCTGGGACAGAGGAGAACAGCATGTGTGGCACAGGGATGAGAAATACAGAGAGTTTACAAGTGCAGAAGTCAGTATTTTCCATGGTTTCTGCTGACACAGGGTGTTTTAAAGCAAGGGAACAAAAACATTGCAAAGCATTTCAAAATCATGTTTCAGAAGAGCATCTCTAACTTCTGCAAGTGTTTTGGGGCTGGGGGTGAAAGCCCTCACTGTTCCCAATGTGCATCCATTGCAGCCACCCCTCCTCTTTCCATCACCAGTCTAGGTGCAAATCTCCACCTGCCTGGAAAAAGGAAAACACTGGATAGTATTGTAGGGAGAAGATACGGCAGAAGACACCTTGCAGAGGAAAGCAGGAGGAGAATAAAGGCTGAGGCATCCCCTGTGTCCTCACCGTGGTGATTCACAAGTGGCCACGCCATGGTCGAGCTTTGCCTGCTTTGTGAGAAGTTGGTTTTTTAGGGAGAAGATGCAGCAGCTCCGTGCCAGCTGGGTTGGGAGCCCTGCCCTGCTGTTCACCACCAGGTCCCGCTTGCCAGCTGCCGGGGCTGGCTGCTAGCTGGGTTTTTAGGGAAAGCACTGCAGTCTTGTTCAGTGACACCAGAGGGGACCCGTGCCTTGGGTTTCCTGGGACGGATGGCTTATTCAGTACGTGCCTGGACTGTGCAGTGCGTCACAGCTAAGGAGTGCTCCCACCACTGCTCGGGGGCTCATGAGGGCTCAGCCCAGCGTCCAGAGCACCAGCACACTCTAGGTTGGTTGCGTTCACCTTTTTTCAGTCATTTTTACATATGCTGCTGCTTGGGTGACTTGCCAGGATGCTGTGGGCTGTGCGCCCACCACAGGTGGGAGCAGCTCTTCCTGCCCAGCTCAGATCATCCCAGCAAGGCTCTGTCTTCAGCAGCATTGCCACTGGGATGAGCACTGGTGTGCAAGGCAGGATCTTTGGACACACCTCCACCAGTGCACAGACCCCTGGGCTTCATGGCATAGTCCTCTGGCTCAGCTCCCACATCAGTCCATCCAAGAGCAAACCTGGCAGCCAGGGGGTCCTGTGCCCACTGTCCCTGCTGTCCAGTGATGAGGAGAGGATAAGTGACTTTTCTCTGCAGTTGATAAGCTCCCTGGCTCAAGTGGAGGAGCAGACTGCCTAGCCTTGGCAGGGTGGGGGGATCTGTCAGTCTGGAATTCTCTGCCCTTCACCTTTGCTGCTTTTCCTTTTCCATGAAGGTGAAAGCCACAGATGCAGATGAAGGCATTAACGGGAGAGTGTGGTACAGGATTGTCAAGGGTAAGTCCAAGGGCCCCTTTGTGCATGAGTGGGTTTGTACCAGGCTCTGGCATGTGCAGCCTCAGGAGGTTGTGCTCTCCATCCTTTTGCACAAGGCAGCCCACAGAAACATTTCTCCCACCCCTAAGCAAAATTCCGGTGTTATGGTTGTCAGTGGATGATTTGTTGTGCATGGACAATAGACAGAATCCTAGAATCCCAGAATGGTTTGGATCGGAAGGGACCTTAAAGATTATCGTGTTCCAGCCCCCTGCCATGGGCAGGGACACCTTCCACTAGACCAGGTTGTTCCAAGCCCTGTCCAACCTGGCCTTGGACACTTCCAGGAATGGGACAGCCACAGCTTCTCTGGGCAACCTGTGCCAGGGCCTCTCTACCCTCCCAGCCAAGAATTCCTTCCCAACATCCCATCTAACCCTGCCCTCTGGCAGTTGGAATCAATTCCCTCTTGTCCTGTCCCTCCAGCCCCTTGCCCACAGTCCCTCTCCAGCTCTCCTTGAGCCTCTTTAGGCACTGGAAGGGGGTCTGAGGTTTCCCCAGGGCCTTCTCTTGTCCAGGCTGAACATCCCCAGCTCTCTCAGCCTGTGTCCTTAGAAGAGATTCTCCACCCCTGAGAACATCTTCATGGTCTCCTCTGGACTCACTCCAACAAGCCCATATTCTTCTTATTTGATGAGATTCCACAGCTCTTTCTGGCTTGACCCAGGGCGAAACCCTGATGCAGCAGAGCCTGATGTAGCAGGAGGTGGTGGGACTGGGGTTGTGCTCAGTAATCTTCCTCCAACACAGCCCCTTGGGGAGGGCTCAGTGTGTCAGCCCTGGATGCAGATGGATGCAGAGGCAGTGGGCGACATCCTCTCGTTTTTCCACCCCCCTGCCAGGAAACGAGCACAACCACTTCCGCATCAATCCCAGCACGGGGCTGGTGATGAGAGGTGTGCGGCACCTCGACAGGGAGCAGAACTCCTCTCACATCCTGGAGGTGGAGGCATACAACACGGAGCAGGGACCCATGAGGAGCTCCGTGCGGGTAAGCACCTCGCAGCCACCGAGGGCTGGACACCAGAGGAGTCCTCTCAAAATATTTAGGATGCTTCATCCTTTCCAGCCCTTGCAGTCATGCAGGAAGTTAGAGAGATCTGACATGGAAATGCTGACGGAAAGTCTCCGGGGGCTTCCCGTGGGTGGAGAAGATCTTGCTAGGGTTTATTTGGTTGGGTTTTTTCTTTTTTCCTGTGACATTTCGGCTCAGTGAGGCTGCTAAGTGGGCTGCAGTCACTGTCAGAGGGAGACCCACTTGCCCTGAGAGATGCAGCTCTGCTGTTGGGAGGAAAAGCTGAGCCTCAGCCTGTTGAAAGCTGTGTCTCCTGGTCAGGCATCTATTATAACAATCCAGGACCGAGTGGTGATAATCTTTAGCCATTACACGCCAACTTCCCACAGTTCCCACAAACCCAGCCCTCCAGTTGCATCTATTTTTAGACCCAATGGTGGGGTGGGCTCTGGCCGAGTGCAATGTGCCTGCAGCACCAGCAGCAAGCAGAAAATCAAGAGCAGAATACATATTCCCTGGGGAAACAGCAGGTTGACCCACTGAACTTTGAGAAAAATTTCCCAGCAAGTCACCAGCGTTTCTGCTTTGTGGGGTCTCCAAGGTTTGGAGCAAGGGATCCCAAAGGATGGAGGAATTAATGTGCCCAGTGTACCTCCCTCCCACCACGGAAGGACTGAGTCACTCGGACCACAGGGCTTTTTTAAATTTGTGATGTTAAACCGTTTGTCTTTACTCTCCATCACGTGGTGTTTGTAGAAAAGTTTATCATGGAATTCTAGAATGGTCTGGGTAGGAAGGGACGTTAAAGCTCTTCTCATTCCGACACCTGTCCCCACCATGGTCAGGGACACCTTCCACTAGACCAGGTTCCTCCAAGCCCCATCCAGCCCAGCCTTCAACACCCTGAAATGTTTCCCCACGAGCACCATGAAGGATGTATTTCCCCCCACCGGTGTAAGCAGCTGGTGGGTGCTCACAAGCTGGCCCAGCTCACCCCTGGATTCTCCGTGGGGTTCTGCAGGTGATCGTGTACGTGGAAGACGTCAATGATGAGGTGCCAGTGTTCACCCAGCGACAGTACAGCCGCCTGGGGCTGCGGGAGACAGCAGGGATAGGCACCTCCGTGGTGGTGGTGCGGGCCACTGACCGGGACACAGGTAGGAAGGCTGGGGTGAGAAACACCTGGTTTGGGGAGGGGGAGTGGTGAAATCAACCATTGCACAGATCCTGGTGTGGCTGGGTCGAAATGGGGGTCGACATGGGTGGTGCTCGCCTCTTTGGCGTGCTTGGTCCAGCCATCACCATGGTTCCTGCTCCCTCCCCAGGGAACGGTGGCCTGGTGAACTACAAGATCGTGTCGGGTGCAGAGGGGAAGTTTGAGATTGATGAGAGCACGGGCCTCATCACGACGATAGAGTACCTGGACTACGAGACCAAAACCAGCTACCTGATGAATGTCTCTGCCACGGACCAAGCGCCCCCCAACAACCAGGGCTTCTGCAGCGTGTATGTCAGCCTGCTGAACGAGCTGGATGAGGCTGTGCAGTTCTCCAACAGCAGCTATGAGGCTGTGATCATGGAGAACATCCCCCTGGGCTCTGAGGTGCTTCGGGTCCAGGCTCACTCCATCGACAACCTCAACCAGATCACCTACAAGTTTGACCCCAACACCAACACCCAAGCGCTCTCCCTCTTCAAAATCAATGGGATCACTGTAAGTAGCCACAGCGTGGTCACTCCTGGCTTGGTTGTCCGCCATGAACTTTGATGTTGGTGACCAACACAACTTTTTCATCCTTGACAGGGTGTGATCACAGTCAAAGGCCAGGTGGATCGAGAGAAAGGGGATTTCTACACCTTGACAGTGGTGGCTGATGATGGAGGACCAAAGATTGACTCCACAGTGGTGAGTAGCATCTCCTCACTTCCTCACCATCCTCTGTCAGCCTCAGATCACCTCCTTCTTCCTCTGGCATAGGACAGCGTGTCCTCCCTGCTCCAGGTTCCAGGGTCCAGAAACCTTGATTTGGGGAAAAACCTGCTAAAACAGTTTTGAGGGAGGTAAATTTAGGGGCCTTAAAATACTTCATGGTGGTTTGTGCTTAAGAGGGTTATATTTGGCAGCTGATTTGCATTTTTCAGCTGGGGCAGGAGGCATACAGGGTGCAGGGCCAGCCCATGGTTGCTGGTGCCATGCTCTCCACACACTGCTGTGATTTTGTCTGAACCTCCCCCAGGGCCAGGGGAAAATCTGCCAACCTTATGTAGAAAAAAGCCAAAGAGATGGACCAACAGAGGAGCAAAAGGGTATCTGTGGCTACCATAGCTACACTGTTATGGTGGGGTGCAGGGTTAACCCACCCCTCCTCATCCCCCACTAACTCCCTGTTCTGTGTGTTCTCTGTTTCCCCCTCTGCTCTCCTCCAACAGAAGGTAAGCGTGTTAGTCCTGCTGTCATCACCTTGGGCACCAGAATCCATCCCAAACTCCACACTGAGCTGTGGAGAGGGACCGGGGTGGAGGTCTCCAGCCCCATCCCAGCACCACCAGCATCCCTGACACCGCCCAGGACGTGGTGCAGCTCCTGTGAGCCATCCTGCTGCTGGCGAGCAGAATCGCAGTGCCCTGATCCTCCACTTGGGACAGCAATGCCGGATCCGTCACAGTGGCTGATTGAGCTCTCCCTGCTCCCGGCAATATGTTTTTAATTCGGCGGCAACAATAACTGAATCACCCCAAGGCGCACAACTCGCTCCTGGCTTCCTCCCGGGATGTTGTCCCATTCAGCCTGGCTGCACCTGGGAGCTTGGGGCACCCATAAATAAATCCCCGGGAACAGAAAGGCTCTTCCTCTCTCACTTCTGTGTTGCCTTGCAGCACTTGGATTACAAACTCGATGAGAGCATTTCCTCTGGCTAATTGTGGCCAGGTCCCCTCAGAGCATCTCATGCCCATGTGCCTTTTCCCAGGAGGGAGCTCAGGTCTCCTCTACACTCAGCTTGCTTTGGTTGAGTTAAACACACTCAGCTCTGCCTTCTTTGTGCCCGTTGAACTTTAAATCCAACCCTGCCTGACCCTGGTGCTGTGAGCACAGATGAAACTGCTGCTTGTGAAAAGCTTAGCAGGAAGGGATCACCCTGCAGCAGCCTGAGCTGCTCTGTGCCCAGCTATTTGGAGGATGAAAAACAGAGGATGCTCCACAAAAAAACCTGCCACTTAAGAGCTGCAGCAGCCTTGAGCTGTTTCTCCAGCCTCCAAGCATCCCTCCTTCTCCTCCTCCTCTGCAGGCAGGGATGTAACTTCAGCTCCTGGACTCAAATAGCTGCATCCTTCCCATGTGGGATGCACGATGAAGCTGTTGGCACCTCAGAGGGGTGTGGTGGGTTGAGGGTGGCTGTCGATGCCAGGTGGGCAGGGGTCCAGCTTCTGTCCATGCCCCACCTGAGCCTCATGCCATGCCCACAGGTGACCATCACAGTCCTGGACGAGAATGACAACAGCCCCCAGTTCGACATCACCTCAGACTCATTCGTCAGTGTGGCAGAGGACAGCGCTGTCGGAAGGAGGGTGGCTGTGGTCCTGGCCCGGGATCCAGATGCAGGCAGTAATGGGCAGGTAGGGACAATGCTCTCAGGCACGTGGTGTGGTTCCTGGGGTCTTCCTGTGCACGGCCAGGAGCTGGACTCAGTGATCCTTGTGGGTCCCTTCCCACTCAGGATATTCTATGATGAGACTTACACAGAAGTGTCAGAGCTGCCTGTGAGGCTGTGGTAGTGTTTCACTGCCACACAAATACCTCCACCAGCAACTTCCCAACCCCTTCCCCTCTGCATCCCTGTCAGAGCAAACCCATTGATGCCGGTGGTTTTGTGCAGTGGGTACCAGCACTCCCCAGTCAGGATGTGCAGCACCAGAGGAAAAACATTGTCCTTGGGCTCTGGGGCAAAGAGCTCTGCAGGACACGTGTCAAAAGGAGCCCAGCAATCTGAAAACCAGCTGTGGGCTCTCCCACCATGGGGGCCAGCAGCGAAGTCCTTGGCAGGCTGAGCAGGAAGCTCACTGACATTTGTTATTTTCATTACCACGCAGACAGGCATTAATGAGGTCCCATCACTCACGATAACAAAAATTGCTGGCAGCATAGGAGCTGTGGATGCAACCGGGGTCAAATAGGATTGTTTGCTTTGGGGTGGCTGCAATAAGACAGCACACCTCTGGATCCCAGTACACTGGACCCTCTAAAAAGCTCAGAGACTTCTTGAGGTGATGCTGGGTTTATTTTTTAGGGTCTCTTTTCTCTCCTTTCTCGTCACAGCATTACTTTGCCTGCCCTGCCTTTCTTTCCCTGTGATGTCTCCAGGTGACTTTCTCGCTGACGTCAGGGAATATCGGCCGGGCTTTTGAGATCCGTACCACCAACAACACCTATGGTGAGGTGTTTGTGGCACGGCCGCTGGACCGGGAGACACTGGATCACTACACCTTACGGGTCAGCATCAAACCTCCTTGGGCTTCTCCTGCTTTGAGCAGCAAAGCTGTTTTCTTGGAGCTGTGAGCTTCAAAATAGAGGTTTGTTTGAAATTCCATCCCCCACCCACAGATCCAAGCATCAGATGGTGGCGTGCCCCCCCGGAGGAAGGAGCACACTCTGCGAGTGAACATCCTTGACATCAATGACAACCCCCCTGTCATCGACAGCCCCTTCGGCTACAACGTGAGCGTAAGCGAGGTGAGCACCCAGCCCTGCTCCTCTCCTTCCACCCTCCCCAGGTGAGGTCTGACCACAAGGCAGCTATCTGCACCTTGGATGACCACAAGACCACACCTTGGGTGATTTCAGGGTTGATGACCCCTTGCAAACCTCACCTTGGGTCTTTTAATTGTTGGTGGCCCCTTGCAGACCTCACCTTGAGACACTTAAGTGTTGGTGACCCATTGCTGTCCTCACCTTGGGTGATTTAAGGGTTGGTGACCCCTTGAAAGCCCTCGCTGGTGATGGGCTCTTAGTTTTGGGCTAGCCAAAAGCTCTACAGGCAACTTAAGCCCGTGAGGCTGCTGGGACCATCCGGAAGGAGAAATGGCTACACACCCATGGAAATGCCACCAAAGTGACAAAAGAGGCAGTGCGGAACAGAATAGGAATGGCTTTCAGGAAGCAGCTTGGCAAGGGCTAGATAATGAAGCAATAAAACACAATCAGGCATAAGGAGAGACAACTTATTTCCTGACAGTTTAATTCCTGGACCGGGGCGGGGCGGGGGGGGGGGGGGGGAT
>JAWWTY010000158.1:1782185-1821032 GCA_035222235.1 Margarornis squamiger | reverse complement strand
CCCCGCGCATTCTCAATTTGGTGATGAAAAATGAAATATGAGTAATAGCCGGTGCCACTTCGCTGTGAGGAACTGCTGCTCATGATTTATAGCTTTGCATTAAGGTTATTGCCCTGTTAGGGTTTTCTTATCTATTTAATACATGTTGAGAGGTGGTTGAAGAACAGAATTTCTGTTTTGATTTGCTCCGTAATGGGACTATCCAAAAATAATTAGCTGAGCTCTGAATCCATTACACAGCCTTCACCTTTGCACACAAAGTGGGTTTTACGTTCTTCCAGGCTGTGCCAGACCAGATAAGACCTAATTCTGCTGAGCTGCTGGGTGTAGGGGCAGCACGTTTGGAGCCTCAAGCACCTCAGTGCCTGGAAAACCCCCTCTCTATATTAGGGCTACGTTATTAATTAAGTGCTTTATATGTGACGAGGCTCATGGGTTTCATGCCATGTATCTCTGCAGAATGTCGGCGGTGGCACAGCGGTGGTCCAGGTGCGTGCCACGGACCGGGACATCGGCCTCAACAGTGTCCTGTCCTACTACATCACGGGTGGGAATGAGGACCTGACCTTCCGCATGGACCGTGTCACCGGCGAGATCGCCACCCGGCCCTCCCCGCCCGACCGCGAGCGGCAGAGCTTCTACAGCCTGGTGGTCACTGTCGAGGACGAGGGCAACCCCTCCCTGTCGGTGAGCCACCAAAATGGGCCTTTGTGGGGGAGGATGGGGGTGGGCAGCACTGTGGGAGCAAGTTTAGTACTGAAATACTGAGCGTGGAAGAGTGGAGCAGGCACGGGGTACAATGTTTCAGTGAGCCGGGTGTTTGGGGTATTACTTGGGGTCCAAACCTCCTGCACACAGATTTGCTTCAGAGCATCATCCTTTGGCGCCTGGTCCTGCAGGACCCTCTCGTGCAGTTGTTCAGTGAAGTGTATCTCCCACCTCTAAATGCCAAAAATATCATGAGCATCCCAATGGGAAAGCTGCCGGTGGCTGCAGGAGTTGTCCTGCTCCCAGGCTCTTTGTGTGCTGAGTCTGGAAGGGCTCCAGATGTTGCCCACCCATCTCAGCACCAGGACTGGCTGGAGCAGCAGCTGAACCACAGTTCCATTCACCACCCACCGACGTGTGTCTGCTGTGGTCCTTGTGAGTGAGGAGGGCTCTGGTAATTTTGACAAGGGTATGGAATGACAGGACAAGGGGAAATGGCTCCAAACTGACAGAAGGCAGGGTTAGATAAGATATTAAGAAGAAATTGTTCCCTGTGACGGGGGGGAGGTTGCCCAGAAAAGCTGTGGCTGCCCCATCCCTGGAAGTGTTCAAGGCCAGGCTGGACAGGGTTTGGAACAACCTGTTCTAGTAGAAGGTGTCCCTGCCCATGTCAGGGGATGGAACTGGATGAGCTTTAAGGTCCCTTTCAATCCAAACCATTCTAGAGTTCTGTGATTAATTACTGCTATAGCCATTGCAGTCCACACAGCTTGAGGTTTGAGGAGCTCTTTAGTCACATTGCTGCAATCTGGAGTGTCCTGCCCACAGTGAGCAGGGTCTGAGCACATGTTTAGGGGCTGATACAAGACCCCATCCATCATCCTGTGGTCTGGGGAGGTGACTCTTTTGCTTTGTTCATTATTTGTGCCTCTAAGGAGGATTCTGGCATGGGATAGTCAAAAGAGCAAATACCACCAGGGGCATTTTGCAGCCTTGAGTCCCTTCTAACCCCAGGTCTCTGTAGGGAGGTGAGTGAGCACCTATGTGCATGAAGAAGCCCAAATGGTGAGACAGGCTGACAGCCTGTGTGACACTGTGCCATCCTTCCTGCCCGCAAACCCCACCTGCTATCTCTCGCCATCTCTCTGCTCTCCCAACAGAGCTCTGCCTGCAAAGCCCTGCTCTGCATTTTCAGGGAGTGGGTCACAGCCAGCAGTGCAAACTGTGGCTGTGATTCTCACTTCAGGCTTTGCACTCTCAGCTCCTCCTTCCTAGGTAGTTCATGCTCCTGCTTCTGCATCACCATCTTTTTCATTAGCTGTGTTGCCACTGCAGGTTAAGTTTAGGTAAATCTGTTCCCCCTATAATGAGAGAAGGCAGCTTTGTGTGACTGCAGCACCCAGTGCCACCAGTTCCTCCTTGTCCCCATCACCCCTGATGGTGCTGTGATGAGGAATGCCCTGTGCTGAGCCAGAAAATCCCATTGCCATAACAATGCCCTCTTCCCTTCCCATTGCCAGAGAGGACAAGTGGCACAGCTTATCACTTCCTGCTGCAGAATTGGGGTCCCAGCAGCCCTGCTTGTCCTCGGGGGTTCTGCTGTGTGACCACCACATCACTGGCACAAGTTATGCCAGCAACAACAATCCAAATCCCACCACGCTGCAGCGAAACAAAGCACCCAGTGACCCGATTCCTGAGTGGGGAGAAGAGTTTTGGCCCATTTCAGAGCTTGAGGACACTTAGGTCTTGTGAAAGGCTGTCCGGCGTGTCGCTTGGTGCCTGCTGGACTCACGCCTGGGTGGTGAAATGATGTCTGTCAGGGGTTTGTTGGCTGCCAGAAACTGTGGTTTCACAAGTAGGTCCAGGCTGAGGAAACAATGAGCAAAAGGGGATAATTGCTTGTAATTTGTCCATGTGCTTCAAGACTTGGCCTTCTGAGTGTGGGAGAGGAAGAGGGGATGGAGCTGGGAGAGGACTTGGAAGTCCCACGGTGATCTGTGACACCCAGCAAGGGAGCATGGCATACTGGCCAAGAGGATGCTCCTAGGATCTGGAAATACAGGGACAAAAGGATAAAATACTGATGATTAAAGGAAAATATCTACCCCAAAAAGCATTGCAGGAAAGAAAACCTTCACAAGCTGATGAGCTGCAACTGGAAGGTCTCAATGGTAGTGCAGGCCAGGGTGGGGTGCCAGCACCCAGTGTGCCAGAACTCCTGCTCCAGTATGTGTGGAAGCCTGGATAGCCATTTTGTCTCTCTCCTAGAAGTCTTTAGTTTTCCTTCTGGCAGGTTTTCCAGGTGGGAAACAGTCCCTGAATGCCACTCAGTGCCCCAACATGCCACACCATGGCTGCTCAGCTCTCCTGTGCCTGCAGCACTGGGCATCCCAGAAAATGGGATTCCTGCTGCACAGACCAAAACCTGTTTCCAACAAAGCTTTATTCTGTCATCAAACACTGCACTCGTTAGCAGACAGAGGGACTTGGAGAGGGTTTTGAAGCAGTTAGGACCTGAGGGCAGGCAAAACCCCGGCGTGCCTTTGCAGCTGCAGCTGCTGGGACAGGGAGAAGGAAGCGCTGGAGGCACTGGGAAAGCTTTCCCAGCAGAGCCGGGAAGGGGCTGAGCTGTGGGTGGCAATAAAGCCCATGCTCAGGAAGTTACATCCATGGTATGCAGGGAGGGGGTGGGTGCTGCCTTCTCCTTGATCCCTGAACCATCCTCAAGTTGCTCTTACTGAAGCCAATGCCGGATTAATCAAATCCTGCAGCAGGCCAGGGTGTCCCCAGCCCATTCCAGAGGCAAACGCTGTTTCCTCCAGCCACTTGGTGTGGGAATTGGGGTGCTGCAGGGGATGCTCTGCCTGGGCACGCTGCCTGGTACAGCTATTGCTCAGGTCTGACACTGTTTTGGTATGACTAATGTTTATGTTTGTCTTGCGGTGATCTTTTTTTCACCGCTTCACAACAAAAACAAAGGCAAGAGAAAAAAACACCACAAGGTTTTATCTCCTCACTGGGGCTGAGTCACGCTGGAGCCTGACCCATGGCCTCTCTTGGATAAGCAGTGCTGGGGTTTGGATGAAATGAGGGCACCCATGTAACCCCCCAGAGCATCACAATGTCCTCTCACAGTGGCCCCAGGGCTGGCTGCTCTGGCCATGGAGGGTCAGGGGAATCCACCCATAGCATTTCCCACTGCCTGCTGTATTCCTGTGCCTCCACCTTGGCACCCGAGCTCTCAGCCACCTCACAGGAACATCCACCAACACCCCCCAGATGAACTTTCTAATTGACAGGCATAAAAAAAACCCCAAACCAAACCACACAAAACAAAAGAAAAAACGTAAACATCCTTTTTTTCCTTTTAATCAGCACTGATAATGAAACAAACAGAAAGGTGAAGTCCCCTGATCCCAAGCCAAGGGTAAAACTGCAGCAGAAATAAGGGTCCTCTTGGCATGTGTCCAGCTGAAAAGGCAGCAGTATCATAAGTCCATGGCCATCTCTAAAGGCTGGTAGGGAAAAGGGGCTCTGGTGGCAGCAGGGAGCCTCTCCCCTTCCTGTTTTGCAAAGAAAAAGGTAGTACAGGCTTGGCTGGTGACCCTGTTTTGTTTCATGCTGGATAAAGTACTTTACCATCCACTCTCAGAGAGGATGTTCAGTCAAGGATGCAGAAACATGTTGATGTTGCAGAGCTTAAACCCCTGGCAATAAGTTAAATCCTCAGGGAACTTTGCATGTGTGGGACATCCTTCCATCCCCACATCCTCAATTTTCAGCTAGTCCATAAAATGTGAGCAGTACAGAGCCATGCTCTTCTCCATGGAAACAGGTAGTTAAAAATCGAACTCCGAGCAAGAGAGGTTCACTTCCAGTCCCAGGGCAGAGGCAGGGTGGGAGACAAGGGCAGGGATCCTGGACACAGCTTCAGTTCTTAAGGCTTTGCTGGCCCTGGCCCTGCCACCATCCCAGGGGTCTCATCTGGGTGAGCATGGCATGGTCCGTGGGATGTGATTCCCTCTGGGGTGTTTAGGCTTTCACAGAATTTGGTGAGTCAGGAACAGGATCTGGAAAGGGCAGACCAGGGGTATTAGTCCAGCCTGCAGCTAAAAGGGATACGCTTCAGGAAGAGGCCAAACTCTGCTTTTGCACGGAAAACAGAGGGTTTGGGTCCTTCCCATCTTCTAAGCCACTGATGTCCCACGTAACACCAAGTTCGCATCTGATATTTCCCCTCCCTTTTTTCCCCCTTCACCCCCTCCCAGCTTCCCCTTCTCCTTCCCACCTCTCCCGCAGTGGTCTCCAAGGGGGCTCAGCATCACGGGTCACTCACCCAGCGTCGGGAAGAAGCATTCCCCGGGGCCAGGGGGGGACAGGGGGGTGTTGGGCTCCGAGAGCAGGTGCCGGCCAGACTCGGAGGGCAGCCGGCTGGCCATGTAGGAGAGCTGGGGCCGGGGCCGTGGCTCGGTGCTCGCCGATGGCACCGCCTCGAACACGGGGTTTTCAATGCCCTGGGCGCTGCTGTGGGAGAGCACAGGGATTTGCGTTTTTATTATTATTTTATTTCAGGAGCCCTTTTTTTATCCCCAGGGTTTTGGAACAGCCAAGCAGGGTAGCAGGGAGCAGGTTCAGGTGGTGGCACCTCGGCTGAGAGCAAATAGGGAGCCCAGTGCTGGGGGGAAAGCTTAGCCAAAGTGGTTCCAGGCTCTCTTGGGGCATGGGGAGGTGCAGACAAAAAGAAAAGAGGCAATTCCCACTTGAAGCAAGGGAAGAAGCTTCCCAGAAAGGAACAGGTCTCAGGCATGGGTGCCACCTGCATCCCCTTCCCTCTGCCAGCTTCAAGGGCAAGGAGGAGAGGACATGATCCTTGCAGGGGCTGGGATGCAGGCAGAGGGGGTGTGATGAGGTGTGGAGGAGTGGGTTTCCTTACCTGTCCATCCTGACAAGCTCATGGGCACCTGCCAAAGATAAAATAGTTGGGGTGAGTGCTGGCAGCACAAGGCCCAGTGTCAGACCCAGACCCACTGCCAGCACTGTTCTCTGGTGTCTCATCCACCTCCAATTCCTCTTCCTCTGCATTCCTCCATCCCTCACCCCCTTCTTTAACCCTCTACTTTACTCCCAAACCTCCTTGTCTGCATCCCTGCCTTCTTCCACCTTGTTTACTCCCCAGTCCAGCTTCCTCTCAGATTGAAACTGCAGGCTCCAAAAAAGGAGGAAGAGACATTTCTGCAGGCACAGGGTGAAGTGAGGTGTAGCTGCAGTGCCTGGGCTGCAGCCTGGCCCTGTGCATGCCCAGATGCACCCACCACCCACCTGAGACACCCTGCTGGGGCTCTGCAAAAGACTACCTGGCATTTGGCTGCTTCTGCATTTGGCTGGATGGCACCCTGTTATGTATTTCCTTATCCCCTTTGCTGCAGCAGATCTCACAGCTCACATTACTGGGCTGTGCTGGATGCCTGCACAGTGATCCTGACCTGAGCTGCTTGAGTTTTAGCTCAAACTATGACAAAGAAAGTGCTGTGTGGAAATAGCCTGGTCCATGATACTTGAAAAGCAAAACCCCCTGGATTTTGCCTTCCCTATGGGGTGAAATAGCATCCAGATGATGCTCTGCAGCATGGAGGTGGGAGCTGCCTCCCAGCCACTGCTGAATGGGTGCGTGAAGGGGATGGGTGTCAAAAGCCCAATTCCCAATCTCATGGTTGGCATTGTGCCCACGCCTGCTGCAAAAACCACTTCTCCAAAGGGTTTGCTTGGAGCCACAGAGCCGCCCACCAAGCTGGGTGAGGGAAACCACAGGGCCCCTGCTTGCCTAAGGGCTGATGAAATGCCTCTGCCAGTTAAGGTGGTGCCCCTTTCCGCTTAATTACCGAAATCTCCGGGAGCCAAGCACGGGCAGGAGCTGGCAGCCAGCTATGCCTCAGCACTGCCTGGTATTCCAGGGCTGGGGCAGCAGAGGACAGACCTGGCTTGCTTCAGTCCTATTGCCATAGACATGTCAGGGGTCTTTTTAAAGAAGAGGGGGAGAAAAAGTACAAAGAATGCTTTTTCAATCACTTAGAAGGCAAAGCTGCTATTTCAGGTGTGCAGTGGAGGGAGGGGTGAGTAAATGAGACAGCTCTTACAGTGGAGGAATGGGCTCAGCAAGGAGCATCTTTGCAGTCTCAGTGCCCCCAGCACGCTCCTGGGGTACCCTCCTATCCCACCCTCCTTACCTGCAGCCTGCAGGCACACCTGGCCCTTCCCAGGACAGCTCTGCAGGAGACACCTGGCAGGGGTTTGTCTTTGGGCCACCTTACGCTATGCCCGTGGGACTCAGAGCAGCCAAACCAGCTGATCCCAGTGGGGTACATCCCATCCCATCCCTGCCACCTCACTGCAGCCCAGGAGATGAGAGGGATGTCCCTGGTACATACGTCTGTTGGTGACAGCTTGTCTCTGCTTGTAGATCAGGAGCAGGATGAGGGGCAGGCAGAGGATGCCCACAATGCAGGCGCCTGTGGCCAGCGCGGCGGCCGTGATATCTGCAACAGAGGAGGGCAGAGATGGGGAGGCCTCACCTTCCATTTTCTAGGCTTCCTCAGGCCAGAATCACTAAATTGTTTAGGTTGGAAGGGACCTTTAAGATCACCAAGTCCAGTACGGGGCCATCCCACGTTGCCCCAAACGCGATGCAATGTGGCTCCCACACACATGGGATTTGTGCTGGGATGCGCTGCCAGCTGTGGAGATAAGCTCTGAGGCATCGTTTTAGGACCTTGACCAAAGTCCTTCATTGCTGTAGGACATCCCAAGGTCTTTCTTTCTCTTCTAGATACGAGGAAAGAAGCCCTGACAAAAGCTCCCAGTGATTTCAGAGTGCTGACTCCAACCCACAGGCAGCCTCACAGTGTTCAGGCATCGAAGGGCTCATTACCCAAGGCTTATTACCCAAAGAATGTGACCCACAGAGGCTCCCAGAAGGCTGGCAGCCTGAGGGCACATCTGTGGCCATCAAGATCCCTGTGGGATGGCTCATGATGGGGTTGAGGGCTGCCTAAATAACAGGCAGGTTCAGCTCAAGCCCTCCTCTCCCACACATCCATCTGAGGAAGAATCTTCTTGCTCCGTGTATCTGAGTTTTGTGGGGGGGACATTTTCCCCCTTTTTTGCCTGGCAGGACAGGATGTCCCAGCACTTTTGAGACTGAGAGTTTGGAAGAGCAAGCACTACTTGTGAGAAGCAGGAGGGCTGTTTCCCTTGTCTGGGCTGACCCCAACCATGCCACAAAGCAATTCTGGCCAAATCTGCCCATTTAGCAGCCAGCAGACAGGGGTAGAGAGAGCAACCCACCAAGAAACCACCAGCACAGTGAAGTGTGGGCATTGCCATGTCTAGACACAGTGCTGGGGGAGCCACACATTGTCTGAGTGCTCAAGCAAGATCGGGGTTTCCCCTGCCCAAGGCAGAGGTGGCACAGGCTTGGGGTGTTGCAAGAGGTTCCTGCAGCTCTTTACCTTTCTGTCCCTTCCCATCTTTGTGTGGCAGTGGTCACTAAATCCCTGGCTGTGTTTTGGGGCAGGGGGGCTTGGGTGCTTTAGAACCACAGGATGAATGATCTCTAGGGGCTTCAGGACATTCATGTCCAGGTGAGGGGCTAAAGAAGGCTCTCCACAGCCTGAGGGTGTTCCTCAGGTGCACCCTGTGGGGAGAGCATTGGAAACAACCCTCACAACACCCGATTCTGAGGTTGCATCTGGACACTGGTGTTTGCAGCAAACAGTGATCCCTAGGGCAAAACATGGGCCAGGATGGTGAGCAGCACATTAGGAAGAGGTTTTTTCCCCTGTACCTTTGCTGGTGGCAGTATGAAATGTGCAGTTTTGAAGCCCTCCTCTGCCTGCAGAAGAGAATAGAAAAGCTTGTTACACCTCAGGAGATTCACTCGGGTACCACAGATCTCCCAACCTGCTGGTTGTCCCTGCCTTATTTCCTTGGTAATAAGAATATCATCCCAGAGCATCCCCAAAGCAGGGGTTTCATCCTGGGAAGCTTATGCTGAGATCCCTGCTGCAAGGCCCCTTTTCCCCATGGTGGCAGAGCCCATTCCTGGCTAAGCAGCCTCCTTTGGTTTGTTTTTTTTTGGTCTGAAAGAAAAATTATCTATCCTAATGCTGCAGACCAAGGGCAGGAGATGCCTTCCCCTCCCTCATGCCTCTCCCACTGGGCTGCTGTCCCAAGGTTATCTACAAGCCCTCACTTGGGCTCGCACCACCAGTCATCTCCTTTTAAGCTGAGGTTTGTTTTCCTCTCTTCCAGAAAGAGCCTGAAGAAGATCAGTGAAACTATGTACCATGGATTTTATTGCATTCCAGCCTCTCGAGTTATTATTTTTTTCATTTTGTTTTAATGTTCTATTGCTGTCTGGCCCTCATTCAAACCTTCAACATCTGCTGCTCTTTGACTCTTGCAACATGGCTTGGGCTTCCAGCCTTCTCACTCCTTGCCTGCCCAGCCCTGATACTGCACCCTGGTGTCCCCCACCACCCCTTCTTGGCCCCCATGCCCTGAGACACACCCTGGCACACATGCAAGGCTGGCAGGGGCTCCCCTTGCCCCCCCCTCACCTTGCTGAATCTGCAGCTCCACAAAGCCATGAGCAACCTGCATGGTGTGGGGCTTGCCGTGCTCCCGCCTCAGCTCCATGGCGTAACAGCAGTAATTCCCACTGTCCTGCAGCGTCAGGTTCATCACCACGATGTGAAAGGCGCCGTGGTGGTCGGGGACAAATTCTACCCCATGATGGCTGGTCTGCCGCCCCAGGGGGGATTTTTGGGTGCTGTTGCCCCCAGGCTCGTGGTGCCTGCTGGCATCGTGGTGCAGCTCCTTCTCGGTGACGTTGCGGATGTGCCTCTTGTCGGAGCAGCTCTGGTCACCATTGCTGCTGAAGTACCAGGTTTTGTAGAGCAGGTCGTGGCGGTCGGCGAGGGGGCCACTGATCCGGCAGGTCAGGGTAACATTCTGACCCTCGGGGCAGATGCAGAGCGAGTATGGGGTGGTGATCAGGAAAGCTGCTGGCCCTCCTGGGGGGAGAAGGCAGGGCAATGAGTCAGACCCTGGGCTTACCCTGAGTTCGTAGCAAAAGGGGGATCCCTCCCCAGACAAGCACTTCAAACCCACCACCAATGCTGGCAGAGGGGTTGGTGAGACCCTGGCACAGGTTGTCCAGAGGCTGCCCCATCCCTGGAAGTGTCCAAGGCCAGGTTGGACGGGGCTTGGAGCACCCTGGAATAGTGGAAGGTGTCCCTGCCCATGGCAGGGGGTGGAACTGGGTGGTCTTTAAGGCCCCTTCCAACCCAAATCATTTCAGGATTCTGTAGCAACATCTCAGTAGGGCTGGGGGCACAACTTCACCCTGGAAATAAACTCTGGAGGAGAAACATGTTTTAAATTTAGTTAAGCATCAGCAGCAAGGAGGCAGAACCTTGTCTGGGGCCAGCAGAGCTGGAAGAGCTGTGGGGAAGGGAGGCAAAGCGTGTGGAAGATGAGAGGAGAAGCAAGGCATCAGGGTTATGGCTCATGAAGGAGGAAACACAAGTGCTGCCGAGCCAGCTGCAAAAAAATAAAAGGAGAAAAAGTAAACAGAAAAGAGCTAGGAGGGGCTGCCCCCCGAGATCAGGCGGGGAGCAGGTCCCACCCTCCTTGTTTTTCAGCCCCCGGGGAGGAGGAGGGGGAACTGGCTAATGCTGACAGTGAGGAGCTGCTCGAAAATGAAAACAATTTTCAGAGAGAAATCCTGGAATGTGGGCGGGAGGCCTGGCAGAGGTGCAGGAGTGAGGGGTACACTACAGTGTTACTGGTCTTTTCCCAGGACGTGGGTGGAGGGTACTGGTGGGGAAGAAGGAGCTATGCATGAGGGGAGAGAAAAGAGCAAGGACAGGAGAGGTTTTGGTGCTCTAGCCCTGCCAACACTTTGTAACAGAAGTGCAAAAGCAGATTCTGGGCTTATTTACTTTAAATTACTGTGGGAAGGAGGTTCCTGGGGCTGGTTTGCAGCAGAGAAGATGGTATGAGGACAAGATGTTTTTTCGTTTTGGTAACATCCTGTTGTGCCATTAGCTCCTCCACCATTTGGTTTTGAGGTTTCTCACTTGCTATATCGAGCGGGCGTCGATTGCAGGCATGGTGTGTTGGGTCTGCCCACAAGCATCCAGCTGGGCCAGAGGCTCCCCATCACTCGATGACCTAGAGAGCATCCTCCTCTTGCTCTGGGTACAGTCACTGTGTCACCACCCCGGCACGATTCTCCACTTGAGAGAGTGAAACCAAAACCCCGCCTTCCACCCCTTGCGGTTATTTCTGACTATTAGGTGATGGTGCAAGAAGAGCCATGAAAAGCCCTGCCTGAGGGTGCTCTGCAGGGAGAGGGAGGGTTTGGGGAGGAGACCTGCCCCACTGCACCCCCTTGGTCTGCAGCACACCAGTGCCAAGGAGCCCCACAGAGCCAGGGATGGTGTGACCTTTGCTGGACCACTCCGGCTAATTGCTTCCTGCTCCCCATGGCACGTGCAGCAACACGTCCACAGAGCTGCTCTGGGGCAGAGATGTGTGTGCCCTGAGCTCAACGCTGTGTCACTCAGTCTTGTTTTCAACCCCTGACTTCTCCTCATCCTCAGGTGCTGCTGGGACCGGGGTGCACAGCTGGGCTGGATGGGTTTTGGCAGGCAGCACAGTGGGTCCCTCACCTCCTGGCCAGCCCACTGAGCACAAAAGGCACTTCAGATGTGTTTCTTGATACCTGTGGCAACGGGAAGTACCCCATTCACATCGGGGGTCTCCCGGGAGCCAGAGGAAGGGAAACCAGGGCTCTATTGAAGGAAGCCACACTTCCAACACCTTCCAAAAGTATCTGCAGGAGTCTTTTGTTTTCCAAACTCACCCCTCGAATAAAGCGGGGCCGTCCCACTCATCCCCACACAGTTTGCAAAACTCTGCCTTACTAAACCCTCCAGCTTCCATCTCCTGAGCTTGATGGGAACCGTCTGGATGGAAAGTCAGCACAGTCCACGCTTTCAGCAGTGGGGAGGGGCAGAGGTTACCATGTGTATGCAGCCTTCGGCATTACCAACTTCCCTTCCTTCTCCAGAGCAGGGGAAGGCTCTCAAAAGCCATTGAGTGGTGGAGAAAGCAGCTGGCAAGGCATGGTGCAGCCCATAGCAGCGCTGGGGAAGTTGGTGTTCCCTCCCCAAGATGTAATGAGGCTTTAAAGCCATGCTGGATACCAGATGGTGCCCAGAGGAAACATCTTCTGGTGGTGTCTTTATACTAAAGCCCATGGATCTTAATCTCCTGGGCTTCTACCATGCCCACAGCCCATGTTTGGCTCCATCCACACCCCAACTGAACCATTCCCTTTGAAGTCAGAGCTGCTGGCAAACGCCAAAATAAAGCCAGGTGCCCATCTCTGCGCATCTCCAGCTGAGAGAGCCTGGACCCTTTGAAGGCTGTGCTAGAGCTGTTGTCTTGTCACCATCTGGTAAAGACAGAGGACGTCTCAAGCAGGTGCCAGAAGTGCCCCTCTTCCTTTTTGGCACCTCGGTATCTTTGTCTCCAAGCAGTGGCATTGTGTTGGTGCCATGCAGAGCCCAGAGCAGCACTGGTACATCCCTGGTGCTGCCATCACTGCCTTGCTTGAAATCTGGGAGCTCTCCTTTCAGACAGAAAGAAATGCAGAAAAAAGGTGCAGCAGTCTATGTTGCTTTGCCGACCAACAGCTTAAATAAATCAGGATTTCACACCAAATTCTGGGTCAGTGACCAAAAGCCTCTCCTGGCTGCTTCTCTTAAGTTTGGTCCCCTGCTCTGGCAAGCAGGTGTTTGATTTGCAGTCCTGTGTGTGGCAGAAGTGATTTCCACTTCAGGCTGCCTCTTTCCACTCCAAGAAAATCTGTAGGGAGCAGGGGCTGGAGCCTGTGGAGGGGGCTCACCTGCTGCAGGGAAGGGGCTGCTGGAGAGAGAGTGGAGCACTGGAGCTCTTCTGTGAGCTTTTTTGGCAGCCTCACATCAAAGTTTCACAAGCCCAGTCATCACTGTGCTGTCATTGTGATTCAGAGGTATCAGCCAGGTGAGATGTGCAGGGGCATCCACACCTCCACACAACTACTTACAGCAGGAAAAAAAAAAGGAGAGGAAAAACTTACTGAATATGCCCAAGATGCCCGTGTTAACAGCCCTCACCTCCTGCACCCTGAGGAGCCAAATGGCTTTCCACCCATCATCCAGGCACTGGGGGCAGCAGCCTGGAGATGCTGCTCCCACTGGAGGCTCCTGCCTTGCTCCTCTGCCACCACAGCCCTGGCTCGGGGACAGCACTGGGGGTGCAATTTTGGAAAGCCCATCTCAGCTGCCATCCTTTGGATGGAGAGGAGCTGCTTCCCCATCCATCTTGCTGCCAGCATTCCCAAACTGGATGTCTCCAAGGGCTCTGCTTCTCCATCAAGCCCTTCTAAAATTAGCCAAGGGTTCAGAAAGTTTTGGCAGGCATGCAGCTGCACAAAGCTCAGCTCCTCTGGCACCAGGCTCACTTTGAACATCAGCAACCAAGCTTGTTTCATTGCAGAAGGACTGAGGTTCAGTCCCAGCAGCCCAGACGCATAAATGAAATAATTCAAATCCCCGTGGAGATGCTGGGAGTCACTCCGTGGTGCTGAGACTCAGATGAGAAGCAAAGTGTCATTCAATCCATGCCAGTCTTGCTGTCCCAGAGGAGAGAGGAGATGAGATGCCCCCCAGACCCTTTGCAATGGGGCATGTTTGGCATCTTTTCTACCTGGGGATGCTGGCCGACACCCGGGAGGCAGTCACTTTGCTGTCCCAGCAGAGAGGGCGAAGCCAAGCCCGATAGGATGCTTGCCCTGTGCCTGTGCAGGGCAGGGAGGGAGCAAGCTCCTTCCCAGCTTCCTTCTCTGACCCTTCGTCCACAGAGGAATTGTGGTTTTAATTGCCACCGCCCCTGTGTCACTGCCTGGCCCCGGAGCCCCGAACGGAAACGCTGCCTGCCAGGGCTGGTGCGGAGTCAGGGATGGAGCAGCCCCCTTTTCCAAAGCATCCCCCTGATAAGCAGCCAGCGAGCTTCCAGCACTGGGAAGCGCTCCCTCAGGGGAAGGGGCAGTCGGCAGCGGCACAAGGTGGTCCTGGCCACCGCTGGGTGCCCACTCGGAGAAGCTGCTCGGCACGTCCGAGCGATTACGGCAGAGCGGAGCATCCTCAGGGAGGGTATCCCGGCCCTGCTCGCACAAATCCCCTCTCTCCGCTGCCCCAGGGCTGATGGCAGGGTCTTCTCACCGTGGCACAGCCAGGAACCCCCTCCAGTGCCAGGGAAAAGAGCGTCTTTTCCAGCCCGGGGTCCCCAGTGGGGGCTGGCGGGGATGGGGTGGCTGCTTTCCTTCCACGCATGTTAGATCAAAGCAGAGGAAGAAAGAAAAAAACAAGTCCCAGAGTTTTAGAACGGCAGCTGCCCCGTGGCCCCTTTACCCCGACACAACCAGCATCAAGTGGAACGCTGTCTTGACCCCCCCTCCCCATACACGCTCCCAAAATCACAGGGGTAGAAAGCAAATAACCGCCCCCGCTCCAAACGCCCCAAATTCCTTGTCGAACAGGGTGCCCCGGTGAGGAGAGTTTCTCCGGGCTGGGAGGAGAGGAAAGCGAGCCGGAGCTTACCGTGGGAAGCGAGCAGGCAGAGCGCAGCCAGCAGCAGCCTAGTTCGGGGGGATGTCGCCCCCATGGCAGAGGGGTGGCCGGGCAGAGGTGGCCTCTGCGGAGCCACCGCACGCTCTGAGCAGCCCCGCCGCGACAGCCGGGCTCGCACACACAGGAAATTTCATTGCGATATTGCGCAGGGATGGAGAGAACGGCGAGCACCCCCAGGAGGTGAGAGGCTGCAGGGTGTCACCGCGGTCCCCACCTCTTTGGGAAGGGGGGGGCGTTTGCTGCGTTTCTTCCCTTACAGCATCGCTGAGAGCAAGCCGGTCCCCCTGCGCACTTTTTTGCGGTGCTAAGGGGGATGCTCGCCGTGCTGGGGGACTTTTGGATGCTGGTGTCCACGCCTTTCCCTGAAGGAGCTGAGCCCTTGGGGCTGGCTTGTATTTACTTTATTTGCAATTACTGTTTCTCCCGTGTTTGTGAGGATTGAGGAGACAGAAACCCTCCCGGGATGAGCAGGAGGCAGGTACAGGGAAGGGTAACTCAAGGCAATGCTGGCTTAGAGAAAGGAAAACAGCATTCCCAAAAAAAAAGGAGGAGGAAAAGCATCTCCCTCACACAGCTCTTTTACACAGTGAGGGACCTTTACTCTGCTCTCAAATAGCAAAGCAGCCCCGTGGTCTGACACATCACTCCTCCTGGAGCTTCTCTTCAAATTCCAAAGGCATCAACAAAATCTCTGGCTGCAGCTGAGAGCCTCCTCCTTTCCAGACAGTGTTCCCTGGAAAGTGGAGCCTGGAGACACGTGGTGGTTTGCAAACCACAGGAAACTTTGCTGCTAGCCCGCTCTGAATCTGGAGCGTGCAGGGAAATAGAAAAGTAGCTAATTAACGTGCAGCTTTGTGGTTTTTACAACAAACATGGCTGTGATGGCTCTTGCCAAAAATTTAACTCTTGGCTGCCTGGAAGAAATTTGTTGGTGGGGGAAGGTGTAGGAATGAAGTCCAGAGACCGCAAGAAAATGGTTTATTGCTCCATGACCCCACCTCTGTGCATGCCTTTGTCACCTCCCCATCCCCAGGTGGGGTGACACCTGCAGATGACAGCCTTCCGTAAGGACATTCAGGTGCCTGTACAGGGTCAGGTACAGCTGGAAGAGAGTCAGGTCCAGCTGAAGTTGTCATCAGCAGGTAAATGTTGGGACCATGAGAGGTCAGTCCAGTTGTCTGAGATGCTTGGTTTGGTTCCTCCCCTGAGCCATGTCAGCATTATCCCCAGGTATTTTCCATCCACATTGTCACACTTGTTAATAACAGCCAAGGTGTCCTCAATGCCAAGGTGAGGACTCACACATCTCCTCCAAAGGCAGGGAGGCACAAAGGGTTCAGCTTCTGGTTTTCCTTAATCTGAGGGCTGCTCCCTGGTGTTGCCAGCATTGGCAAACTGTGTGAAAAGGGGAAGGATCCCCCAGAGCTGTGCTTTGCTTGGAAACAAGGGTGTGATTTAATCTCAGGACATTTATCTCTGTACCCAGCCATTTACCTTGAAGTGCGCCCGCAGCCATGGCTCATTTCATTTTGAGCCCTGCCCTCTGTTTGTGTCTCTTGGCAGCGTTGAGCCCACACTGGTCATTGACCTTGACAGGTCTTTTCCCAGCCAGCTCCAGAGATTGCACAACAAATCCCTCTACAGTGCTTAACGTGATATCCCATGTCCCACAGGCCACCACCATGGTGTATGTCACCATCCTGGATGAGAACGACAACACTCCTGCTTTCCGGCAGCAGCTCTACGAGGTGACCCTCGACGAAGGTCCCTCCTCTCTCAATGCCACCCTGGTCACCGTGCAGGCCCTGGATCAGGATGAGGGACCCAATGGCACGGTTGCATATGCCATCACCGAAGGCAACATCTTGGGTACTTTCCACATTGACAACACCACGGTCAGTAAGGATGCCGGCCCCATTCCAGACATGTCCCTGTCCTGCTGTCTTGACTCCCAGCTGATCTCCCCTCTCCTTGCAGGGAGAGATCCGCACGGTGAAGGAGCTGGACTATGAGATCAGCCATGGGCGCTACACCTTGATTGTCACCGCCACCGACCAGTGCCCCATCATCTCCCGCCGGCTGACGTCGACCACCACGGTAAGGAGCTGCCCGGCAGGGTTGCGACACCGTGGCCTCTCTGGGGTCAAGGAGTTCTGCCTCGTGTGAGCAGTTTCACATCTCGTTCCCGGTGGTCACCAGTCGCTTTTCCCAGCCGTGGCCAGGTGGCCCAGTTACTGTGGCCCTGCTCCCTCATGGGGGTTTCAAAACAGGGACATGGACCAGGGACACTTGTGGGTTAATTAGCCTGATTATTTGGTCCTGCAAAGACATAGAGAAATTCCTGGAACTCCTTTTAAGTTGCATTATGTTTTCTTTAGATGTCTTACGTGAAGGGACAGCAGGTAGGAAAGCATTGCTAGAGTATTAATTTCTGCTTTATGTTTATCTTCTCAGATTACTTACCTGCTTTTAAAATTCCCTTTTCCCTCCTTATAATGAGGTTATATAAAGCCTCTAGTCATTTTTTTATTACTTTGCTCTATAGCTCTTTCCTTTTTCCTGGACCGCAGTGACCTGGACTTAGTGCACTGCTCAAAGCATGGGGAGGGCAGATGAGCAGCTCCAAAGCAAATATTTTGCAGGAATTGAATACAGTGATTATTCCCATGACCAAAACCAAAATTGACAGGTTGTACATGCCCAGATTAATTTGGGGGTCTGCAGGTGGCAGGGATTGGTTAAATCTTCTATCTCGACTCCCTTGGACCATTATCCCTCACCCAGTTATGGAGCCAAGTGTTTTGTAGTCCCCCAAAAGGAGATAAGTTCTTGTGTGCAAAGGGAAAAAAAGAAACTGAAGTGTGGGGGATTATCCCCACAAGCTGTGCTCCATGCTTGGGCAATTAGCCTTCAGATTTGGGCATCTTATACTGCTGGAGATGACTTCCTGGCCCAGGAAAACTCCAGCAGACCCGGGGTTTAACTGCTGGCAGGGAAGGCAGCATCTGCCTGCAGAGCTTCCCCTGCACTTGGCTCAAGCAGAGACATGAATTTGGAAACCCCTTCAGCAACAAGCACCGAAGCCAAAAGGGATAGGAAACACTCTCCCTACACGGCCCAGGGAGTTTGTGCCAGCACCGTATGAATACACAGCTTTTAGGAGGAGGTTTAGGGATTGTTTAAGATCCTGAGTGATGGGAAGTCCATCACCCTGATAAGGCGTGCCAGTGTTTGTTTTCTCCACTGCTAGGAAACGGAGCAGAAACTTGGATATACTCTCTGTAAAGTTTAGATTTAACCAGTAACAAATGCCCATCTGACAGATTTTGCTGTCCTTTAATGCAGGAGGACGAAAAACTCATTCTCAGTGTCTTTCTCATAACCAGTGGATTTGTGATGAAACCTGCAAATTTTTTAGGGTTTGCTCAGCATACGGAATTAAGCCTTTCTTGGCGGAAAAGGAGTGAGTAAGTGTGCAGCTGGCTGCAGAGGTTAGGTCTCTCCAAACTGATGGCTTTGGTGGTCAGACCCACATCTGTGGGCTTTGTCTGTCCAGCTTGGGTTTTAGGATGTTAATGTGGGATTTTACATGGACTTCTCCCTCATGGTGTGGGGCCCAGAGGTTTACAGTGCCCCACCTCTGTGCAGCTGCAGTTTTGTAGTGTGACTGTAGGATGGCCATGATCGGGAATAAGTGAGTTTGAATCTCTGAACTGTGAGCTGGATGTTTGGTGAACGCAGAAAAGCCAGAAATACAGGAGGTGTTTTGTGATGTCCCCTGTCCGTGGCTTCCCATGCTCACAGCCAGCGGGCTGGTCTCTACTTCCATCCCTCTCTTCTCACAACCCTCAGCTTTCTTGCCCTGACCACAGGTGCTGGTGAACCTCAATGACATCAATGACAACTGTCCCACCTTCCCACGGCCCTACGAGGGTCCCTTCGACATCACGGAAGGGCAGCCTGGCCCAAGGGTCTGGACCTTCCTGGCCCATGACGGCGACTCGGGACCCAACGGGCAAGTGGAGTACAGCATCATCTCTGGGGACCCCCTCGGTGAGTGGGGACATGGGGACATGGCCCCTCCTGCTGCGTGCCCCGTGGAGGAGCCTGGCTTGTGGGAGCGCAGGCGGAAGTTTCGGAAAAGCCATCCTCCCTCCCAGCGCTGCTTCTGCAAATTCAAGCCTTTCGACACCAGGAAATCCTGTTTTGAGCAACAGGAAACTTAACCTGTTCGTGGCTGGACAGGGGGTGGCAGGGGTTTGTGCAAGGGAAGGGGGGGAAACTGCTAAGCAATAAAGGCCAAAAAAAATCAAAAAGGCAAAGAAACAAACCGCAAAAAGAGAAAACTGAGCCCCATCCCCTCACCCCTGTTTGGGGTTTGCAGGGTGTTTGAGCACTGAGTTCCTCTGCAACCCACAGCTCCACCAGCACCCTGGGGCAGGTGGCAGAGGAGCAGTGGGCATCCCTAACCATGGGAAGATCGGGCTGTCCCTCTGTGAAGTCCCTCTGTCCCTTCAGTCCAGGGAATTTGGAAGGCAGAGCTCAGTCCCATCTCCCCCATCTGCCAGCTGACCCCACTGCACAGCTTTCCTAGAACAACCAGGCCTGTGGGAGTCTGTGCTATGTAGCCCACCCATCTATGGCCATCTCAGGGCACGGAGGGGCTCTTGGCATCTTCAGAAAGGCCAAGAAAGGGGGCAGAGGCACCTCTTATTTGGGCATTCACCCCATCTTCGGCTCCTGCTGGTACCTGGTGGTGCAGTAGCACAGTCCCCAGCTGCCCCAGTCCTCCCATATATATAATGGGGCATGTGTTAGTCCCTGTGCCCCAGCTCCCAGACAAGCCATTCCCTTGGGGAGCCAGGCCATTTGCAGGGGCACAGCACGAGCCAGAGCCCTGCTGTCTCCGGCAGGGGAATTTGTCATCTCCCCGGTGGAAGGAGAGCTGCGGGTGCGGAAGGATGCGGAGCTGGACCGAGAGAACATCCCCTTCTATAACCTCACCATCGCCGCCCGGGACCGGGGGGTGCCTCCCCTCAGCTCCACGGTGAGTCCCCTGGGGTGGCACAGGGCGCTCTGGGGTGCTGTCCTCCACTTCCAGTTCCTTCCCTCTGGTTTCTCTCTTTGTTCTCCTTCCCTGCTCCTCCTTCTCCTTGTCCCAGGGGATTTCTTCCCCCAGGCCATACTGGACTGAGTGGGGGAAGCCTGGGGAGTGCAAGAAAAGGATGAGAGGGATGGAAATAAAAGCCAAATGCCTGCCCTGCTTCTCTGCCTGGCAGATGGTGGTGGGTGTCCGTGTGCTGGACATCAACGACAATGACCCTGTGCTCCTCAACCTCCCAATGAACATCACCCTCAGCGAGAATGCTGCTGTTTCCAGCTTCGTCACCCGTGTCCTTGCCCGGGATGCAGACGAGGGGTCCAACGCCCTCCTGACCTTCGACATAACCGCAGGCAACACGGAGAATGCCTTCTACATCAACAGCACCGTACGCCCCCGGGGGGTGGGATGCTGGGCTGTGGAGGATGGACACCCCTGATTACAGAGCCCTGCCTTCCCTGGGCACCCATGGGGTCCTTGTCCTAGCAGGAGATGCCCCAGGGGATGCCACATCCCTTGTACCTGTTCTCTCCATTTTTTTTTTCTCGGTAGAGTGGCATTGTCTACGTAAACCGCCCGCTGGACAGGGAGAGGGTGGCAGAGTACAGGCTGACCATTACGGTGAAGGACAACCCCGAGAACATACGCAATGCCAGGCGGGTAATTATGGACACTGTCGGGACCTCCAGTGATGGCCAGTGGGGAAAAGGGGTTCCTGCCATGGCCAAAAGCAGGGGGTGTGTTTTCCCACAGCGTTTCCAATAGCAACCCCAGCCCCTAAAAGCATCTGGGGGTCATAAGGAGAGCACTACAACAGTATCCCCTGCAGAGAACACGAGTAGTAGGATTTGGGGCAAGCCCAACATCACTTGACTCCATGTGACAGAAGTAGATGTTACAGAAGGTGGGACAGAGTTGGTTTGGAGGTCTGGACAACCAAAATGATACCAGAGCATCCTTTGGCTCTGCTGAGTTGTCCCACACATCACCCTTCAGGGTGCAGGCTGGGAGTGGATGCCCAGACCCAGTGTGAGGGTCCGTGCACACCCTCAAGGGTGGTCCAGGGAGCACAACATCATGATTGCACAGCTTTGACTGGGGGTGGGACAGGGGGAAGGTGAGCTCAAGGAAGGGACATGACGGTCATTGCTCTCTTGTCCCAATTTTCCTTTAGGATTTTGACCTGCTGGTCATTTCCATAGCAGATGAGAATGACAACCGCCCCCTCTTCACCCAGAGCTCCTACCAGGCTGAGGTGATGGAGAACTCACCCCCAGGTAGGTCTCTCTTCAATCCCGTATGTGGCTCCTGGAGACTCCCTTTGGGGCTGGGCAAGGGGAGTTGTCTCCTGGCCGTGGTGGAGGAGACACAACTCTGAGCAAGGCAAGGCTGCAGGTTGGTGGGACAGGGATGCTGAGTTTCAGGGGCTCCTGCTGACTGCCCAGGGATGTCAGCCTCGAGAAGGCCATGACTTTGGTCCATGCTGCTGGTGAAAGTACATCCTTGGCACAGCTCAGAAATCAGTCCTGCTTGGGAATTGCTCAGCTGCAGAGAGCAAGAAGTGCTCATGGGCTGAGCTGAGCCCTGGGGGCAGCCCTGAGGGCACCCACCTCCCCAGCATCCCTGCAGGGGATGGGCTGCCATCTCTCCATCACCTGGAACTCCCTTGCTCCAGGGGTTAGAGATAAAAGAGTCCAGCCTCTCCAGGTAGACTTTTTTCAGACAAAGAGCTAGAAATACTATTTTTTTTTCTCTTCTGCTTTCCTTCTATTTAAATCACTCCCTGCTCCAAGATCTCAGGTATCCTGTTCCACCACTGAGGGACATCCCAGGTGAAGGGTTGGGGTACCTCCAGGTGACACCCTCGGTGGCAGGGTGCTGGTGCTGCCCAGTCTGATGGATGTGTCTGTCTGTTTGTTTTTAGCTGGATGCCCCACCACCTCTCCTGGGCCTCGCGAGTCGGTCTGCAAGGCTGCAGCAGTTCCCCCCCACTGCCTCGTACCCCTCGAGGCCCCACTCTGTCATCTCCTCCATCCATTCATTGTTGTCCCTCATGTGTCACCAGGGTGGGAGGGGGGCAGGGGGGCTCAGCAGGCAGTTGCCACCCACCCTAATTCTTATCATCTCATCCAGGGACTCTGATCACGATGCTCAATGGACCCATCCTAGCTCTGGATGCTGACCAGGGCAGCAATGCTGTGGTGACATACCAGCTGCTGAAGTCATCCCTGGACTTCTTTGTTATCGACAACAAGACAGGTGAGGTGGCTCAGCTGGTCCCTGTCCGCAGCCCAGGGCCACCAGGCACCCACGGGGTCTGTCACCAAGCTTTTTCCCTTCTCTAGGTGTTGTTTCAGTGAAGCCCGGGGGTGTGATAGACCGAGAGGCTTTGCTGGACCCTCACCTGGAGTTCACACTGGTGGCTCGTGATGTGGGGGGGCTGAACAGCACTGCCAGCCTGGCAGTGACCATCCTGGATGACAATGACAACCACCCTGTCTTCCAGCCAGCATTCATCACAGCACGGCTGTTGGAAAACAGCCCCCCAGGTCAGGACTAGATGTGAGGGTGGGCAATGGGGAGACCTGGGTATCACCCTGGGACTGCAGAGATCCAACTCCTAGTGTCGTGGTTGACCAGGTTGGGGTTGAAGGGAAAATCTGGGAACTGGGGCTGCCCATGTTGTTTGATGGTATTTGCCTTGGGACCAAGGGCTTGTTACCCCTGCCCTCCAACCCTTGCTTGAGAGGGCTGTGTCCCACCTTTCCAGGCTTCTCCGTCCTCCAGGTGACAGCCACAGATGCTGACAGTGGCCTCAACCAGCAGCTGGATTACCGGATTGAGGGTGGTGGCCAGGACAGGTTCCTGATTGATGCCAGCACGGGGGTGATCCGCGTGGCCCACATCACCATCGACCGGGAGGAGCAGGATGCCTACCGGCTGACGGTGGTGGCCGTGGACCAGGGCACGCCGGCGCTCTCGGGCACCGCCACCGTCAGCATCATCATCGACGACATCAACGACTGCCGACCTGAGTTCATCAACCCCGTCCAGACGGTCAGCATCCCTGAGTCAGCTGTCCCTGGCACCGTGGTGGCCCAGATGACTGCCATTGACCGCGACCTCCACCCTCGCCTGGAGTACTACTTGCTGGAGATCGTGGCCCGCGATGACACAGATGCGCTGGTGCCTGAACAGCAAGGAGCGTTCACGGTGGATTTTAGGACAGGTAGGAGAGCGGGAAGGGCAGCACAGGCAGTGCGGACCCCTCTCCTCGCTTCTGCTTCTTCTTCTTCTCTGCCTGGAGGTAGGTGTCTGAGGCATGGGGAGATGCTGAACCTCTCCTGCCTCCCCACTCTCCTCCAGCTGTCACCCTGCCCTGTTTTCTCTTCCCTGACTGACTGACTTAACTAACTCTTCTCTTTCTTTTCTGGCTCTCAGCCTGCCAGGTTTGTCTCTGTGTCTGTGCTCATTTCTCTCTCCATGCCATCCATCTCCTCCCTCCATCTCAGCCATCTCCACTGGCAGCCCCACTGTGGGCCGGGGGCTGCTCAGCCTTGGCAGACTGGACACGAGCACCCTCACTGGGGGAGCAGGGGGGCACTCCGGGGTAGGTGGTGGGCTCTGCTTTTGGGGAAGGAGAGCCAGGAGCTCTCCACATCTGTTTTGGAAGCGCAAAGCTGATCCAGGAAAGAAAAATGCCCTTGCTGGAAAGGATACAGGACCATGTTGTTAAAGATGCTGGGCTAAGGTGAATGGGGTTGTACAGGGGAGCAGCAGCAGTTGCTCCCCAACCCCTCTTGGATGCACAAGCCAACCACTTACCTGGCTGAGGTGGTGTGAGAACCTGTTGGCTGGGCAGAGCAGAGCAGGCAGGAAGCAGGAGGTGAAGAGCAGGGAGAGATAAGTTGTCTCCTGTAGCTATCAGGTGTTTTCCCCATTTAGCCTTTGGGGAGGCAGGACAGCAAGTGCAGCCCAGGGTGCAGCAATCGGTCAATACACACCGCCCTGACGAGGGTCCTCTGTGGGGGCCACAGGCACAGCCTGTGACATCCATCTTTTTGGGGTTCCCAGGAGCTGTGAAGGTCAAAAGTCCCCTCAACCGTGAACTGGTGGCCACCTACGAGGTCACCATCTCTGTCCATGACAACGCCAGCGAAGTCATCGACCGCTCGGTCAGTGTGCCCAATGGTAAGTGTGGGCTCTGCCCAGGCGGTGTGGGAACAAGGCTGGCAGCTGCCAGGGGCAGCCACAGCCCTTCCCTGACACCAGTGCAGCTTCTGGGGAGTCAGCAGCTCTCCCACCTCCCTCTCCATCCTGATCAGCAACAATTACAGAGGGAGCAATCCCATCAGGTTTGGGATCTCCCCTGAGCACTCCTTTAGAGAATGTCCCAGATAACCCAGGGCTGCACTGGGGATGGAGAGGACCATTTGCCCATAACTGTAATATGGGAGACACCCATTTCTTCATTACCATCCCCACCATGTCTTGTCACCCTGTTCCTGGCAAATTCAGGTAAATTCTGAGTGAGAAGACACACAGAGGTCAGGAGTAGGTGCCCACCACTAGTTCAGGGTATAGTGCCTTTGGGGAATATTGCAATCTTTCTTGATGAATGAGCACCAATTGGCTCTGCTGGAGTTTTACTCTTGTAGCCTTACAACCCTCCTTCCTCCCATCCTTCCTTCCTTTCTTTTTCTCACTTGTTCTTTTTCTCCCCCACTGTGGTCTCCACTATGGCCACAGCCAAGCTGACAGTCAACATCTTGGATGTCAATGACAACTCGCCCCGTTTCCGCCCCTTTGGGGTCACCTATTTCACCGAGAGGATCCTGGAGGGAGCCACGCAGGGCACCACACTCATCTCCATCTCAGCAGTGGACCCGGACAAAGGTGCCAATGGGCAGATCACCTACGAGCTGCTGAACCTCTCTCCGGAAGGTTACGCCTGTCTCGAAGACCCCTCGGCAGGTCGGTGGCCTGGGGAGGTGGGAGTCTGGAGCAGGCTGGTGACCTGGAGTGGGTCTCTCATTTCAAGGTCTGCCATCCTCTAGGGAAGGTCATAGCCAACAGGACAGTGGACTATGAGGAGGTGCAGTGGCTGAACTTTACCATCCGAGCCTCCGACAATGGGTCTCCTCGCAGATCCGCCGAGATCCCCGTGTACCTCCAGATCGTGGACATCAATGACAACAACCCTGTTTTCAGTCAACCATCCTATCAGGTGAGCTGGGGTCCCCAGTTAAACTCCATGTGGGGCTGTGCAGTGCCTGCCAGGTGAGGACAGGCACAGAGCTGAGGGCTCTCCGGGGACACCTTCTCTTCCCTCTGTCTGTTCTTGGACCATTTGAAGAAGATGGTCAACCCAGCAATGCTCTCTGTGTGAACACCTTGCTCTGCGTCTGGCTGTGCCCAGCCCTGGATGCCACCCTGTGCCCTTGGCTACTGCCCACTAAAACAGCATGTGATAAACCAACCAGTCCTGCCTGCTCCCTTTGCTTGCAGAAAGCTGTCTTTGAAGACGTGCCATTGGGTACAGTCGTCCTGAGGGTCACAGCCACTGATGCAGATTCTGGGCAGTTTGCTCTCATCCAGTACAGCCTGAGGGATGGAGAGGGCAAGTTTGGGATAAATCCCAACACGGTAAGGAGCCAACTGAGGTTAGAGCAGAGCAGGGAAAGGGAGGGGAGGTTGAAATGGTCCCAACTTGTGCCTTGCTCCCACACCTCACCTTCTGCCCCTTCTCGAGTACCAGCTCTGCCAGACGAGGTCCACCTGAAGGTCTCTGTGTGCTGCAGGGTGACATCTACGTCCTGTCAGCCCTGGACCGGGAGAAGAAGGATCACTACACACTGACAGCTGTGGCCAGGGACAACCCTGGGGACGTCTCCAGTAACCGTCGGGAGAACTCTGTGCAGGTAGGGCTCTCCTTCTCCCACCATACCTTGTGTGGTGGCACTAGCAAGAAGGTGTTAAAGCTGTGGCTGTTCTCCCCCATGGCTGGCCTGGGGAAGAATTAGGCAGAAGAAAGAGCAGATGATGCCAGGGGCTGTGGGGTGGATGGTGCAGGGCATTTTGTGCCATGGAGACAGCACGTCGGCAGGAGGGGATGGAGCAGGAGGGGCAGGGGAGAGTGACACTATTGTCTGCAAGTGCTCCAGCATGAATGGGGGCCCCAGCCATGGCTGCCCCCATTGTTGGAGACAGGAATTCAGCCATCAGGGTTAAACAAATGGCAGGAAGGGCACCGTGCTCCAGCAGCAGAGCTGGGGGTCACAGCAGGGGCACAGCCCCCAGGGGCTGCCCGGCCATCTCCCAGCCTCCCATCACCCAGCTGGCTGTGCTTTGTCGAAGGTGCTGATCACAGTCCTGGACATCAATGATGTCAGGCCCCAATTCAGCAAGAGCCACTTCAGCACCAGTGTCTATGAGAACGAGCCAGCAGGGACATCAGTGATCACCATGACCGCCACTGACCTGGATGAAGGGGACAATGGTGTGGTGACCTACAGCCTCGAGGGTCCTGGAGCAGGTATGTGCTGGGGGCAGGGGGCTCTCCCCAGGCAGGAGAGTTATGATGAGGGAGGAAAAAGAGTTGCCACGCCTATACCCCATCTCCTGCAGCTGGTTTAGAGCAATGTTCTGCACATACTGCTGGGAGCAATACTGAAAGCGTGTGGCTTTTGTTCCCGATCCACAGTTCCCCATTCCACATGATATGGGATGTTATGACTTTGCTTGCCTTTATCCTGCAGCCCAGCCTTGGCTTATCATTGTCTACTCCACCCCAGCAGGACCTTCTACATACACAAGTGTGTCTTGGAGCAAACTCCCTGCTCTCTTTAGGTGAAGGGCTAGGGGATGTGGGTGGATAGAGATAGTGCCTGAAATTCTGTATGTGCACACTGAGAAATTATGGCAATCAGGCAAAAGCCAGCATAAATATAGAGGGGAATGGTAGAACATCCACTTTCCTGAGACCCATGGGCTCCTCTGGCTCCACTGCCCCAGCCTGGACAGGAGTGGAACACAGACAGGGGTGACCAGAGAGTAGGGCCCCGAGACAAGGATGCAGCAGTGGGCAGGGATGCTCTGAAAACCCTGAGACACCCTTGGCCTCAGACAGTTGGTTCTGCTCCATCAATCCTTGGCAGGGATTCGCTACCAGCGTAGTTCAGCTGCTTTACTCATTTTTAATAACTTGTCTGGTGCCAAGTGTCCTGAGCCAGAGATGTGGGTTTTTTCTGTCCCTAGAGGCTTTCAAGATCAATAAAGACTCTGGGCTAGTCACATCCCGGCGGCGCCTGCAGTCCTACGAGCGGTTCAACCTGACTGTGGTGGCCACAGACAAGGGGCATCCCCCTCTCTGGGGGACCACCACGCTTCACATCGAGGTCATCGACATCAATGACAACCGCCCTGTCTTTGTCCGCCCACCCAATGGCACCATCCTGCACATCAAGGAGGTAAACCCCTTGAGAGGGAGCGCGGTCATGGCATGCTGAGACTGCCTGTCAGCAGTGAAATCCAGTCTCCATCTTCACTGGGGCTGGAACAGGACCTTGATTTAACATGTGGCGAGGAGGTCTGGGTCATGGGGCTGGATATTTGAAAACAGCCTCTCTTCATATCTGTGAATTGGGATGCTGTGGCAGTTTTGGGGAACAGAAACCCCAGCAGCACTCAAAATAAGCAAACCGTCAGTCACTGCATGTGGAGCTTGTTTATGGGTGGGAAATGCTGACATTTAAGATGTTTCTCCTTTCTGGGAAGCTGGGCTTGACTCAGCCAGTCCCCAAGTGCATGCAACAGAGCACGCACCCTGTTGAAGGGACTCATGGCTTCATGTGTCCAGCCCTCAGCTGGGCTTTGGGTAGTGGGAGCTTGCTGAGCTCCAAACCCAAGGGGTTTGGGGCCAAGGGGGTTTGGAGGGGCAGGGGAGCAGAGGGCTCACATGCAGTGCTGGGACTGAAGGGCTGCGTGTGTGCAAGCAGGAGATCCCCCTGCGGTCCAACGTCTACGAGGTCTATGCCACGGACAAAGACGAGGGGCTCAACGGAGTGGTGCTCTACACCCTGCTGAAAACTGGGGCAGGGAACAAAGACTGGGAGTATTTCACCATCGACTCCACCAGCGGGCTGATCCAGACGGCCATGCGGCTGGACCGGGAGAAGCAGGCAGTGTACAACGTGAGCCAGGCGGGGTGGCTGGAGTGGTCCTGAAGGCTGTGGGTCCGGCGTGGGGCTGGTGGGATGCAAGTGATGCGGTGGGAATGGGGTCCGCTGCTGCAGGAGTGCAGATATCACACCCTAGCAGGAACTGGGTGGTTATCAAGTACCATCAAGGACCTGTATCATGGTGGGCCAACTCCCAGCTCCCTGTTAAATCCTCCCAGTATCCCAGGCCAAAGGCTCAGGATGGCCCTTTTGCCTCTCTCCCCAGCTGATCATCGTGGCCTCCGACCAGGGTCAGCCACCCTATGAGACCATGCAGCCCCTCCAGGTCATGCTTGATGACATCGATGACAATGAGCCCATGTTCCTCAGGCCACCCGTAAGGCACTGGGGTGAAGGGTGCGGGATGCAGGGGATGCAGGGGATGCAGGGGATGCAGGGGATGCAGGGATGGTGAAGCATGCACAGTTGGGCATCACCATGGTGGGGAGCACAATGGGACTTGTCTGGTTTTATTTAAAGCAACCTCAATGCTCATAACATTCCTTTCTCCTGGGGCTCTGGCAGAAGGACAGTCCCCAGTACCAGGCACTCTCTGTCCCCGAGCACTCACAGCCAGGCACTGTGGTAGGGAATGTCACTGGGGCAGTGGATGCAGATGAGGGCTCCAATGCCATCGTCTACTACTTCATAGCAGGTGGGTGCTGAGATGGCACTCTGTGTCCCCCTGCACATCCCTCACCAAGCATTTCTCTCACTCCCATTGTCTCCTTGCTGCCTCTCTGCCCTGGTCAATGGGCAAGGTGGCATTTTGGAAATGCTGAGCCAAAAGGGGACTAACTGGGGACTAACTTTCTACACCCAGCTGGGAACGAAGAGAGCAACTTCCATCTGAGCCGAGAGGGAAAGCTGAAGGTCTTGCGAGACTTGGACCGGGAGAAGGAGCCATACCACTCCATCATTGTCAAAGCATCCAGCCAGAGGAACTGGTCCCCTCCCCGAGGCCAGGGGGCAGGGAGAGCCCAGCTGTGGGACCTCAGCGAGGACCTGACCCTTCAGGAGGTGCGGATCTTCCTGGATGACATCAATGACCAGTCTCCCCAGTTCACCAAGTCGGAGTACACGGCGGGTAAGGGGTGCCAGGGGCTGGGGGGGCCACCAGGAGCCAGAGATACATCAAGGAAAATCCATCAGGATGACAGGGCAGCAAGAACCAGCCTGGCCCCAGGTCCCTTTCCCATCTCTCTCTCAAAGGGGTTGCCACTGATGCCAAGGTGGGATCGGAGCTGATCAGAGTGGTCGCAGTGGACGCTGACGTGGGCAATAACAGTCTGGTCCTGTATCATATCTTGGGCATCCGCTACATCAAGCAGCACTCCAATGACTCCGAGGAGGTGGCCAACATCTTCAGCATTGGTGGGTGCCCTGCATGCCACAGGAGCATGGGGCCTTGGCCAGAGATGTCCCTATGGCCAAAAATGTCCCCTTGGCTGAGTCACTAATCCTGGGCTTGTGACTGTCCATCCACCAGGAACCCTCGATGGGATCCTGCGAACCTTTGACCTCTTCACGGCCTACAACCCTGGCTACTTTGTGGTGGACATCATGGCCTCTGACCTGGTGGGCCACAATGACACGGCCATCGTGGGGATTTACATCCTGCGGGATGACCAGAGGGTCAAAATCATCATCAACGAGATCCCTGACAAGGTCAGGCAGTTCGAGGAGAAGTTCATCAGCCTGCTCTCCAACATCACAGGTGCCATCGTCAACACAGATGATGTGCAGGTAACCATCCACCTTGGAAGCTGCTTTGAGGGGTAGCTCACCTTCCACATGCTGCTTGGGAGGTCTCTTCTGGGGGAGTCCTGTCTGTATAAACCATAGACACCCCTGAGCTCTGAAGGTGATGGATACACCCTGGGTTGGGGTGTATCAAAGGGATCCAGGTTGATGCTTGAGAGTCTCCTGCCACCTCGAGCACACCTTGGGGCACATTCAGGAGGAGACACCTCTTCTGCAGTGCAGACCTTGCTCTGTCTCCCCAGTTCCATGTTGACAAGAAAGGTCGGGTGAACTTTGCACAGACAGAGCTGCTGATCCACGTGGTAAACAGGGAGACCAACCGCATCCTGGATGTGGAGCGGTACGTCCCCTGGACCATCACCCAGCCCATCACCAGGCCCCTTGGGGCCTCGGGGACCCTCATTAATGTCAAGATGCCCAAGCAACCCTTCTCTTCCCAGGGTTATTCAGATGATAGACGAGAACAAGGAGCAGCTGAGGAATCTCTTCAGGAACTACAATGTGCTGGATGTGCAGCCTGCTATCACTGCCCGAGCACCAGATGACCTCTCAGCTCTGCAGGTAATGGTCTGGCTTGGGCTGGGGATGCTCCTTGCAGGTGGGGCCATGTCCCTTCTGGTGGGGACTGATCATGGGCTGGAGAGATGTTTCACCCTTGTAATTTCAGATATGTGCCCACTACCGGGTGCTGGCTCCATGCTGGAGGTTTCCACCACCCCTCTGTCTCTCCTAGATGGCAATCATTGTGCTGGCTGTCCTGCTCTTCCTGGCTGCCATGCTTTTTATCCTCATGAATTGGTACTACCGGACAGTGTGAGTAACACCCAAGCTCTGACCCACCAGCTGCAATGTCCCCATGGGCTGTGGGACCCGTGTGGCTGCTCCCAGGCCCTGGAAATGCTGGCGAGCAAAGGAGGGCATCAGATTCCCAAACACTTCTTCCTCCAAAATACACTGTTTTAATACTGACTGCACCTCTCCCCTTCAAGCTCCCCAGCCTTATGGAATACAGGGTTATCCCTGTGTGAAGGGTTACTGCAAATCTGTGTGTCACTCTCCTTTCCAGCATCTTTCTTATTTTCCATCCTGATGTGCACTGTTTCTTTTGCAGGCACAAAAGGAAATTGAAAGCCATAGTGGCTGGCTCCACAGGTGAGCAGTTTTGGGGTGTCCCAGCTGCATGAGAGAGTGGGATGCATGGAGAGCACAGGGGTGGGGAGATACACAGGGAGAGCAGGGGATGTATTAGAAGTGATCCTGCCCAGCAAGGCACAATGGTGGGATGCTTTTCCCAGCATCCAGGCTTTGTGTTATCAGCCACAACCTGGAGTGTTTCTCACACCACTGGTGCCTTCTTGGCACCAAAACTGGTTGCCAAGTTTCCCTCCCTGATAAAGAAGTGTGGTTTGCTGCTCAGCCCACCAGTGTGCTGCACTGTAACCACTGCCTCTGCCTTTTGCAGGGAACAGAGGTTTCATGGACATCATGGACATGCCAAACACCAACAAGTACTCCTTTGATGGGTGAGTGCTCCCCTTCCTTCCCCTCCCCAGTGTGCTGCCTCCTGGAGTCACAGGCTGCTCCCAAGAGAGGGATGTGCCAGGAGTAAAGACATGATGTCCTGCTGCTCTGCTCCGTGTGGAGCGTGACTCTGGCCCTGGCACACATGCTCCTTGAGAGCTTCCAAAGCTAAAAAATGTTGTGCTTTCTCCTGTGACTCTCTGCCAATCCTGGCCAGGTTTGGGGTAAGCAGAGAAGACAGGCAGGTGTTGACACACATGTGGATCCAGAGCAGCCGAATTCATACCTGCACAGGGCAGGAGGAGGCAGCACAACCTCAGCATCCACGTTAGTGATACTGCTGGTCTTTGCCTGAGCTGATGGCTGTTCCCCTCCCCTGGGCAGGGCCAACCCGGTGTGGCTGGACCCCTTCTGCAGGAACATGGAGCTGGCAGCGCAGGCGGAGCATGAAGACGACCTGCCGGAGAACCTGAGCGAGATCACCGACCTCTGGAACAGCCCTGCCCGCACCCATGTGAGACACAGCCCCCGCCAGGGCACCGTCTGCCCACGCCTGTCACTTGTGCCACCTCCTCAGCCGCTCTCTCTCCTCCCACAGGGCACCTTCGGGAGAGAGCCCTCCGCCGCCAAGCCCGAGGATGACCGCTACCTGCGGGCAGCCATCCAGGAGTACGACAACATTGCCAAGCTGGGGCAGATCATGCGGGAGGGACCCATCAAGGTGAGTGCTGAGTACAGGCAGCCTCCAGCCAGGGGGTCTTCTCCTACTGCTACACCTTCCAGGTTCGCAGCTGCAGCACCAGAGGGTGATGATGTCGCTCCAAAAACTGCTGGGATGAGACCAGCCTCCCTCTGATCAAACCATCTCCCTTGGGTAACCCCTCATCTCTCCCCCTCCACCCAGGGCACTCTCCTGAAGGTGGTCTTGGATGATTACATGCGCTTGAAAAAGCTCTTTGCCCAGCGGATGGTGCATAAGGCCACCTCCAGTCAGGGGGACCGCTCCTCGGTCTCAGAGGTAGAGGGGTGTGCATGGGCGTGGGGAGATGCTTGCCGTGCCCTCTGGGATGCAGTGTGTCTTCCCGGTCCCACAGGCTGCGGTCACTCCCCGTGGCCTTGATCCCCATCACCCAGTGGTCCTCCCATTCTCTGCTTGGCCAAAATGAGACAGTTGTTTATTTTCCACTGGGGCTTCTGGTTCCCCCCAGTGCCCCAACTCTTGTGGCCCTCTGTGTTTCCTCTGAGCACCATCAGCACCTTCTCCCCTGGTCTCTCCCACCCTGGGGGAGGACCCCTCCTCATTGTGGGCTGAGGTCTGTCCGTCATCTCTGCCAAGGCTGGCCAAAGCTGTGAGGGGACATCTTCCCTCCCTTCTGCTCCTCTGAGCCTATCAAGCCATTAGGTTTTTGAGGCAAAAAGATTGGGATGGAGGGTGTTGGTGTAGGGAGACTGGTGCGCTGAGAAGCACCTTCTTCTCCAGCCTTCTTGCCCTTCAGGGGGAGCAAAACAAGGGGCAAAGAGAGCAGAGGAGAGCAGTGGGATGGGAGATGCCTTTTAGCCCTTCTGCCCTCCATTAGTCCATGCCTTTATCCTCCTCTAGCACCTTCAACTCCTTCCCCTGTGTTCCTCCTGCCCCACCACCCTCATACAACCCCAAATCCCATCCTGGGTCCAAACGCCTCCTCGGCCACTGCGGGAGCTGCTGCAGGCCACACAACCCAGGTGGCAGCTGGTGCCTGAGCTGGGACAGCCACCCAAGGATTGAGTCATGCAGCTGGAGATCATCTCCTGGTGACCCTCATCACCACGCTCTGAGGGTGCTCCAGAAGAGGAGGGTCTGTCCCTCCTACAGGACTCCAGCATCGCAGGTTTGGGGTCAGGGAAGCCAGGGAGACGGTGGTGATTCCCCCACTCCGTGTCTCTTTTGCAGCTGATCCAGAAGGAGCTGGAGGACGGGGAGGAGGAGCGCAGCCCCAGCCAGGGCAGCCTCCGCTTCCGACACAAGCAGCCAGTGGAGCTGAAGGGTCCCGACGGTATCCACGTGGTGCACGGCAGCACGGGCACGCTGCTCGCCTCCGACCTCAACAGCCTGCCCGAGGACGACCAGAAGGTGCTGGGCCGCTCGCTGGAGACTCTGACCGCCGACTGCGGGGGCTACAGCGACCACAATGCCCGCACCGAGTCGGCCAAGTCCACCCCCCTGCACAAGATGCGGGAGGTGATCATGGAGAGCCCTCTGGAGATCACGGAGTTATGACGAGCGGTGGTGCTGGTGGTGGTGGTGCTCCTCTAGGCAAGCCGGGGCCGGCAGGGGTGAAGCACAAACCAGAGGGGCCGTGGTGGGGGCCAGGGGCACCCCGAGACCGGTGCTTGGCCCCCTCTTCCCCTGCAGAAGGAGTCCAGGCTAACCGGTGTGCATCGCTCCGGCAGCCTCGGAGAGCTTGGCCCCTGGAAAGGGCTCTCAGGACCGGAATGCTTTTACTCGCCTGTCATTTATCCATGAAAGCATTAAGGTTTTTTTTTATTTTTCTTATTAAAAAAAAAAAATTTTTTTTTTTTTTAAAAAAAAAAAAAAAAAAGAGGAAAAGAAAAGCTAAACCAATCCGATGAGTCCAGACTGGACAGGGGGGGAAGGTGCAGTGAGGATGCGGATGATGTGCTGCCACAGCATCCCTGGGCCCAGGCTGGGGACAAGCAGCTGTCACACCTCGGCCATGGGCATGGGGAGGGCCAGGGCAGTGTGGGGAGAGGCTGAGTCCTTTTGGCATCTTTCCAGAAGGGAAAGACCCAAAAAAATAATTTAAAAAAAAAAAAAAAAAAAAAGAAACCAAACCGAAGACATTTCTCCATTTGCTGGCTGTACCAAAACTTGTTGCGATGTCAAAAAAAGAGAGAGAGACTGACAATAACTGGGGCTTCTGGATGTGGAGTGCTCGTGCGTGTCTTTCATTGCCCTTTTCTTTCCCCTTCTCTCTTGCATTTAGGTTTGTTCGTTCGGGGGTTTGTTTCCAGTCGTAACCTTGTGGAGAGTTTCGGGCACGGTCTGTTACGGGACTCAGAAATACACTGTCTATGGCTTTGGGTAACCTGTCTGTCGTCCTTCCTCCCTGGATCCATCACACCCAAACCTCCTTTTAAAGAGAAAACCCTCTTTTGCCCTTAATTCACCCCTCAATCCATCGTCTTCACGAGATGCTTCACCCTGGATTTTGGGGAAGCATTAAATGCCCTCCGTGTTTTTACCCACACCCCCCCACCTTGCAGCACCCAGCACAAAGAGGAAGGAGACAACCAGCCGGGCTCACGGGAGGAGTTTATTTGTGATGAGATGCTCCCGTGCACGCTCAGGACCAGGTACTGCAGGCGTCCCCCCACTACGGTGGGGAGGGAAGAGCCAATACCCCGCTGCCCCTCACCACCACAGCTGGGCCAGCACAGGACCCCCCATGGGAATGGCTGTGTGAAAGGAAATCTTTGCACCCAAACGCACTCATTTTATCTTCAGGAGATGCTTACTATATATGATTTATACAATATGTATATATATTAAGTATCCCCAGATCTGTGGCGTGAGGCTGCTGCTGGCCTGGGGTGGGGGGCCAGCATTTGAGCAGCAGAACCCAGCCCAGCCCACGGGAATGGCTCCACTTTTCAGGATCTGGGCCCTACAAGTGGCTCAGGATGGGATGGGGCTGGAGATAGAGGTGGGAATGGGGTTGGGAATAGTGATAGAGGTGGGGATGGGGATGAGGGTGGGGACGGAGATTGGGAATGGGGATTTTTGCACCCTGAGAGGTGCCAAGGCTGAATCCCCAGTCCTGAAAATACTAACGAGTCCCTTAACCTGATTTGGAAATCCAAGCCCCAGGGGTGGAAAAGGAAGTGGCAGAGGCAGCTGGGGTTCCCCACAGCCCTGACACCATGGTGAGGCCAGTGGGCTCCTGCCATTGCCCTCCATGGACGCAGGCACGTCCCAAGGGAGGGCAGCCAGGATCCTGAACCAAATGGCAGAGCAAGTCCAGCCAGCTGGGGAGATGGCTCCTAGTTCCATATGTGACGCTGGCAGTGTGCAACAGCCTGTGGGAGAGACGGGGAGGGATGGCCATGGGATGCAGGGACCCCCGGCCAGCAGGGTGGGGACACGGCTGACACTTACATTGCACTCGAGCGCCGTGGCCATGTTCTTGCACCAGTAGTGTGGGCCCCAGGCACAGGGGTCCGAGCCCAGGAGATCCTCCTTGTGCGAGTCGCAGGCTCGGATTTTCTGCATTGAGAAGGAAAAGGGTGGGAGGAGGAAGAAAAAAACCTCCATCAGAACCCTTTGACCCACCCCTATGCCGCTCTCCCAGCCCTTAAGGCTCGGCCAAAAGATGCCCAGCTTGGTCTGTGCTACCCCGGGGCTGAGGACACTTACAGTGCAGATGAAGGTGGGGTCCATCATCTGCACGAAGAGCCGGACGGCCGCTGGCTCATATTGCAGAACGAGCGCTTCGCACTGGGGAGGAGAGAGGGGGTGAGCCCAGCAGGGGTGTCGAGGGGTCCCTGCCAGGCTGGGTGTGCCCCCCTCAGCTCACCTTGCTGGTGAGGGGCATGGGCAGCATCTCACAGCCCTTCTCCAGCACGCTGCCCAGTTCCTCCAGCGTCTCGTTCTTCAGCAGCTCGTTGTCAAAGTAGGTGATGAGGATCTGGCAGACGTTGCAGAAGGCGCCTGCATTCACCACCAGCTGCTCCAGGGGGGCAGCCCCTGCAGGACACAGAGCATCAGCAACCCCCCTGCAGCACCCTGTCCCCGACGGGGTGGGGTCTGGGTGCCAGCCGGGTCCCCCAGCTCACCTCGGAGGGTGTCCCCACCCCGGGGGCAGCAGTGCAGCATGGTGCACACGGCTGCTGGGTCGGTGGCCTCCAACAGCATGATCACCACGGCTTTGCCGTAGGAGTTGACAAAGTCCTTGCACTGCCCGATGACGCCGTGGGGCAGCATGTAGCACACCTTCTCGATGTCATTCACCAGTTGCTCCTGGAGGGGACAAGGCAGAAGAGGGAAACCCTCGCTCCTTGCAGCCCTTTAGCCCCCTTTCCCAGCCCTCCCACCCCTGGACCGCAGCTGCAGGACTCACCTCCGTCACATTGTTCTCCAGGAGGCTCTCAGCTGCCTTCACAGCAAACTGGCACACCTCACACAGCGGAGTGTTCCCCAGCCTGTCCTGTCGGGACAAGGTGGTGGGATGCATGCCAGGCCCCCTCAGACCCACCCTCATCTTATTCAGCCATCAACCCCCACGTAAGACATTCCCCGCCTTGGAAAAATGGAGAAGCTTGAGGGAACAAAATGCAGAATAGGGTTCCTCCTTCACAGTGCTTGGATTTTAAGGTGCATAGCAGAGTTGGGGGGTTTCCCACTTACCCCCAGCATGCTCAGAACTTGTGTCACCTTCTCTGTGAGCAGCGTGTGGAGCGGCAGAGCTGAGGTGGAGGCACAGAGTCCCAGCTGACCACACAGATCCGTCGGGTCCTGGGGAGAGAGACATCCCAAATCAGGTGGGCATTGCCTCTGGGGAGGGTGAGCCTGCACCCCCCATTTCCCCATGGAGGGGGATTTCAGCCCGTTGGGGCGTGGCTCTCACTCACCTCAGCCTGCTGCCAGTGGAAGGGCCAGAAAATGGCAGGAAAAAAATGAAAATAAAGGAGAATTACAGCAGTTGCAAGCCAGGGAGGATGGGGGGAAGCATTTAAAAGTTTGTGGGACTATAACACAGTGGGTTTAATTAAAAAAAAGGAGAGCATTTGCTGATGAGCCCCCCTCCCCTGCCAACTGGCACCCCCTCACCCCTGGTACCCCCAGGGAGCTGCTCACCCTCTTACCAGGTACCGCAGCATCTGGGCAGCTGTGTCTGCGTACTCGGCCAGGTAGTGCTTGCACTGTGAGAAGGAAACACGGCATCAGTGCCCCAGAGAGGACACCCCACCTGGGCAGCCACCTGCAGGAGATGCTCCCATGCCACGGTGACATCAGGGAGGAGGAGAAGGCAGCCCATCCCTGGAAGTGCCCAAGGCCAGGTTAGATGGGGTCCTGAGCAAACTGGTCTAGGGGAAGGTGTCCCTGTCCCCAGCAGGGGGCTGGAACTGGGTGGTCTTTAAGGTGCCTTCCAACCCAAGCCATTGTGGGATTCCCTGCTGGGACCCTTACCAGCTGTGCCAGGGCAGGGTTCAGGCCCTCACACACCCACTCAGCGTGGGCCACCAGTGCCTGGCTGAAGGCAGCGTTGGTCCCCAGCTCCAGCTGCACGGCTGCCACCAGCTGCAGACAGTCCCCACACACCTCTTCCATCTCCTGCAAGATAACACAGGCAGGGACACATCAGTATCCCCTGAAATAAGACCAACCTCCCCCCAGTGCCTGCATTTTCAGGGCTGGAATTTAAATTCTCATTGCAATTTGAGGCAGCCCTTTGGCCAATGTCTCTCTGGTTCCCCCTGCACCCCACAATATCCCCCCAGACTGGTGAGACCCCAATCCGAAATCATTTCATCTGTGCAAAAGTTTTAATCATTTTTTTTTTAATTGTTGTTAAGTAGGTGATGCTTAAGGGGTTCTCACCCTTGAGCAGCATCATGACAGTGGCACAGGCTGTCCAGAGAAACACTGGCTGACCCACCCCTGGAAGTGTGCAAGGCCAGGGTGGATGGGGCTTAGAGCAACCTGGTCTAGTGGAAGGTGTCCCTGCACATGGCAGGGGGCTGGAATGAGATGATCTGTAAGGTCCCTTCCAACCCAAACCATTCCATGATTCCATGTTCAGCAGCATTCTTCCTGTGCCACGGTACCTGAGCCTCTCCACGAGGCAGGTCCTGGGGATAGAGCAGGAGGGGCACGTTGGCCATGAAGGGGGCGACCAGGTCAGCAAAATCCTGAGTGGGGCCTGTGGGAGCTGGCGGTGGCTTCTGAAACTTCAGGGCCCCCGTGGTTCTCTCGCGGGGCTGGCACAGCCTGAAGGTCCCACACACCACCTTTGGGTCCGACTGGGGGAGCAGAGGAGGGGTGGGGGCTCGAGGCTGCACCTGACCCATCACCCTGCTCCCCGCCCCTCCATCCCTGTGTCATATCCATCCCCATGCCATCCTTCAGAGGGTATGTCCCAGGCTGCGAGAGCCTCCTTTGCTCTGCAAGCCCCCAAGACATCCCAGGCCACAGAGAAACACAAACCCAGGGGCATCCCCTGCCAGTTACCAGCACTTGCTTGCCCAACTGGGTGAGGATGAGTATGCCAGTGTCCACCATCCTCTTGCACTTGACAGACCAGTCCTGGAAGGGCAGGTACTGGCATCTTTTATCCAAGAATAGCCGCAGCTTTTCCTACATGACAGAGGGAGAGCTCAGGGCCTCGGTGGTGATGGGGAGGAACACCAGCCTCCCACCCCTTTCCCAGCCGTGACCCACCTCAGTGCGATTGTCCTGCAGGATCTTGCCCACCACAGAGATGGCCACCTGGCACAGGTGACAGGGGATCCCCTTCTGCTGAGAGAGAAGGGATGTTTCGGGATGCTGTCACAGCACTCAGACCCACCACTTGCTCCCAGGATCCCAAGCCTCCACTCCGAAAAAACACCCCACCAAGGGACACTTGGGAACATCCCAGGGTACCCATTGATTTTTGCCACTTGCTCTGCAGACACATTGCTATCTGAGGGCATCAGATACTTCTCTGGGTGCCCAGCACTGGGGCGGGCAGGCTGGGATTCTCCCCCCAGCCCCAGTTTTGGGGCAGATGGGCACTTCTCCCCCACTCCCCCC
>JAWWTY010000158.1:1708760-1782085 GCA_035222235.1 Margarornis squamiger | reverse complement strand
CACTGGGGCGGGCAGGCTGGGATTCTCCCCCCAGCCCCAGTTTTGGGGCAGATGGGCACTTCTCCCCCACTCCCCCCTCCTCATGCCCTTCTCCCAGCACGGTTACCCCCAGGGACTGGTCCCAGACGGTGAGCTGGCAGAGCTCCAGGGCCCCACACTTGGATGCCGTGGCCACATCACGGCACCAGTCCTCCGGCCGCTCGCCACACTCGTGGAGGGGGCTGGCCCCGGCTGCATGGGGAGAGGAGACTGTCAGCCCACCAGGCACCCCCAAACACCAGGCTAACCTCCCCATCTGCACCCCAGCGAGCCGAGGGTGATGCTCCCCACCCTCCCGCTGTGGTTCCCCCTCGGCTCCCAAAACCGCGGCGGGGTTGTTTGGTTTATAAATGATTTTTGAGGGCCAGCAAAAGGTCGGGTTTGCCAGACCGCTGCCTGCCGCCGGCTTTTTTTTTGGGACTCCACAGTGCCAAAAGCAATTTGGGGCTCAGCCTCCCCCTCAGCGCACCCTTTGACAGGCTGCGGAGGCGGCTGCTTGTAAAAGCAGCAATAAAACCTTGCAAAGCGAGCAAACCCGGGGCGCCAGCGCTCAGCCCCGCACGGCCACGCCGCGGCTCCCGGCAACCATTGAGCAACCCCACTTTTGGTGGGGTTTTATTGTTGTTTTTTTTTTTTTTTTAAATTTCCTCCCAAGGACAGCGTTTTCTCCTGCCGGCAAATCCCCGGCAGGGGCAGCTGCGGCATCGCCCTCTCCATCCGCCCCGGCAGCGCCGGGCAGTGGCGCAACACCGGCGGCTTAATTGTCACCTTGCTGTGTCAGGGCTCATTTGGGATGGGGCGAGCGCTTGTTCCCACCGGGAACTGCGCCCACCCGGGATGCGGCTGGGGGAAGGAGGGGAAGAGCCGGCACAAGCCAAACTCTTCGCTCCCTTGCTGCTCCGGGAAGTTGGGGCCATATGGGAAGCAGCAGAGGGACAGACAGACCCTGCTGCGGACCCTCTTCCAACAGGCATTTCTAAGCAAAGCACAACTCCACGCCCTCTGAGCATTTGCATCCAGCTTTTCCGCCCCAGCCCTGGCCATGTGATTTTGCACAGCAGGAATAAAGCCAAAGGCAGAAGCTGTTCCTTCAACCCACCCTGCTCTTATCAGGTTTCTCCCCAAAAGCTGCTTTTCCTGCATGCTGGATTCTGGCAACGCCTTAAGCTCATCCATGAGACAGCAGCACGAGATGCTCAGAGCCACCCTGGGCGTCTCACCTTGAGTGCTGTGTGCAGTTTTGGGAAATGCAATGTAAGAAAGATTTCAAGCCATTAGAGGCTGCCCAAAGGAGAGCCACAAGGATGGAGAAGGGACTTGAGGGGAAGCCGTATGAGGAGCAGCTGAGGGCACCTGGTCTGTTCAGCCTGGAGGAGACTGAGGGGAGATTTGCACTGCAGTTCCAACTTCCTCGGGAAGGGAAGAGGAGGGGCACTCATCTCTGCCCTGTGGGGACCAGTGACAGGACCCCAGGGAATGGCCTGAAGTTGTCAGGTGAGGTTTAGGCTGGGTATTAGAAAAATGTGGTGGTCGGGCACTGAACAGGCTCCCCAGGGCACTGGTCACAGCACCAAGGCTGACCGAGGTCAGGAAGCATTTGGACGACACTCTCAGGCACATGGTGGGACTCTTGGCACATCCTTTGCAGGACTAAGGGCTGAACTCAGTGATCCCTGTGGGTCTCTTCCAACTCAGCACACTCTGTGATTCTGTGCAAAGTCCCCGGGGCTGGGGGTTGTGGGGACGGGGCTCCCGAGCCCCCCCACCAGTCCCAGCCGCTCCCAAAAGCGCTGGCGCAGCTCCGCAGGTGCCAGGTGGTGTTTCAGCCCCGGTTGCCCCATCGGGCTGATGGCAGCACCGGGGCAGGCACGGGCCCCAGGGCAGGGCGAGTCCCCCCACCCCGGATTCCCACACTCCCCACACATCTCCCCAGCAGCTCCATGCCACGCTCGTCCCGTCAGCTGAGAGGGATGTATTTAATTTTTTTAACCCTTGCTCTCAGAGCAGGGCAAACAGGAATGGCAAGTCAGAGGAAGCAATAAGGGGCAGCACCAAAACCAAGGAGAAGGGAGACAGCAACCCCACAGCTGTTTTCTGAGCTCGTCCCACCTGACCCACTGCACCTCTCACAGCCCCATGTTGGAGTCCAGATCCCAGCAATGGCATAAAAGGATTTGACTGGTCTAGAAGACACCTGTGGCTTGGTCCTGCACTTTTCTGGCTCACAGTGACCCTCAACTCAACCCTTTCTCCTCACCCTGCTTGAGCTGAAACTAAGGTAACAAGTGCTGGGCCAGAAAAAAATTAATTAAGATTAATCATCACTCCCAACTGCTGAGAGCAGGGGGAGCTTCCCCAGGTGGAAACAACTTCCACAGGGCAAGCAGCCAGGGAAACTGGTGCCCCATGAGCTCTCCTCTGTGTTTCAAAACCATGCCAGAGCCGCCCCATGCTGACAGGCACCCAGGAAGGAGCACATTAGACGATGCCACTTTTGGCAAAGAAGTGAGGCAGGGATGCTCCCATTCCACTGTGGTGGTCCCAAGCCAGTCACAACTGCCCTATTCCTGGCTGCCAGGTCCCCAGGATAGGGTGGGCTGTGCTCAGGGGGATCCAGCACTGAGCTCCAGCTCTGGCAGGGCTGTGCTGGTGTTACGTGGAGCCTCGGAACGCACCGGCTGAGCCGGCAGAGCCTGGTGAGCAGGTTGTGACGTAAACCCTGGGGGTGGCAGCGTGGGCCCCAGTGCCCCAATTCCCGGCCTGGCGCACTCCCCTGCTACAGCAAAAACCATAAATACATCCTTCCCGGCCCCCAAATCCTTCTCCAAGGCTTGCAGTGGCTCCTGGTCCTGCAGCATCACTGTGCCGTGCAGCCAAGACACCACCTGTTTCCAGGGCAGGTGTCACCCCATCTGGGATGGACGTGCCGAGCACAGGTGAACTTTCCTGCTCTGCCTGTTGCTGGATGAACACCTGGACACGTCCCCCCCACCTCTGGGTCACGCCTGTGCACTCACAACACCTCCACCACAGGGCCTGGGCAGGTCATGTCGGAGGAGCCCAGTGGGCTGAGCCTTGGGTAATCGGGGTGCAGGAGGGGTTCTTCCCTCTGAAAGGTGGAGGTTTTGCCTACAACAGCAGGGCTCCACAGCTTCCTCTGGGAATTTTTCCCTGCAATAAGTGCTTTGCCCTCAAGCAAGGACCAGGGGCTAGAAACAGGTTTTTCCCAGCTTGTTTCCTGGGGATGAGACAGGGGATGACTAAGGGAGAGGAGCACAGGCTTGTCTGCAGGAGGGTTCGCTCACAGATACCCAAGTCCCGGTGATGAGAGGTCTCCAAAGGTGAGTAGGGTTGCACCATGTCACCCACCGCCCTTCCCAGAGCTCGGCAAGCCACAGCAGAGGCAGGTTCCTGCCTCCCACACCTCCTGTGAGGCTCCTCAGGAAAGGGGCAGCTTCAGGTGGCACCAGAATCACTCTTGTGATAACCAAGTGGTTCCCCCAGCTCACAGGTGGGCAGCCAGACCCCAAGACCAAAGGTAGCAAGGGAGAACAGCCCTTCTCCCCCACTGCTGCTGAGACGCCCCATGAACCTGCCTTCCTTCCTTCCATGCCCCGGCAAAACACCAGCTCCGCCTGAATCCCAGAGAAAGGAGGGAACAAGCCCCTTTTTGCTCTGAAATCATCTTTGAGGGTAAACATTCCGACACTCAGATCCAGGCGGTAAAGCAGCCAGTGGTGCCACCTTCCCCAGCTCTCCTATGCCCAACACCACAGAGGAACGAGGAAGCACATTATGGAGCTTAGATGCTACAGCTGGGAGTAGTTTGGGCATTCAGCAGGGTTTTCTGGGCTCTCTGAGTCCTACCCCCAGGCCTGGCCTTACCTTGGTAGGAGCCCAGGCACAGAGAAAGGATCAGCACCCAGCCACTCCATTTGCTCTCCATGCCGTTCCTAAGATAGTCCTCAGTGGCTGGTTCTTCTCCTATGCTGCTCCCAGACTGAGGAATCTTGGAGGGGTTGGGAGAAGCAGTGAGAATCCACACCTACGCAGGGCAATTACCACACCCCTTGCCTTATGCCTTGATTATAAAATAATCACCAAGCTGCAAAGGGAGGGAGGGACCAGAGGTATTCCTGGGAGGTCAAGAGCCTAGAACCTGCTGCTCAGTGGGAACTGGGCTGCAGAGGGTGGGCACAGACAGGGAAAATTGTCCTAGAGGCACAGGACAGGAGAGGCATTTATTTTATTTGAAATAAAGCAAGGAGTGAGGAGAAAAGGGAAGCCTCAGCAAATGCAAGTCAGCAGGGAAGGCTGGTATCAAGCGAGTCCCTCCGGCCTGCGCAAGGCAGGGATTGCAACATGGGGCTGTTTCCTCACACCAGGCGTTGTGTTTGTCCAGGGAAGAGCAGCAGCAATCCCAGGCAAGCCTCTTCCACCTCCCACCATGCTCAGCAGAACAAAGGCTTGATGGGACACGCAGCTTAATGGGAACCTGAATCCATTCAGTGACAGACTCCCAGTGACACCTTGGGATGTGCCCTTCTCTCGGCTCTGCAGCCAAGGGGAAGCTAAACAAGATCCTTCAGCACACAAAGAAATGAAACACAAACTTGGGGGTTTACAGAATTTTTTTATTGTTCATTAAGGAAGCTTTTGTGCAAAAAAAAAAATAATTCAAAAATCAAGACAATGTTCTTTAGAAAGCAACTGCACGTGTGCCCCCAGCACGACTCAAGCAGGTCAGGTGACACAGTCCACAGGAAGGGAGAAAAATACAAGGACCCCCAGCGGCAGCACCGGATTTCCCCAGCTCACCAGCACAGATCCTTCACTAATAAAAACCCCAGAGAAATAAAAACCTTCCCAACCTGACAAGCTGCCAGTGCAGCCCCTCCTGCCTCCCCCCGCCCTGCCAAAAAGATCCATGTTAAGAGAACACAGTCCAGTTTAAAACACCATCCTACACCCGAGGGTGTAACACAACCCATCCCTCCAGGGCAGCGATGCCAAAGGAAGAGCCCATTCCCTATCTGCTGTATCTACCCCAACTGGGATACACCACCAGAGCACTGCACAAGCCTGCCAAGACAGAAAGCTGCAGGTATTTTATATCTTTAGGGGAAATTTTCCTTTTTTTCCTTTTTTTAAAGCCATGGGTGTTTCAGCATTCAGCAAACAGGAGAGACAAACCTCTATTGCCATCTGTCAGCGCTGCCCAGGCATTTAGTACATACACAGTAACCAAAAACCTGTAGCCCAGTGGTTTTCCAATGAAAAATACTCTGCTTGCTGCTACAGCTTTGTTACAGGAGCTCCTGCTCATCCCAGACACTACAGAACAGGAGTTAGCAGCATCTTTCTGAACAGGACTGGAATTTTCAAAGCTCCACATCTGCCCAGACACTCCTTCCCAAAAGTGTCCTCAGAGCTACTTTGATTCCTGTTTTGGGGGGTTTGATCAGCGTTTTGGGGATTAACTTGATCAGAATTACACACCAAATCAAAGGTCCATCTCAAGCAATACAGGCAAGATTATCCCAAGGATCCTTCACATCAAGGGCCTGACATGTTCCATGGGTAACAGCCTGCCTTGAAGGGCTTTTCTGGGGGGATTGGAAGCCTTTCAGTGGAATTTCATAGAGGTGTGAAAGGCAGGCTGTCAGGTGTGCTAGCAGAGCTCCTACCGTCTGCCATCTCTGCTTGCTGCATTTCCCAACAGAAATGGGAACTCTGGATAAGAATTTATACCTCCAGTCACTCAGAAGGCTGTCAGTGAGAACTGGTGGCAGCAGGGGGAAACTGCCCCTGAGCCTCACAGAGCCTCTCAAGTTTTAGATGGCTGAAATATGCTATGAGAGAAAAAGCAGATCAAGGAACAAATGGGCAAGTTTGCAATAAACCCCATTTTTCCACACGTTCTGCCCTCAGTGTTGACCTCCCTTTGACATATGCGCAGCTCCTGCTGACTCGCTCCTCCTCCATCTCCCGGCCTGGCTGCATGTGGGAAGCTGCAAGACTAAGCAGAATTGAGCAACTAGGATAAGAAAAAAGGGAGTCACTCCTTAGGTACGTCAGCATGCTTCAAAAGACTGACATCCCACTGGACAGGGCTTGGCAGCAGAACACCCATGCTTAGACTGAGCAGCCCAAGGAAATCAAAAGGATGTGATCAAAGGCTGAGGGAGGGTTTTCCTCAGTTATAACAACACCATGAGCCACAGGCATGGTCACTTCAATGCAAAAGCGTGATCACTCAAATGCATCTCTTCAGGAACCAGTTACTTTCAAAGGTAGCTGGGCACGCAAAGCCCCCTCTTCTGCATCTGCAGAGCTTTGAAAATTCCAGCCAAAGGGATTCTCAGATTTAACATTATCCCTTAGAGTTCCCATACACAGAAAATGAACATTCCAGCCAGATGTTAAAAATGCAAAGCATGTAAAAATCTTCACAATGCTCCCTACAGAAAGACACTTGAAAGTTTAGTCGCTATCTTGTTCTTTTTTTTAAATTAAAAGATAAGAGCCTTGTCTCATTTCACCTTCTCTGTCATTCTTCCCAGCACCTAAAAAATACTTCAGCCTACCAATTAAAAAAAAAATAATCTACAACACACTGACTATTTTTAGGAGCATAATGAGTTAAACTGTACAATCAGAAATATCTTTGTTAAGTCAATGATGAAGATCTGATCCTTCAACAGCAGCACTGCTACAGAAGAGTTACAATAAAGGAACTTGAAGGTCAAATTGTTAACGAGGCAGAGATGAGGGACAGGTGAGATATTAGCTCTGCCAACCTCGGCCCACATTTTTTTTTAAGAGCCATGGCAAACTTTCAGAACTGGAAATTCTTCTTCTAGTTCCACACATGACGTTTGCAGTGATCAACAGCCTAAAGAGAAAGGAATAGTTGATGTTAGTGGAAAAAAAGCCTGTCTGCAAACCAGCATGCATCTACACAATTCAACACCTGATCCTGAGCCAAGATCGTAGGAGCAAATCTGCTTTTCTTAAAATAGGTGATTTCAAAATGGAACAGAATAAATAACATCTTCATTCCCACCCAGAAGCTTCAGGAAAGCAGGCTGATGACCCTTTGCCACCAAGGCAAGGCATGGCAGAAAAACCAATGGTGGAAGTCAATTTTTAGAGCCTGATGAGAGATCATGACATGGTCTGTTGGCTGCAGGAACACTGACTAAATATAAAGCTGACACTGTTCCTTACTATAGATTCTGAAATACCAGGAGACAGGTGAGGGATAGGAACAAAAAGCAGAGGAAAATCAGCTTTGAGAAAGCTAAGGTGTGTGAGAGACCCTCTACCCTTTTGCTTTTTTAAACTGGAATTCACCCACTTCCAAGTGTGGTAGAACCCAAAAGAGGCCATAAGGAGCTACCAAAGATGAATAGGAAACTCGAGGCAGAGTCCTGCTTTACGTACATTGCACTGAGCAGCAGTGTCCATGTTCTTACACCAGTAACCTGGACCCCACACACAAGCATCCTCCCCCAGGAGGGGCTGTTTGGCTGATCCACAGACTCCCAGTTTCTGTGAAAAGAACAGCAGCAGAGTCAGCACTTTTCTAATTGCACCAGGAGACCTCAAGCCCAGCCTTCCACTTGAGCCAGTGTGGAAGCTACACTGAGGCAGCTGCAGGAGCTCTCCCTGAGGTCACAGCTGCAGCTGATCAAGCAGCAATGAAGCTGGGATCTGACACAAGCAAGAACTAAGTTACAACTCTCCTTTTTCGTATCAAGTTTTGAAAAACAGATCTTCTAGAGAAGAGATCAACTTTACTCTTCTAGAGAGCAACTTTCCTCATGAAGTGTCATTTAACCTCCCACCACATTCAGGGCACACCACACCCTGTCACTGAAGCTCAGCAGTGGCAGCTCTTTCCTTCTGTCCTTCCCTGCACTAGGCTTGCAGTCAGCTGTCCACTGAGCCCCAGGCCTTGCACAACCACATTTGCTCCAAGCATTCAGTGTGCTGATTCTTATTCTGGCAGAGTTTCTGCATGCTGGGCACTGAAAGGCACACAGGAGAGTAGGCAGGACTGTATCACAGCCTGCACCCAATAAAACCAAACGCAATACTCACAGTGCAAACAAAAGTGGGATCCATCATCTCTGCCAGCAGTTGCACAACCACGGGTTCATACTGTTCCACAAACTGAACACACTGAAACAAAACACAGGTGGAGAGATCCTCCTGTTAGAGCCTCTGAAAGAAGAGGAATGTGTGGTCTGCAGCAGGCAGGCCTGTGTGCTACCCCAAACACCCCAACAACACACTCCAAACAGATAGAAGGAGAGGCTTGAGCCCTGCAGATGGAAAAGGACTCAGGATGGCACTAATCACACAGTTTTTTACTAGCTCATACCTGCCTGCAGCTGTCTGCAGACAGGTTATGAGAGAAGGGGTCAAAAGGAAAAGAACTAAACAGGACAGACTTTGGGAAAAGAACCAAGCAGGATAAGCTTTGATTGCAAAGCTTAGTCTCCAATCATGGAGATCACTGCTGTCTCAAGAGGAAAGCACACAGAACCAAGCTGGAGACAAACATCCTGAGCAGGACAGCAGCAAAGGAGCAACGACTCCTAAGCACTTTTACCCAAGTAGTTCCTATTCCCTCCAGATCAGGCAGCAGAAGGAGCACTTCCCATCAGGAACAGTCTCTCTCCCCCTAGTGGAGAGGCCGTCTCCACAGCTCAGGAAGATGCTGCTCTCAGCAGAGACTAATGGCACCATTAATAAGCCAACCACAGCTATTAAACAGCCTCTCAGAGCAGGAACAGCTGATCCACAGATGCTTTAAGCCTGTATATCCTATCCCTAGTAAACTTACAAGCAGTTGCCACTTGCTGACACTCAGCAGCTACCTAATAAGTTTTCCAGGTAAATCTTGATAGTGGTGGTCCACTAGAATTACACCAGCCTACTTCTAATTACTCCATTAATCCCCTGAACAGGATCAGTGTGGAGGAGAAAAAAGAAAAAAAAAAACTTTCAGCTGTTCCCACCCACTGTTCTCAGAGGATTTCCAGGCAAACCTTTCCTGACTGCAAATTAGTACAAGAATCCAGCCAGCCCATTCAGGTCCTTAAAAGCCTCCATCTGTTCAAAGGACTGCCAACTCCTTAGGATGGGAACTGAGAAAGCCTAATCCCCCTGCACACCAAACTCCTCCCAGCTTCTAAGACTGACTAATGTTATAAAAGAACAAGACACTGCTCTCTAGTTTTCCCAAATGCTCTGCAAGATGCCCCTGCTCATGGAAAGAGGTTGGAACTAGACAGTCTTTAAGATTCCCTTCCAGCCCAAAATATTCCAGGACTATGTTTCATCCTTGTCTTCACCTTTATCTGCCTTGTCCTGACTGGAAGTCAGGCTGTCACAGCACGGCCTGTGAGCTCATTCCACTGCCTCAGATCAAGCCTGTCCTCTCTTTTTTTTCTGCTCAGCTGCACATGAGAAGCTGCTATGCTTTGGTGCTAATTAATAAAGAGGAAAACCTGGGAAGGATCAGGTTGCTGGGCACAAACCAGTCCCAGCTGCACCTGTGGACAATTTGTCTCCAGCCATAGACAAGGCATTTGGCCAAACACAGACCTCTGTTATTAGTACCTGCACATTTATAGCAGAAGTAGAAACACCTGAGAGACGGACCTAAAATTAGCATGTAGACAAAATATCAGGTGAAACACTCAGAAAATGAGGTTAAGCATAATTGTCACTGTAGGACCTATGTAAAGCCAGCAAATCAGTAAGGACAGTTCCCAACCATCACCAAGACCATGGCTTTTTAGTCTGCCTCCTGCACATACTCCTTACCTGGTCACTGACAGACTGTGGCAGGAAGTGACACACTTTTTCCAGTAAAGCTTCAATTTCAGCTGTCGTGGCATTCTTCTCTAGCTCTTTGTCTGCATAAGCTACCACCATCTTGCAGATATCACAGAAGCCATCTGCAGGTTTCACTACAACTGAGAAGGAAAATTAAAAACCAAACCAAACATCAGTACTTAGGTAGTTCCCCCCCCCAGCAAAAGGAGGCAGCATCAGCAAAGTGTCCTCAAGAGATCTCATCACAGGTGAGCTGGCTCATTGTGAACACCAGACCCCTCACTACTCACCTGGCTGCTGTGGAAGCTTGTTGGATGCACAGCATTTCAGCATAACACACACAGCTTCAGGATTTGTTGCCTCCAGGAGCATGTCAATGACAGCCTGGCCATAGACCTCTATGAAGTCCTTACACTGGTCCTTGACACTTCCTGGGAACAGGCGGCAGACCACCTCCATTTCATGCACTATCTCCTCCTATGGCACAAAGAAGGGTGAGTGGCAAATGAGGGGCACAATCTTCACTCAGTTCATGAGCAGGTCTTTTCTGTGCCACCCAGGACAGAAATTCTGCTATCAGCCAATAAAATTAACTTTCCTTCGCCCTCCAACACAGCCCCATTTCAGCCAAAGCCTAGGAAGAGGTGCCATGCCCACCACTTACACACCTCTGTCTTGTTGCTCTCCAGGAGGCCAGTCACTTCTTTCACCATGGTCTCACATATTTCACACACAGAAAAAGTCTTCTCTTGAACTGTGGCCTTCTGAGTACACAGAAGAGACACAGAAACAGTACATGAGCACCAGGCCTCACATGACAGGGACAATTCCTAAAGGATCAGTTTAACAGCACTCACGTGCAGCACATTCCTTCACCTTGAGCTCTGTGCAAAAGGTCACACAGAACCCAAGCCCAACCTCAAAGGTCTCAGTAAAAAGCCTTTCTGAAGGAACAAGCAATTTGTATGACTAATTAAGACTACAATCCCCAGGCCAGACAAGGAGAGGAGTTGAATTTAGTAGGCATAAAGAAATAAGCAATCCCACAGAGACAGACGTCAAGGGAAATATACAGTGGTTTTTAAAAGACATTAATTGAGGACAAAATTTCCTAGAATTGAGAGCACTCTCCTGATTGCAAAAGAAACCAAGGTACTTCAGACTCAGAGCTTCAGCGTTCTGACTGAGCATTCATCTGCACAAGCTGAGTGCTGTCCCATTTTTAAAAGTGATTGAACCATAACTTCAAATTTCAAGTTGAGCAATCTACATTTGAGGTGTCATTGAGAACTGCTGGACCAGGAGTTCCCATTTCACTCCTGAAGCATTACCTTGTAGTTTTGGTTCATTGTAGGTGCTGCTGTTGTAACAAATCAATCAGTTCTACTTCACAAACCAGCATCAGAAACAAGAGGAGGCCAGGAATTTATATGCAGGGAGACTTGGATTATTCTGTACATAAAAGCTCATATTTTTCTGTTAGTTTGTTACACTAAAGCAAAAAGGAAAGCAAAGCTGATAAATACAAGTCCATCTTACCTCCACAATTTCCATTTTCACCTCATGAACCACTTGAGCTGGCACCAGAGGCTGAAGGGGAACAGACTTCACAGAAGCACAGAACCCAACCATGGCACAAATGTCCTTTGGTTGCTGGAAAGACATGTATAAACAATTTTTTAAACTCTAGAAGACTCTGCCCTTTCTATGGAGCCTGTGAGCAGGGACAGAGAACGTAGTTTTTATAAGGCTCCAACAGAACCAGAAGTTTCATGACTATTTCTACTTCCAAGTATTGCCAAAGCATTCGATATGGTTATAGGCAGGACAGCTACCAGGTGAAATTTAGCAGTTCCTTTTAAAGAAGAGGTTAAAATCCTCATTTAAAAACCCCCATTTACCATGAGCCACACTATGCAAGCCCTTCAAAAGGAGTTGACTTAAGAGCTACCAACACCAAAACAAGGCCACCAGCAATCACTTTAGACCTGCATTCACAGAGCTGCTCCCCAGCATTATGTAATCACAAAGAGGCCAATTATCCTGACTTGAGAGTTCACCCAAAAGCTGAAAGAAATGCCTAGAAGAAAGGACTTCTTTCCTCATCCACAAGCTACCTTCTTTAAAGCTGCCAGTAACATCACATTCTGCAAACAGAAACAGTTTCTCTCATTAATGAGCACAGCCTACAAGAAATAAAAGTTAAGCTTGTTAAAACCTAAGCCTAACCACTTTTACTGCAATAACTGTATTTCCAGTGTTCTTCTCACTCTAAGAGAAAACAGCAAACAAAGTCTTTAAAAAAGGCTTTCTAAGTCTTTCTCAAAGGTTTTGGAAACATACACTACTAAATGCAAAAATGATACCCAGTTTGCCTCAGGTCCAGCATTCATGTGGCCTCCTTAGAGCAAAGTGAGAAAGGCTGTACAGAGCCAGACACAAAACTTGAATTTTCCCACCCAAAATCTACTTGAGCTAAAAAAAAAAAAAAAGAGAGACCCTTGGTCCTACAGGTAATTAGAAGACCATATCCCACCCTGTCACAAGCTTCCTGCAGCAGAGGCTTATGCCAGAGTTAACACATCACATGCCACAACCTCATGCACAGCCAAAAGCAGCATCTCAAGGATACTGTGCTGCTTCAGACTACTCCAGGCAGCACCTTTAAGTCAAGCCCTTTGGTTCATGCATTGTAAGAAGCAATTCCAGGTATTAATGTTACAGCAACACCCACATACACACAACATGTTCTCTCACAGAGAGATGACAGACACAAGGTCTCACAGGACTGGGCTAATTAAAAGCCCAAATTGCTCCAGGAAGCAGGAGCCTAAAAGGCCTCCCAACATTTTTTCACTTCATATCCTTCAAACATCTATACCATTGTCCTAGATTTGAGGGCTAACCAAGGAAAGACCCCAGGACAGCTTTGCTCAAGCCCTTTTGTGCCCAGGCTTTAAAGCAGCAGCTGACAGGAGCCACTGGCATTGCTTTGTCCACATCCATCCTTCTTCTAGCAGAGGGAGCACATTTTCTGCTCTATTGGCCAAAGCATAATCAAGCTGAAATCTCAGTAGCACAAACTGGTTTCTGGAGCTGAAAGTAGCACTGATGCACTGAAGGAAGCCTGTAGTCTTTCTCTGTTTTAATGATATAAATATCCCTTGTATCTGTCAACACCGAGTACAATCACACCATGTACACAGCTAATAGAGCAAGGAGTGAACTACAAGCCCTTTGAGAGCAAAAAGTGAACTACAAGCAGGCTATCACCACAGGCAAGGTGCTCACCTACCTGATCCTTCTGTTGACAGGGGAGATTGCAGACAAGAGGAAGAAAGGAGAAATTAAAGATAACAGTTAAAGAGAAAAAACACATCAAGCACTCAGAACTGCATATATTCTTTCCATGGAGATAATGGGCTATGACACAGCCCCCCACCACAAAGATCCTTAGCCTTGTTAACTCACATTTAATTGCACAGTGCTGACCAGCATTACTCATTTGCAGTTATTAAGACATCCTGGGCAAGACTACCTCCAAAGAGTCTGGACAACACTCAGACGGATGCAAGGTGTGGTCATATTCCAATTTCAGCTATTAACACCACACTGCATTGCAATGCTTAAAATGAGAAACTAAGTGCTGTTGGAACAAAGATTGACTTCCCCCCTCTCCTAAATGCTTAATAAACAGGATGAGCTACTAAGTAGCCTTTAGCAACTGGAAACAACAAAAAAAAAAGTCACTGTCAGGTTCAAGTCAGCCAGAAATTCACCTGTAGTTTGTTATGTTACTTGTGGCATCAAGGGACTGCATTCCCTAGGAAAGGCTCAGCTATCTTTTTTACAGGCTCTCAGATCCCTGGATAAAGAGGTGCTATGGAAGTGGTCAGAGGTAAATGTATGTTGCTGCAGGAGACCAGAGCTGGTGCAGTACCACTCCCTTTCCATGGGTGCTATCAAGAGCCCACAGAGAGCAGGAACCTCGAGACAGCAACTCCAGAAGGATGTTTAATCTTGCTTAAGAAAGACACATTATCTCTAACACTTGAACTAATTTTACAACACTGACAGACAACTCTAATATACGCTAATATTGGCGGGGAGGGGGGAAGTGGTGTAAAGTACAGGACTGAGATAAGAGTATAAAGGAACATGTGTAACATATCTTCCACATTTCAAAGGATTCAAGTGCCTTTTGCACCACAGAAGTGGTTGTGAAATGCAAGGAAGAGCTACAGAAAGCATTCTGAAATCGAAACTAGCATCCAATTAAATGCCAAGTTCAAAGCATTAACACCAAGACTTAGAGGGTTTTACCAGGTTGACCCCAGAGTTTTACTGCAGTACATGTTCCCTGTTTCCTAAGAAGCTAGCTACACAAATCAGAAAGATGAACTGAGAGCAAATATTGGATTCTGCTGATCTTACCATGTGCATCATCATCTGGATAGCCAGGTCAGAATATTCAGAGATATAGGTCTTGCACTGCAGGAAGGGGGAAAAGAAAGCCTTGTGACTATCAGACCACTTGCACTGCAAAATTCATCTAGGATTTTCTAATGTATTTCAAGGCATTCATTTACCTGCTCTACTTAATAACTATTCTGTTTTCTTTCAGAGCTTGTCCCAAATACAAGATGGCATTTCAGGTTACACAATCACTGCACAGATAACTGCTTATCTGACGAGTCCTTTTCTCTTCCCCTCAGAGCAAAAAGCCCTCCCCCACTGATATGACCACACTACACTGCCACATCATTTTGGTGAAAAGTCTTTCTCCTCCTCCCCAGTCCCATACACCCACCCAGCTTTCCTGACCACCAAATTTACAATTTCAGTGTTGTTATTGTTATACTGTGTATCCCACATGCAAGTACACTCTCCTTTGTCTTATTAAATAGAGAATACCACAAGGGGATTAAGGCACTGAACAAACCATTCTGTGTTTGCGTTCAGGAACAGATTTTTCCCCCAACAAAAAAGGACAGCTCACCATATCAGACATTCCGGGTCCCAAACGGTCACACTCCTCCTTGGCATGAGCAACCAGAGACTTCACAAAAGAGGAGTTTGTCTTCACAGCTTCCTGAACATCAGTGACCAGCTGAATGCAATCCTGGCACACATCCCCACTCGCCTGGACAAGGAGGGAAAGGAAACTGAAGTTGACATAATTTCCCATAACATGTTTTAGAAGCTGCTGTTACTATCAAGTTTTACAAGGTATTTTGAGCTATATACAAACCTTAGCAAATACTCTGTAGAATACTTTGAAGCCTGAGCTAACAAGGAGACAAGCTACTGCTGGTATGAGCACCAGCCACTAGATGGAGATTAGGTACATACTTGGCTCCAAAACCGAGATAACAGTTGAGATACCCAATCTTCAGAATCTCTGGGTTTTGTTACAGACCACAGTGGGAAGGTTTCTAAATCTGGCATAGATCTTAACCAGTTCCACCCACAGCAGCTTGTTCTGCACCCACTCACTGTTTAACTCCCACACCCTGCCTTGCTACTAACACTCAGCCTCTGCTCCCAAGTTCATTGTCTCATCTACTCCCCTTTATCAACTATCTGTTCTCTTCCAGTCAAGTCTGTCACCTCTGCATTCAGAGACAAGTGTTTCCCCCAAAGGGCACAGCTAGCAGGTTACTCAGAACGTGGTGGAAAGCTGTTCTTCCTTTCAACACCAGTGCCAAACTTTCCCTCAGAAGAAACTGTTTCCATAAGACCTGCTTGATTTTCGCAGTCCTGGATGGAAACAGCACTTGTCTATAGAGATTGTAGAACTTAATACATATGGTCCACACTGGAACAGCCCTGCACCCTTACCTTAGGCTTCTGCTTGGGTTTCTCCTGAGGGTAAAGGAGAAGAGGCACGTTAGCCATGAAAGGGGATGCCAGTTCAGAGAAATCCAGCTCTGGGATCTTGTTGGTCTGGAGCTGTTTCTGAAGCTTCATTGCTGCAAGGTGCTTCTGCAAGGACTGGCACAGGGCAAGGGCACTGCACACAACTTCAGGTTTATCCTAGAGGAGGCAAGATACACTCATAAAGCTCCAAACTCAGGTCACTTTTATATGGAGTTCAGAGAGTCAGTCAGCTGAAATGTGACAGACAGGGAAAGTGTTTCTCAGCCAGAAAGCAGGCTTCAAGCTCCACTACTACATGAAACACCAGTGGCCCATACAGGATTGAAAAACACGCATGATCTTATGCAGAAGAGAAATTCAGGCATCACAGGAGCACAACTTTTAATTCCCATTGTTGAAAATGGTTATTTACTTACCAGCTCTTCTTTGATCATATCCATGATAACTGGTAGGTAGGAATCCACAATTTCTTTACACTCAGAGACCAGGCCTGGGTCAGGAAGAAACTCGCATGTCTTTTCCAAGTAAGAGCGGATCTCATCCTATGAAAGATGAAGTGGGCATGGACAGATTATCTCTCTCTCTCTCTAATGTTCTTTCCATTCCCAAAATGCACGATACAAAGCCCAAAATAACCTCCCGGACCCAGGTAGGTCCAGGAAATGGCAAGCACAACTAGAATGACGTTTTACACTACAAGCCTATTTTCCCCAGTCCTGATCTTCAATGGGACTGCCAAAGTGAAAACATGCAATGCTGCTGGCAAGGCCTGCACAACACAGCCTTGCCAGAATAGAACATTTACATTTAAGAGGAGGAAGTGAAATTATGACTAGTGGGACAGTGACTTGTTTATATAAAGTACTCACAGGTTCACAAAAGAAAAAGGGAGTAAGTGCCCACAAACCCAGACAAAGGCCACTTGGTGTAATAATCATCCACTTCTAGAGACTACAGTGCCCCACCTTTTTAGGCTGACAGCCCACTGGCACAAAAACAATTTTATTAAGCATCTACAGTCACTCAGGGGTGCATTAAAGTATGAGAGGCTCTAGAATTTGCTAATTTCTAAGCCAGTTTAAAAGCCTTTTCCCATGTCCTCTAGTCCCTTTCAACATCTGCTGCTTAGGTTAGGTAAACAACACAGACAACTCTTCCACCCCCTCATCACGAGATCTTGTTAGGTCCATGAAATCCAATAGTGTTTTGGGGTGAGGAGAAAAGGAGCTCTGCTTACCTCAGTGCCATTATCCTTCAAAACCTTGCCAGCCACTGTCACAAGCTCCTTACACAAGTCACAGGGGATACTGCTCTGGAGAGAGAAGCAGAGAGTTACTTTGAGAAAGATTTAAGTGCCTGTAAGAGCAGTGTGTAAATAACAACATAAGGAACAAGCGCCACATTTGGAAATTAAATTAAGGAAGAAATACTGGCTGAGGCTGAGGTGAGAAGAGGTGTTTTAAACAAAGAGTGAGGCTGCCTCAAGCATGTCCAGCTCCCGTTTCCTCAGTAAATCAACATGGCATGAAGAAGCTGGCATGCTACCACCTCTTCATTTCACCTAGTCCCAGTCCCTTGAAGTATACTGTCCCAAGAAGCCTTCTCCTGAACCTTTTACCTTGCTCTTCAGAGACTTCACACTTGCCAGGATCTGAGAACCTTTCAGGCAGGTTCCCTCATCTTAGTTGTGCTCTGACATTCCTCCCTTCCCTTAATTTTTCCTAAACTGAAATACCTCAGCACAGACATTGCCAGAGTGGACTGAACGCACCTGTAAGTAAAACTGTGAAACAATACCCCCAAACTACACCGACACCTAGTAAAGCAGCCCTCCTGTTTAGTGCAAATGTAACTTGACAGGCTGCCCAAAATGTAACATTTGTACCACTGTTTGTCGTGGCTTTCATAATTTAGCATATGCTGACACATTAACTTCTGAGAAAGACTTAAAGAAGCACAGAGCTGTTTTCATAACTTGTTGCTCAAGTGCAGAAAAGACTCTGAATTAGGGGTCAGTAATAAAGAGGAACCAGTGAAATCCACTAGCTCCATTCCATACGTTGCTCAGTGATTGTGCAACAGGTCACGGGAGAAGTCAGCAGACAAGTTTTGCAAGGCAGAGCAGTGAAAAGCAACCTTTATCTAGCACCTAAATTAAGGCACAGCAATCGAAGCAGAGCCAGACGTAGCACTTAGCTCCAATCAGAGACTTGGGAAATCTTCCTAAGCATGTGGAAACCAGCCACCTCAACCACAGGTGGCAGGGGAGAGGTGTCAGCAGGGGATACTCACTACAGCAGGCTTGTTCCAGACGTTCTGCTGGCAGTGTTTCACCGCCCCACACTGCGAGGCTGTGCGGATGCTCTGGCACCACACCTCTGGCCCCTTCACACACTCCTTCTGCCACACCACAGGGCTTGCCACAGCTGCAAAAAAACCCCCAAAAAAACATCCTTACGCAGCTGCACGCCTGAATGATTTCTGCCCCAAAGCAAGCAAGGTAACCCTGCATAGTATAACCACCACCTCAGTTTATGAACATTTTCAAGCACATTTCAATCCAGCAACTGGAGCTGAAACGTGAGCCCCAAACACAGATTACACAGTCAAAGAACTAGAAAAACCAAAACAGCTGAAATTCCCTCATGAAGTGCCTGGGTCTCAGCACCCCAGCAGTCCATTCCCCCATCAGCCATGTTTTGTAAAAAAATAAAAGCCAAAATACAAACTCCCACTTTGCTTAGCATGAAAGAACTACCAGGTGACTTCACACAGCAAAACTGCTCATTGCAGAAATCTGCACTTCAAACAGCTGATTGCCAAGGCTACAACCTTCCCTGTTCTACTGTCACTTCAACTCTGAAGCAGCCTGGAATTGCTGTCTGCATTCCTCCTCCCACGTGAACCACCCTGTTCTCACACAGCAACTGGGAGAGTGAGGAAAATTAGAAGCCACAACAATGTACACATTACATGGAGGACTTAAGAGCAGGTACAGACCAAAACACTGACCACATGAAGAGAAAGTTTTAATAAACAACCTGAGGAATGTTCTATCAGAGTTTTTTAAGACACTAAATCTATTTTTGCCTTTTTTTTTCCACCCCCCTCTTGCTCAGCAATTCAAATGTGTACAGAAAAATCTGTGGGAGTGAAAAGAAAGTACCAGTCCTTGCCTGGACATTATCTCCCATCCCATGTGGAACTCCCAACCTAAAAAGTTTTCAATATATATAATATAAATAAAATACATAAAATACAGAATACCATTTCTGGACAGGTTTCCTGAAGTAAAATATCTGCACTGTGAGTAAGCAAGAGGACAAGTAAATCAACTGCACCTTTTCACTGACTTTCCAAGCTGCTTTTATTTTTTTTTAATTGTGCTATCTGGACTGGACACCCAACTGCTCCCAGGTTCTAAAGCCAACCTATCTGTCTGTTGGCTCAGTTTCTTCAGCAATGCCCTACACTGCACTCACCTATGAAGAAAACCACTCCTAAAATCCTACAGCAAACAAGCCCCAAGAAAATCTACCATGGTCCAAAGCCTATGGGGCACTGCTGTCAAAGTTTATAATAATAAAAAACACCAAAACAAAACACAAACCCGACCTGTTTACAGGGGACAAAATCCTGTAAAACTAATTGCCAGCCAAGAGGCAGGACCTAAGCTGTTTCATTACTACAAAGTTCTTCTTCTAAGCTATTAGAGGACCAATGTAACAGCTGAATTACCAATGCATGTACCAGGTGCACAACCAGCACACATCAAACAGCCACACCAACACTGCTTTATAGGTGGCATCCTGCAGCCTTCTCAGCTGTTCATTTATAAAGCCTGTTTACACTGAATTTCAGAGGAATGACCCATTTATTTCAAGAAAAACGTGCTTTGCACACTTAGTTTTTTTTATACAAGAGCTTGAAGCTTGCCACCCTCTCTCCCAGCAAAAACCCTTGATTGCATATTATTGCTGAGCAAGGCACCACACTAGGACTCCTTGTGAAACTGTAGGAGAAAGACTTCAAAGCTCCTAATAATGTATGGTTAGCAAAGTATTCACAGCCTATTCTAAACTCCAGCATTAGGGGTCTGGGAGCACAAGAATAGTTAATTTTCAAAGTCAGACTGGTCAGCCAAAATGCTGTCAGCTCTGGCAGGGCGACAATAACCAAGTACACACTTGGTTGAGAGAAAGTTATTCTTCCCTTTCAGATACTGGCACTGAACAGTGGTAGGAAGGCTCTGGAAGGCAGAGTCAAGCTCTGAATAAAGTCAAGAAAGACCTGAACTTTAAACAGTAGAATTAAGGGCTCCCAACTATTTACAAGTACAGCTTTTAACCTATGCCTTTATTTCTGTAGGTCACAAGAAAATTGCTGCCCCTACACTGAAACTTACTGTAAAACTACAAATCTAAACTATATAACTCAAATTATAGTTATCCCAAGCAGTTTCTCAAACTCTCGAGTTAAGAGAATGTTTAAAAGCCAAACTGAGGCATTCATGCTGTAACTTGCACTGGTTTGATCTGGCTCTTAATGATCTTTCAGGTTTTGTTTGCTTTTTTAATATCCTGTCACTGACTTTTCAGATCCATACCAGCTTCAGGAGAATGTCCAACAGCTACTCTTGCAGTTCCTTCCTCACAGCCTTAAAAATAGGTCATTATTAAGAGCATGACAAGAATTCTACGCTTCAGATTTACTCTTACTGATCAGCTCTTCTGGCTGTGTGTCTTTATTCCCTGCTGCACGGCTTCTGTATCAAACAGATGCTCACACAGAGTCACAAATGCCCTGACTTGTTCACAAGGAAGGGAAAAAAGCCTTAAAATTAAGTTGATTTTTGACAACACATTAACTACTCAATGCCTCTGGCTGCTCTGCTTCCCTGCATCCCATCTCACCAGCTAGGAAGGAGAAAAATGAGTAGTTCCTCAGAAGAGGTGTGCACAGCCACAGATTCTGCTCAAAGCACTGAAAACTAGTTTTAGGATGGAAGAAAGCACTCCAAATACTTTCCCACTAGTATTACTTAAAGTCCTCACTGCTGCACAACATCAGAGGAAGAGGAATTGCCACTATACCTACATATATCTATGTCTCAAAAAAGCCTACAGATTAAGGAAACCTGAATCAGCTACAAGCACGAGATGAACACTTACCTACAGGAATAGAAAATGGTGGAACAGCAGTGTCCTTTCAGCTATAAAGGACACTGGGGATGTTCTTTCCTTCTGAGAGGACAACTCTAAATTTGATGATTTCAGTACAGACCTTTCTGGTCAAACAGTGACCAGGCACATCTGTTTATTGGGGCCACACATGGCCAGCACATTTTAGAAAGCAGCTACAGAACAAACAACACATTAATCCTGACTTCTTTTCTTCCATCTTCCACAGTGACTTCAAATAGAGATAAATTTATATTAGTTTGCTGTCTATTATGTGGAAATATTTTTGTTAGATGTCCAATAAGCCCCTTCATTGCAACAATATCCACCTCCTTCCTTTCTGAACATCCTGGGAAAAACAGAAAGAAAACTAAAAAAACTCTGCATTAACTCAGATCTTGCAGATTCAGAAAACACACTGAAATCCTTTACTGTTCCCACTTTTCCCCTTTAGCTTGTTCTCCTACTTAAATTATTACACAGCATTAACATGTATTAACTTACATTACAAAGGCAAATATGCCAGTGAAGTGTTAAGACCTTGTGCTGTCTCAGAACAAAGAGTTTTGAGTCTTAAAAAGTTTTCCTGCCTGTTTCCTCCAAATAGATTTTACTGCAAGAGGAGTAACACCTGCCCACTATATTTCACATCCCCAGCACAGCAAAAACCCAAGAGAAAGCAACGCACTGTCACTTACCTCATACAGCACTCAGTGCTTGCTGGGTACTCACTAAGGGAAAACCCTCTTAGTTAGCTCTGGCCTCCCTTTATTTTATATATTGCTCTTTATCTGAGGTCATCCATTTTTAAAGAGATTTCTCCTTTCTCTGTAGATCAGCTCCCAACAGTCACACCCCATGCCCACCCAGATCTGCCTGCCCTCCCTTCCCCAAAGTTCTAGCAAGCCTCTATTTTTAGAGCACTGAACAAGTTTATCTGTGAAGGCCAGGGTGTTTCCTTACTCGTCCTCTTCACTGGATCCCCCCTTCCTGAACTGCTTCAGAGTTGTGGCTTCTTCAATTTAACAAAAAATACCCCTTGCTCTAACAAGCTTTTCCTAAATTAAGCAGGGAAAGAAAATGGAGGGGAAAAAACGATCCTCTGACCTCTCTGATGCTTGTGCCTAGGAGACAAGAGAAATGCTCTCCCAGAACAAGTGTTGCCTCAGAAAGCCTGAAGCCCAACAACACAACCAAAATACTCCAAGGGCGGAAGGGTAACAGCAGAAAAGGAAGGAGAATCCTTTGATGTGAGGCCCAGGTCAGCACCCCAACACTGCCTGAACACCAGGAACACAGTCCTGCAAGTGATAGCTACAGCAGGGGGATCTGCCAGGAATTCACATAAAAACCAGTTTAAAGGCCGTGGAGATAAAGGGAAACCTGCAACTCACTCCCACAGTTGTTCTATCCTGTTTATTTCAGCAACTGTGTGCATTGCTCCACTTCTCCAAAGCAGCAAGTGCTAACTGTCACCTCCTTCCTCCACACTAATCACTGGGAATGGAAACACTAACATACAGACAGGGTCAGGGCAGTAGAGGTGAAAGCCCCCTCAGAAAATACCACCTTTTCTACTTGGAAAGCCTATGGAGCCACGCATGTGGAAGCACAGCTCAGTTCTTCGCTCCTCTCCAGGAAAGAGGAAGCTAAAAGGAAGCTTACAATGTCTGGATTACCATTCTGCAAGGACAGCTACAGGAAAATTGTTAGGTAATCACCTTTCTTGAGGAAAAAACCCTCCCTTCCCTCAGGCATTTGTATTACTCCTCTTCCAGGGAGAGCCAGCCTGAACATTTAACCTGAAATTCTCAGAAAAACATCCTAAGAAATCCCATCCAAAGCTGTACAGAAGCTACTAATGAGACTTCTGTGATTGTGCTTGAACATTAATACCTCATATAAGCTTCTATGAGCAGGGATTCTAATGGGCCAGACCAGATTCCCTAAAGAGCTAAAGGATGAACCAGAAAATTACCGCCCAGAAAACAAAGAAATTCAACTTGAAGGCTCCAGCCTCCTCCAAACCAAACTGCTACTAAAACCCTGGTGTGAGCAACACAGTTACAGAAAATTAATCTGTAATTGGGAAAAAAAAAGGAAAGTGCTGACCTGCTGTTCACCTCAACAGGTTGAAGTCAAATGCAGAAGATAATTTGGGGTGCTGTCAACTCTTACACCTTAGCAACAGTTAAACTTGTCCAACCATATTAACATATTCATCAGCAGGGATGTTTTTTCCTAGGTTTTACACTTGATAATGTTAAAACAAAAAAGACCATTCCTTATCTCCCAGAAACACCCACACACCAAGTGAATGTGTCAGCCTCTGCCATTCTGTGCTCTGACTTTTCCCCACTTCTCTTGAGAACTGCAAAAGCAAAGTGTTTTTAAGTTAAAGAAATCAGGAGAAATCTAATTCTCTTCACCGAGTCTTATAAAGTGTCTACAAGTCAAGGAGGGAGCTCATCCTGAAAGGGCTCAATTCTCCACAGCCTCTCTGGTCAGTTAATGAGTAAAACTTCAAAAGTTGTAATCACATCACACACCAGTGACTCTTGCCAGAGGGCTACTATGCCTCTGGATTAATGAGGCAGTAAAGTGACCACAATATTCGAGAGATTACAGGCCATTTGCAGGAAAATTAGATGAAACCTGGGTAGCTGTTATCAGCACTCCAGTTAAAAATCAGACTCTTCCTGCTCAATATCTACTGATGAAAAACCAAGCACGAAACATTTCTAACCAGAGTGATTCACAAGAGATGAGTTTTGAGTTAACACCACAACCAGGCTCTTCCTCAAAGTGGGGGAACACGTTCTCATTTCGGCACATACCTCTGCCTCGGGTGCTCCCTTGCTTTCCTCACCAGAAGACAAGCATGGCAAGACGAGCAGTTTGTGTACATACAAGAAATCACAACAAAGTTAAAGAGAGCAGAGAACTGGATGAGGTGACACAATAAAATCACCTCTACCATGCCAATATAATGTCCCAGTTATTGCAAATGTTGCAAGGGAATAATTTTCACATTGGCCACAAGTTGCTGCTAAGCAAGCCCTGACTTCTGAGGTTTTTCTACAACAGAATCTAGAAGAGATAGCTGGATGTTCAAGGGTACCTGGTAGTCAGTCACCAGAAGCAAGTAGTCCCATACAATACATTAAAATATTCCCAAAATATTATGAGAAACATTTTTCCCTGCAGGAGTTCCCAGTAGAAATAAACAAAAATACGTTGGACATACTTATTGTGCTTGTCCATTATTTCTGGTTTTGTTTTCAGAGGGTTTTTTGTGGGTGGGGAGGACAGATTTCTCATGAGTCTCTGCAGAAATCCTCTATTTAACATCCCCCTTTCACCAGGCAAACACATCCACACCAGAGTGAGGAAATCTGCTGACATCTGAAACCAAACATTGCCCCATGACCAAACACAGAGAAAAACTGACCTAAAATACACACACACTTCAAAGCAGCCCTTTTAAATTGCAATAGGTACTATATCTTAAAAGCAGCAAGTTAATTGCATAAAAAAGCTGCTATGTAGAGACAAAAAATAAACCAAAGTGAAAGAGTAAAAAGCCAAGAAAAAACAATGTCTTTTTATGACATACAGTTTTAAGGCGCTGCCCCAACCTGCTTTGAAGAATCAGATCTCCGAGACCTGCTGAAACAAAAACCCAGGGGCAGGGCAGCAGTAAATGGCCCTGCTTCCCCCACAGGCACAACATAAAAACCTTCCTGCATTTTATACCAGAAAAACCTTCCCTGAAATAGCACAGCCCAAGCTCCCAGAGAGCCTCAGCCGACATCAGGTGACAGGCTCAGTTTTGCTGACAAGCTCCCCCTGTCTTGCTCCACCCTCTCCATCATCTGGGCCCCCAGAAAGGCTCCGGTATGGTGTGAGGAATAGCCCAGCCCCAGTGCAAGAAGCCTGCATTGGGTTCCCGAGGCTCTGCAGATCCCATGGCACACTGGCCAGGCGTGACCATGAGCAGGAAGAACGGCCTGCTCAGCTCCTCCAGACAAACACACACACACACACACAGAGCAAGTCCTATTTATAAACCTCCTCGGCAAACAGGGAGGGGATTGTGCAAGGGCAGGTTTACACAACGCACATGACTGGTGCGCTATCAAAGCGCCGCTGCTGGATGTGACAGCCGAGAGGTGCCCCAGACCCCGTTACTCCTCTGACAAACAGGGACTCGATTCTTATAGAATCATTTAGGTTGGAAAAGCCCTCCCAGATCGAGTCCAGCCTGTGATGAATCAGCACCCTGTAACCCAGCCCAGAGCACTGAGGGCCATGTCCAGTTCTTCCCTGAACACTTCCAGGGAAGGGGACTCCACCACCTCCCTGGGCAGCCCCTTCCAATGCCTGACCACCCTTTGCATGGAGAAATTCCTCCTCATTTCCAGCCTGAATCTCCCCTGGCACAGCTTGAGGCTATGTCCTCTGGTCCTGTTGCTTTTCACCTGAGAGAAGATCCCTGATCTCCACCCAGCTCCCCACTCCTGTCAAGGATTTGCAGAGTGAGAAGGTCCCTCTTGAGCCTCCTTTTCTCCAGGCTGAGCTCTCCCAGCTGCTCCTGATGCTCCAGCTCCTCAATGTCTCTTGTCTGAGGGCCCCAGAACTGGACAGAGCCCTCGAGGGGCCTCAGCAGTGCCAGCAAAGGGACAGGCACTGCCCTGAGGCTGTGCCCACACTGTGACTGGTACAAGACAACTTCCACTCTTTTCTTAATTTATTCTACAGCAGTGGGGTGCACTGGCCTGGCTTTTTGTTGGTAGAAACCACACTCATAACCAGAATGAGCCTGCAAACCACAGAACACAGTCCCATTATCTGCTTTATCCACATCTTCCAAAAAATTCAAGCCAGGCCAACTCACTCCTGTCTCCAGATGTTCTGACGAGTGTCTGTTAGAGGAATTATACACTAACTTGAATCTTCCTTCCTTCCAAGGTTTAAGTCTACTATTTGGGGGGGGGGGGGGTGCAATAATTACATCCTCAGCGTTCGCACTTTCCACTCCCAGCTTAAATTTTGTTTTAGCAAGAGGGGAAAAAATTCAGCTAAAGAGAAAGTGACTGCTGTTCTAACAGCACACCCAGCCTTTCTCCTCTCCTGGCCTCAAAGAAAAGCAATAATCAGAGTGTGCATCAGTGGTCCGGATATGCCAAGACCTGTCCACCCTGCTTTAACTCCCTTGTGTGTCCCTTAAAGGGAAGATGCACAGAAGCCCTGTAAGTAGGTCAACCAAAAACCCTCATGGCCTGTAAGCCAGCCAAATGACTCCATTAAGATATGCCAAGGGTGGCTGAATTTTTACACAGCTAATTAACGAGCTCAGCAGACGAAAACGGTGTCTCGGGTTGTTACAGCAAAATCCTCCAAAAAATCTGCATGATAGGAGAGTCAATTAGTAGTCATAACAGACCCCTGGTGAGGAAAAGACAGGTGTTTATTTGTGTTAAAACGGGGACTTTCTAAAGAAAAACAGGCCTGACAAGTCTCCTGCCACACTCAGTTGCATACCATGCCTTTAACAGGTAGGCCAAGCAAAGTCTCATTGCTGAACTGGTTTCTCATTACAATTTCCCTAAATACACTAATGGAAAAGCTGGCAGATACTTCAAGGTGAATCCTTTTCACTTTCAAAGCACAAGAAACTGCAATGATTCTAGCGATTTGGAAAGAGTCCCAGCAGGAGTGGGAACTGATGGCAGCTAATTCAGTGTAGAGCAGACTCAAAAGACACTATTAGAGCAAATAAACATGCAGAGTGAAAGCTGATACTTGCTTTCTTGCTTCCAGCCTGAAAAGTCAGGTTCTCCATTGTGCTGTCCACATATCAGAATATTAAATATTATCAGTCTATCTAGGGGAAGGTGTCCCTGTCCCCAGCAGGGGGTTTGGAAATAGATGACCTTTCAGGTCCTGTCCAACCCAGGCCATTTGATATTAAAACTACAATAAAGTACAAGGCTAATGTACAATCACAAGAGATTTCCTAGGCATAATTTGCTGTACTCTGCCAGCTGGTTATTCCCATGCCCTTTAAACAGCCCGTCAAGGCTTTTTTTTCTTTTTCAGGTGACTTGTGAAATGCCGCAGGCTAACCTTGCAAGCGAGTTCTAGGATTAAAGAAGGCTCATTTAATTATTTAGAAGAAAATTCTCTGAGCAATTGTGCACACCGCTGCATGAGTCCTTCGAGCTTGGGGTTTCTAGCCATTCCACGCCACAACCTAAAGATGTATTAGCACTCCAGTCAGACCATGAATCATTTCTGTGGAGCCTCTGCAATGCCCAAAACACAAGCAGTGCTAGTTCTAACCTCTACCCCCAGTGACAAAGGGAGGAGATCAGCTCTCCCCCCATCGCTCCCACCTCTGCAACAACAGGTAAGGAAGGCATCAGCTGGCGGCAGAACTGGTGGAATTTTCCGTGTGGAGCAGGAGGTCGCAGCAGCGACAACACACACCAGCAAAGGCTGCGAGAGGATTAGCAGCCCTCTATCCCCGGCGTGACGGAGATAAACAGCGTTGCCGGCTGAGAAAAAAACAAAACCCACCCACCCTGCCCCTGCCAATTGTCCCCACCGAGACGGTGACCGGGATGCCCCGATTCCCGTCGGGATGGGGATGAGCAGCCTCGGGAAGGCCTTTCCCCCACCACCACTCCCCCCCGTCCTTCTCCCTGGCGCTGTTTTCGGGCCAAAATGCTGTTTTTCCAACCTCCCCACCGCCACAGCCACCCTCAGTGCCGCCGCCTCCTCTCCCTTGGGATCCGCTCCCGCTGTGGGGACACAAGCAGCGCTAGGCCTCCCCCCCACCACCCACACGCTGGGCGCTCAGGACACCTCTCCCCGGAGGCCAGCGGGGCCCAGGGAGCCTGGAGAAGGCGGCGGGCGGCGCTCACCGGCAGCGAGGAGCCCGAGGAGGCTGAGGAACCCGAGTTGCAGCGGCCGCGCCATGACCCTCTCCACTCTCCGTGCCCGCCTGCAATGCGGCGCCGCCAGCGCCGCCCGCCCTTTATATAGCGGCGGGAGGGGCGCGCATGCGCGGGAGGCTCCCCGGCCTCCCCGCGCACGCGCAGTGGCGGGAGGGAGGGGGGATGTTGCTGTGTCTGAGGGGCGCGAAATGGCGGACCCCGGTCCTTGGAGCCGCCGCTCCAAACGGCGCTGTCTGGCCCGGAGACGAGGCAAGACCTCATGCCAGGCTTTTGTCTCTCACGGGGTTATTCCCCTTGAGGCGGTGGGAGCCCCACAGGCACGGTTCCCAACACACACACCGCCCCCCGCCCTGCCCAAGGCTGGAATCACAGGGCGTTTAAAGGGTGAGAATGAACCTTAAAGCTCATCTCTCCAGCCCGCCTGCCACGGGCAGGGATGCTTCCCACTGGAGCGGGTTGCTCGGTTTTTCTCACATCAAGGCATTATCCAGCCTGGCTTTGGACACTGGGCAGGTTGGGGGATCCACAACCTCCCTGGGCAACCCATCCAGTGTGTAACTACCCCACAGCAAAGAGCTTCTCCCCAGTTTGATTTGTACCCATTGCTCACCCTATCCCTGCAGTCCCTAAAGAACAGCCCTTCTCTGGCATTCCCTTGGCTCTCTGTGGATTCTCTGAGGTCTCTACATGACCAAACATCATGTTGGACACTGTCCGAGGTCTCTACACAACCAAACATCATGTTGGACACTGTCTGAGGTCTCTACACGACCAAACATCACATTGGACACTCTCTGAGCTCTCTACATGACCAAACATCATGTTGGACACTCTCTGAGCTCTCTACATGACCAAACATCATGTTGGACACTGTCTGAGGTCTCTACATGACCAAACATCATGTTGGACACTCTCTGAGCTCTCTACATGACCAAACATCATGTTTGGACACTGTCACACCTTCCACAGCTTCCCACCCTGCTTAGGATGCAAGGAGGGTGCTGGTTTTTCCCTTGCTCTGCAGGGCAGGCTCCTGTCCCCCCGTTGCATCCCTGTGGTCCCAGTGAGCAGCAATTAAAAGCTCAATTAAGAACAACAGCCTGAACTGACTTGCTGTCTCCCAGCCTCTTGCTCCTCTCGCCGTGTGCCTTGTGCTGGCTCAGCGACTGGAACAACAGAACTAACCCAGAGAATACACAGACTCATCACATCTAAAGTGCTCACAGGCTTATCCGGCCCAATTCACGGGGATTTCCAAGGTTGTTGCCCTTCATCTAAGGGTATTACCTTGTCGGGTCCCTACCTATGTGTTCGTTTTCCATTTCTTGATAACACTTAAGGTTTACTTGAGACATAAAGGTTAGGAGGAAGTGGATCTGTTCTGTTTCACTTTGGCAGGCTGCACCAAACAGGGTAATGCACATTTCTCCTTTTCTTATAAAGAACTTTTAGAAGCCAAACTAAGAAGTCACTGTTACCATGCTCTTCTTCACAAACCAGAGCAGGAGAGCCTGATGCTTGCACAGGGCCTTTGCCCCTTTGCAAATCAGCACAGCTTCATTTGGAGCCTCCAGAGCCTCTACTATCACCACCATCTGGAGCCAGGTTCTTAGGTAATTCCCAAACTGGAGCCAGGTGCACTCAGACCGAACCAACGAGGCAGAAAGCCACCCCCAAGAGCAATTTTGGCCAGACTGAACAAGCAACCTTTACTCTGGCTCTAAAGCCACCTTGCCTAGGCAGGGCTCTTATCTCGGGAGCGCACATAAAGTGTTGACGAGGCACCTTGGCTTGCTAACCAGCAGTCAGCCACTGGCCTAGAAACACACACAGAAAAAGAGCTCTGTGAAGAATATATAAAAGGGAGGTTAAGTAAGACTGTCTGGAACAGGAGAGCTATTTCAGCAGGCAGGGTGTTTTTCTTCTGGGAACTGAAGGACAGGGGTAAGGAAGGACTAGCTTAGAGCTAGCAGGTTCTACCCCCAGTCTCTTATCATTTCAGGCTAGCCCAGGTTTTCCTGGAGCTTTGCCAATTCCCATTGTTTTGGGTCTTCTTTTTCCTCTCAAGTACACATGTAATATTTGACAATGACAAATTATCACCAGGACATAGCTTTCCTCATTTAGACATGCTTAAGAATGGGAGTAAAAAAAAAAATGGAACAGCACCAAGAGTTCAAGCACAGGCTGTCTGTCAGAGACAGTGGGACTGTTTGGAAGAGTGGGAAGCTCCAGAGGGTATCTCAGCCTGTTGAGACCAGGTCCAGCTCACAGACACGAGCTGAGAGCTGGCACTGAGGGTGTGAACTGCTGTGGCCTGCTGTCTGCCTACCACCTTCTGCTTTTGCAGGGCTTCTGCTCAGATTTGGGGGTTTTCCTGAAGATAAACCTCCCAGATAAGGTGTCAGGTGAGGCTTCTCAGGAAGGACCGTGGCTTGTCAGTAGTGACATACAGCTGAATCACTTGGCTGTGGCTGGGAGAGAAGGGGGTCTTCCCAGCCTAAACTAGATTTTTAGCCCCATTTTCTGGGAAGCACATAGACAAAGTGAGCAGGAACAGCCTTGGAAAGCTGCAGCCAAGCGAGGGACTTCCCTGCAGCAAAACACATGAGTCACTTTCCAGGGGCTGACGTCCAGCAGCGCTGCCTCCCCTCCCAACCAGTTGGACCAGGCTGGCACCAGAGCCCAGCTGGCTCCAGAAAGCTGGTTTTGATGCTCAGTTTTGTTATGCCTACAGCACATGAATTCCTTCCACGTCACCTCGCCCTCCTGGCGCCCGATTCTCCACTTTGCATAAGTGGGGCACGTGAGGAATCTCTGTTTGGCAATCCTGGGAGCCCAGCCAGAGGCCCCTGCAGGCTCTGGTTTTGCAGCCGCAGCCAGCTCTGCGGGAGAAGTGCTCTCATCGCAAAAGAAAAAAGGAAAAAAAAAATAAAAATAACCAAAACAAGTGAAATAACTAAAAAGAGGCATTTTCTACAGCAGCCTGGCTTTCAGGCTGTTTTGCATTTCCACTCAGACTGCAGCAAAGCCATCAGAGGGGAAGCAAATTACAGCCTGGCAGCCTCGCGAAGAGCCACACGTTTGAAGTTTATTCCAGCCCGAGCAAGAGCAGCCTCCCTGTGAGTCACCAAATGGTTTGGCTTGCAGGTCTGCTGGAGTACAGACAGACACCCCACCACACATCCCTTTCCTCACCACTAAGAGGCTGCAGGGAAATAGCTCCTGCCCTGACATACTTCCCAGAGTGGAAAGCAGCACAGCATTTTCCAGACGGGAAGGTGATGCTGCAGGAACTGCATCCGAGGGCAGAGCTGCAGTTCAGGGACACCAGCAGTGGACAGGGCAGGTGGGACACATGCTCCTCCTCCTGGCACTCAGTGAAAGAACCCCCCAGAAAAGCAGATGATTCTTGACTGGATTAGGGGGCTGAATCAGCGCAGGGTGCAGAGAACAGCATGTGATGAGCCAGCCAGGCTGTGGAAGCGAGATCACAGCAGCTTCAAACTGACAGAGAGTAGGTTTAGATGGGATATTGGGAAGGAATTCTTCCCTCTGAGGGTGGCACAGGTTGGGCAGAGAAGCTGTGGCTGTCCCATTCCTGGAAGTGTTCAGGTCCAGATTGGGTAGGGCATGGAGCAACTTTGTCTAGTGGAGAGTATCCCTGCTTAATCAGGGCTTTAAAGTCCCTTTCAACTCAAACCACCCTGTGATTCTACGACCCTTACACTTCTCCAGCCCCTCAGCCCCTCACATCAGCCCAAACAGCCCCACACTCTGCCCGCTCCAGCCACTGATCTGGCTTTAGGAGTGATCCATCCCTCTGCCCGGATCCAGTCCTCTGAATGCTTACGGCAGCGTGGGGTGAAAGCCTTGAGGATCCTCCCCTTTTGGCAGCTGTACTGCAGCAGAGCTCTCAATTAACACCGGCATGGTCACAGGCCACCCTCCTTCCCACGTTCAGCTCAGCCACAACTCAATTATCAAAAGGGGTCACATCAAGTGCACTGGATTTTCCAAGCAAAGCATAACATAAAGCCTCCAATCATTGCAGCTAATTCTCATTTCAGTATTTCCTTTGTCAGCTGTCACAAGTTTTACATTTTAGTTACAAGCTGCATTTTGTTTCAAGGTTTCCTCAGCATTTAGTGAGATTAGAGTCCTATTCCAAGGCAAACCATATCCCAAGGCATCTGTTACTTCAAACCAAGTAGATCAACACAAAGAGAGTCAGCAGCCATAAACACTTTGCCCTTGTGAACCAGGATTTCTGACCAGTGCTAGCAAGACCTGAAACAACAGAAAAGCAGATGATTCCTCTTAAATATAGGGGAAATCAACAGTGCAGCACCTCACCAGTCCTTTAAAGGATATGAACTAAGATGCAGAATCCCATTCCTGCTCCCATTGTGTCATCTTTTCAGGGCTGTAAGCAGTAAGAAAGCAGTCAGACAAACCTCTGCCATAATCTTTGAAGGAGAAACTGCTTTGTTTTTATAAATAGAGAATAGTGTTTTCTTATAAATTCTATTTTATCCTACCACACCCCCTCCCCCCAAAAAAAAATTAGGAATATACATCTTATCCAGGAAGAAAATAAAGGAAAATTAATAATGGATTTTAATATACTTCAGAAATTAAAAACAAAACAAAACCAACCAAACAAAAAAAACCCACCACAACCAGAACCAACAAACACCTCTGACCAAGCAAAGAGGATTTTAGGAGATTTTTGGTTCCTGTTTGTGCTACAGCTGAGAAGCAGCTGCCCAGCAGCCCCCAGGAAACAGTACCTCTTTTGGTTCCTGACTTCTCCATAAAGATTCAAAGCAGATGACTTGGGCTCCTTACTGGGAGCTGAGATCCTCTCCAATAAAAGGAGCAGGCTTGATGCTTTTTAGCATTTCTGCAGTAAAAAACAGGGACAAACAGAAGAGTGCCCTGAGCTATTCCTGCTCTCCCTCCCTCAGTCGCATTGTGCCATTGCATTGGGGTTCACCACATTTCCTAGAGCAGCCAGGTCTTTGCAGCTCCTCTGTCCCACAGAAGAGCCACTTTCCAGAAGGTGTGTTTAGTGCTTCACCTCCATCCAAGGTGCCAAGCAGGGAGGGCATTTTCCAAAGCAAATACCACTGCCTTGAACCCAGATAGGGATGGTGAGTGCATGGGTGGGGACACCGTGTGTGTAGGGTCTCTTTCACTGTGATATTTAATGTGGAGTGGAAAATATCCTCGTCTTCCACCTCCTTCTCCTTTGCCTGCCCATCATCTTTGGGCTCAGCTTTCAGCACGGGACTGGCAGCTCCAAACAGCACCCTTCAGCATTGCCAGCCAGAAGTGGGCAAAACTTGCCTGTCAAAACCAAAATGTTTTTACAAAATACAGGGCTCAGTTCCTTTTATTTGTTCTTTGCAGGTTTTAGGGAATTACACTCGGAAGCTCTAAGGGCTTTTTCAGCAGTGGAGGGTATAGCCATCCAGCCTTTTCCATCTGCTCTGACTCATTTCAGCTCACACAGAAGTGATTAGACAATCACGGGACTCCGGGAGCTACAGCTTTAAGGAAAAGCACAAAGTATTACAGACTTTGCAGGAAAAAGAAGAGTTGGCAGGGAACAGCTACAAGGGCTCCTGTAAGGAACCAGGCTGAGAAAACACCCATGCCCCAGACTTTCTTCACGCAATTTCCTCTGCTTCTGAAATATGTGCTTTCTCTTCCCTCATTATCCAAAGCAAAGGCACTGAAGGGAATGTATTATTTGGAGAAGAAAGTACAAAACAGAAGAGTTTGGACTGGAAGTAAAAGCCCAAGTAAGCTGTCCTCAAAAACTGGGGTGAGCAAATTGGTGGGGTGTAGGGAAGAGAGAGGGAATAGATCAAGGAGCTCATATAATCCAGTATTGTAATAAAGGCCCAGAATTCAGGAAGGGATCACACAGGGATCACTGCTTTCCTGCTGACTGGATTCTGTGCTGCTGCAAAGTCTAGAATCCTTTTTTCAGGTCACAAACTCAGGAGGAAGCAGGCAGCACCTCCTCACACATGATCCTGGCTCAGCTACACGCTCAAGCAGAGGACATTTAAGCCAGGCTGTGGATTTCAACAAACCTTCCTTCCAACAGCAGCTAACCCTGGCCAAAACTGGCTTGGGTTGGGATTAATCAAAGTCACAAGGCCACAGGGAGGGGGGAAGTGGCAAGTTCAGCTATTGTGGCTTCCACCACAAGGTCTTTCCTCACCTTTCCTCATCACACAAACCGAGCCCAGAGTCATGGGCATCTGAATAGCTGCCCTTTTGTACAAAAGACTAAAAATACAGCCAGAGACTCAATCTCCTTCTTCCATTGTCCCAGCTAAATCTGGCATTTAAATGGTCAGGAGCAAGTTGTCCAGTGCAGTGTTGATCCCTGGCTTGCTCCAAGTCTGACAAGCATCCCTTCTCAAACTTCCTGAGCCTTTTCTAGTGTTTCTTCACCTTCCAATTTCATAAAGAAAAAGCATGTTTTGCATCAGGAAAAAAAAAAACCCTCAAACCCACACCTTGATTGCGGCAGGAGGAGAGCAAGCAGCTACGGTTCAACACCTTTGGATTTCACAAGAGGATTCAGCAGCACATTTCCCTGCTGGCAACCTGCCCTTCTGTATCCTTCCTGCAGTTCACCCAACAGCAGCTGGGGAAGTATTGGAGCACCTCCTCAAAACAGCAGACACAGGGCAATAGGGATGCTTTATGGATTCCATGGGCAGTGCTGGGACTAATGAAGTATTGGCAGCCTGCACCCTGGCCTTCCATGGCAATCAGAGTTTCCATGATGATCTCCTAATGTGTGCCTTTGACACTTGCTCTTCACCTCTCCTCAAAAGTAAACGGGTTCAATAAAGGTTTATTTTAACCCTTAGTTTGCAAATCGCAGCCCTGAGAAAGTCAGCATCATGTACCCACACCAGCTCAGCTACAGCCAGGAAATAGCTGGAGCAAAATTCACCATTCTGCCGAGCTTTGTTTGCCATAGAGGAGAAACAAAACCTCTCTTATCCTTCCCCAGGGAAGGGCAGAGAGGCGTAGGAGTTAGCTCCCAACCTTGGGCGCTGCAGCCCAGCCAGATGCAGAACAAAAGCATAGCTGAGCACATAGAAAAGAAAAAAAAATAGAAAAAGCAAGAAGTCACTCTGTAAAGAGCAGCAAATGCCATTCCTGGTTTAACACACTGGGTCACACCCACCACTTGTGAAAGGACAGGAAGAAAAACTGACCTAAGACATCACAAGCACCCACTACTAACCTGCTGGGGGGAAGAAACATTCCCTTCACTAGGCCACAGTGCAGCTGCCCTTTAAAAGTTATTCAACAGCTGCTTCCCCCCAGGTTGTAATTCTCATGTTCAGCAGCAGCTGATCTCTCTCTGTGCTCCTTTAGTGGGACAAGGTTCAGAGCCATATTCTATCCTTGCTAACAGATCTGCAAATAAGACTTAATTAACCCTGAGAGATTTGAACAGTGGGGCTTTTTCTGTAAAAAAGAAAAAGAGGATTATCAGGTTTGAGCTGCTCCTGTTTCACAGGGAAGCTTAGAAAGCAAACAGGTTTTGCTCTGATTTGGTTTTCCTGTTGCTGCCTGGGGCAATCAGAAGATATATGAAATTTACAGTGATTTCTAGTAAAAGTGCCTGGGTTTCCCCGGCTTGCTCTGAAAGCTGTTCCAAGGTCAGCCTCCCTGCTGACAGTGGCTGTTCCTCCTACAGGTGTCCACACAAAGCAGGGGATCTCCTTGGTGGGCCTGCTCCTTTTCTCTCCCTGAGGCTTATGGGGTTTATGCCAGGAGGGTCCTGCCCTGTGTCACACACCATCTCTGGCTACACAACACACCCTTCAAACGAGACCCACCATGACCAGAGGTGCCAAGGTGCAGAAGCATGTCTCATCCTTACAGGCTGCCAAGATATAACAGTGCCATTTCCTGGAGCTGGATCTTCCAGAGGTCCAGCTCCAGGGCTTGGCTGACCCTATGGACATCCCAGTGAAGTCCCCAGGCTTCTGGGCCTGGGTCTCTGTTGTTTATCTGCTCTGGTGCTTCTGTTTCAGACTCTTCATTGGAAAGGCCCTTCTCTGTTGTGAGCAAGGCTTCAAAGGTCCTGGTGCCCTTACTGTGTATAAAGTAACAAGGATTTAGTTATCACCAAGCCAGATGTTATCTTCCCCTTGTAAGCAGACCCACATGGTTACAGCATGACTACCAGGGGATTGTCAGAATCCACTGCCTGCCCTTCTGCAAACAGGGCTGAGCCCTGGGGAGAATTAAAACACCCCCCCCACAATAAACCCAACCTGGCAGTCAAGCAAACTAGTACCAGTCACGTGTAGGAGTGGATCTGTCAGCCAGTGGCTGGGCAATCTCAGTCCTGAAAGGTGTTTCAGGATAGGATGAATGTATGTCTGTCTGGGTAGCACCAAATCAGGTTTCTGTGTGTCCACCGTGGTGCTCAGAGTGGAAGCACATGCATGATCTGATGCTGGAAGGGATTCCCTGCTGGCCATATGCTCCTGCTGCTTCCCTGCCTAGGGCCAGACTGACCCTGAATAGACCTGTTCAGCTCCTGACCCAGCTGTATCAGGGAGAGAAACTCCCCCTGCAAAGAAAAGGCGATAAAAGATGAGATTTCAGGCTCACGTTGCTACAGGTGGCACAAAGGGAGGGAGAAGGGAACATGTGCCAGGGACAGAAAAAGAGCCCGGGATGGATTCTTCTCTTCCCCACCTCACGTGGATTTAGGCACGTCATGAAATGGCAGGGGCACAGAAAAGGTGAGATACAAACAACACATGAGGGCAAGGAAATAAGCTGCATTGACAACCCTCACTGCTGAGAGCATGAGAATGGGGAACCTCTTCCAAGCTAAGGCTTCTTAAAGGTTTCACCAACATTTGGGAACATTGATAAGACTACACTGTCTCAGAAACATCTTAACACCAAGGGCTTGGCTAAAATATTAATAAGTCACTGTTGCCAGAATTGATTTTCATACTGTAAAGACCATCTCATGATGTTGCGGGTGAGGAGAAGAAGAAGACACCCTGCAGCAGAGACCACACTTTGGTCTGTGCCTGCGGCCCTGCATGGCACTTCACGAGTAAAACCCAGTGGGTGACACAGCTGAATAGCTCAGCACACACTGAGCACCCAAAACCCGAGTCACCCCTGGGGCTTTCTGGGTGCTGAGAACTTGCCACTAAGAGGTGGTTCTCACTTCCTTCTATTTGGAGGGGAGAGAATGGGCCAAGTCATGATTTTGCAGGCATTTGCTCTCCTGCTGGGGCTCAGGGTGAGTAACTGGTGCCATTTGGCACAATCAGCTCCTTTTTGCTGGGGTTTCCTCTTCATACACTGGCTGGTCAGAAAGAAAAGGAGCTTTACTTGGTTGATCTTAAATAGAGTTCCCTTCTTGAATGGTGTGTTGGGAGACTGTGGTGCCCAGATGGGGAGTTTTCCACATTTGTAGAGAGCAAGAAGACATGGATTTACCCAGCTGGGGATGCTGCTGACCTTACTAAGATGCTGACAGGCATCTGATGGCATTTTTTTTGCTACAGTGCTGCTCCAAAGCAAATGACACTGTTACAAACACACTTGCAGCCTACCTGTGATCCCTCCTCTCTTCTCACTTGCCTTTTTTCTCTGTGACAGCGGCTTTAAAAGCTGAACCAGAAAGCACAAGGCTTCCTGCTCACCTGGGAGAGCAGCAGACTGGTCTTGCTGGGATGGGGGACATGAGAGGCATTTCTTACTGGTGTCACTACTTCAAGGTTTGCCAGCCTCCCTCCTCAACAGGCATCCCCCTTGGCTCTCATCACATCAAGGAGAATCTTTTGCACTGCAGGTTTGGAAAGCGTTTGCTGTGATTAAAAATAGACTGACTTCTTTATTTCTCCCTCAGCAGACTTAGAGAAGCGGAATTGAAAAAGGAACAGAAAATGTGGAGCGGGGTCCACGTTTGAAAATCTTGCACATGTTGAGGGGGTGAGCTGCAGGATGGAGCAGAAGGGTGTGTGGAGCTCAGGCAAAAGCAGGGTATCCCACCAAGCTCCCTTCCTTGCTGTGTCCTCTTGCTTTGCGAATACCTGCTGGGGAGGGAGAGAAAGATCCACTGAAAATCAACCTGGGGAGCTCAAAGGACAGGATTTCCTGGGGCTGCACAAGCTGGACTAGCTGGGAGAGCAGACACAAAAAATATCAGCCACAGAGACTGGATAGAAACTGGCCAAGTATCAGTTCTCCATGGAGAGCAGTGACTCCTTCCTCAGGTGCTGAGCAGTGGGTGGCAAACGCTGCTGGTTTATGGACAGCCTTCTCCTTGCTGTTTCCTGGCTGCCCCCAGGGCCACTGTTTGGGCTTCCTGCCCTTTTCCTGGGCAATTTGCTTTTTCTTCTTCGGTGACAACACCTTCCCCTCGAAAGCTGATGTACCAGGGCTGTGCATCGTGCTGTGGGACCTGGAACACCCCCGGGGAGAGAGGAACAGGCACTGCGGGGGGAGAGAAGGTTTGGGCAAGGAGCAGGCAGGAGCCTTTTTTGGGGTTCAAACGAAAAAGAGAGGGGGAAGGAGGAACAGAAAAACAGATGTGGGACCTGGCAACACTCGCTTTCCCCTTCCAGCCTGCCGGGCCAGAAAGCACGGAGGGAGCTCGGCTCGCTGGGAGAGGAACCCCCCAAACCAAAGGCAGCACCCGCTCCCAGTAAGGGCTGCAGCTGTGGAACTGGGACCAGTTTGCAAAGCAGGGGAGCGGCAGCGAGGGCCCGCCAGGTGGCACCCGGGGAGGGGAACAGCAGCATCCCAGCGCTCTGAAAACGGGGCTGAAAACACCGAGTTTCAAAGTCTGGCTTTTTTTACAGCCTTTTGCATCGCACCCATCAGCGGCAGAGAGGGCGGGACACCTCGCTGATGGTTAAACGGGGAGAGGGTTCCCAATAGGAGGGAAGTGTTTCATTTTTCATGGAATTGTTAAAAAAGCACAAACAACAACAAACAACCCCCCCCAACCAACAAAAAAAGAACGAACAAAAAAACCCCAAAAACAAACAAAAAAAAAACAAAAAACACCAAAACCCAAACAAAACCCCCCCAACTAAAGAAACAAAAAAACACAACGAAAACCCAAGACAAACAAACAAAAACACCCCAACAAAAGAACCCCAGTGCCCAAGAGGAAAAGTCCAAGGACTTTTACCCCAAGGACTTGGGGTAAAACAATGTAATCTGTAGGGGACTAAATCTTCATCACAGATTTTTGCTCAATTTCGTCTTTTAGTTTTAGAAATATTTAACTCAGTGAGCAGAGGGCTTATCCATGTCCCAGATCATGGGCAGGGACACCTTCCACCAGCCCAGGGTGCTCCAAGCCCTGTCCAACCTGGCCTTGGACAATTCCAGGGATCCAGGGGCAGCCACAGCTTCTCTGCCCAACCTGTGCCAGGGCCTGCCCACCCTCCAAGGGAAGAATTTTTTCCTAATATCTCATCTAAACCTACCCTCAGGGAGTTTGAAGTTGCTTTGGGCTTGCTTCCATGGCCCAGATACCTCATCATGTGCTGTTCTCTTCACCCTGAGCTGACTCAGTCACCTAATCCAGTCAAGAATCATCTGCTTCTCTGAGTTAGGGGTGGACTTGCGTGATCCTAAAGGTCCCTTCCACCCCAAACCAGTCTGGAATTCCATGATGATTCTATGATCTCTCCCTGCATTTATTTTCCATCGTTTCCTTCCTTCTGCTCCCAGCAGATGGAGCCACCAGCGCTTAAAACGGAGAGAAGTGGTTCGGGACACGGATAAGCCCTGCTGCTCACTGAGTTAAATGTTTCTGAAACAAAAAAGATGATATTGTGCAACAATCTGTGATGAAGATTTAGTTCCCTACAGATTACATCGTTTTACCCCAAAAAAAAACCCCTTCATTTTGTGCTCTACAGGTTAACACAGATGATATAACCGAAAGAGCCCTCTGTTTTATTCCCAGAATGTTCATTCTCTCACCTACAGACTCCCTGAGATTTTCCATCAAAAATATTCCTTGTCCCCTGCATATGATTTCAAGTTTTACCCCTCCAAAGTTCCCCTACCTGTCCACTACTAATTACCAGTTTACCTTAAAATTTAGCTTATTTATTACCACAAGATTTACCCCCAAAATGATCATTTTGTAGATTGCCTGCATTTTACCACCAAAAGAACCCTCGCTGATTACCTCTAGGTTATTGAAAATTTTCATTCTGTCCCCTACAGATAATCCCAGATTTTACCCCCCAAATACTCACTGTCCCTTACAGATTACCTAAAGCTTTGCACCCAAAATTTTCCCTCTCTCTCCACTACTGATTACCTCATTTTCATCTCAAATTGTTCATTCTCTTCCCTACAGACTAACTCCAATTTTAACCCCAAAATGTTAATTTTGTCCCTTACCACGCTGACATGAGAGGTAGCTGTGATGTCTTTGATGGTTTATGCCCCTTTCTAAGACCCTCAAAGTGCCCTCAGACTCATTTCTGGGGCCTTCCACCAGAGGACTGCATATGATCCACAGTGTTACATCACAGTGTAAAATTCTCCCCTCAGGGGAGGTACCAGGGCATTCCCACCTGAGTCTGAATGTATATTAACCAATGAAGTCTATAATTTGAGGGCTTCCCCCAACCCCAATGGATAAAGGCTCAGGCCAATGAACATTTAAATTGCAATAATCAAGTCTTGTCACTGGATCCACAGGTGATGAGGTCTTTCCTTTCCCCTATCTACTCTTACCCTTTCTTTCTAATTCTTCTTTTCCTTATGCATTTTCTTAAATGATAATTTTATACCTTTATATGCCTGTATTTCAATAGATAATAACCAAAATGGCTACACACCTCCTTTCCATTGCAACCAAATTGTCCCAAAATAAACCTGCCATACACACACACACACTTTTATATATATTTATATATGTGTGTGTGTGTGTGTGTGTATATATATACATATGTATGTATGTATGTATTTAAACACTGGTCATTCACTGTTGTTGCACTCTAATCTGCCTCCAGGGGTCTATTAACAAGAACCTCAATTACCCCACTTTCAGGGGTAAGAAGAACAGGGGACAGAATTTAGTGACACCTAACCCTCAGGAAGATTTCTAGGCAGACACTGCCCTGGTGATAATAGGGCAAAAATCGGTGGAGGCTTTTTTAAGTCGATGTGGTCACCGCCACATCATCAGCTTGAACCGAGGGCAGAAAATCAGCATCAGCTGCCTTTATTCCCCAGAACCCCAGAGCATCCTGGTTGCTATAGTAACACATCCCCCTTTCCTTACTCCTGATGTCATTCTGGGGACTGCTCCCTTGCCTCTTCCTGCACAGCAGGCATATCTGTGTGTCTGTGTCTGTGTGTGTGTGTGTGTGTGTACACACACGTGCAGCATGCAGAGAGAGGAGAACAGTCTCTGTAATTTCTGGGGAAGAGGAATGGGGGACAAAGGGAATGTGATCCCGCAGCCGGGGAAGGGCGGAGGAAACACAACTCCCTGCCTCTCACGCCGCCTCTCCCGGCAGTTTTAGGGGTGGAGAAGACACTTTGTTTCTGCCTGTGCCAGCTTTACTTATTGATGAAGCAGGAAGGTGATCTCCATCCCGAGCTCCGTGTGTGTGTGGGTGTGTCTGTGTCTGGGTGTGTATGCAGAGAAGGCAGGGAATACACCCAGGGTCAAGGGTGGAGTTCAGCCCAGGCTGTGCCCCACGTGTGGGGAAGGTCCCTCCTCTGCTCCTGCCACCCTCCAGGACCACCACAAAAGCCTCCTATAAAGGCAGTGCCACCCCACTAGTGTGAGTGTCCAACTCCCCACCAGCCTCTCTCTGCCCCCATCACAAAATTATTTACATATTAGGGTTGTATTTTCACCAAGATCTCCTCTGCCCACAAAACCCGAGGCAGAATTCCCCGTTTCAGTTGAAATAACAAGCAAGGAGCTTAGAAGTGCTTTGCCGTGTTTCACTTAGGAGAGTTTCACCACAAAACTCCTGCAGTGTGCAGCCAGCCAGACTTACCCGCTCTTGTTTGACATGATCAACCTGACAGCCTACACAGGCCTCATCCTGCAAGCCCTGGGTTTGCCTCATTTAGGCAGAGTTTCCCAGACTCTGCCCTTCACCCTGGCTCCATTAGCGACACTGTGGAAGCCAGAGCCACGGCAGGAGGGTACCGGAGTCACTGCAGCTGGATCACAGAGTTACTGACTGTGGGTGCCCGCTAAACCCAGGAAAAGTGGATGGGTGGGTGGGTGGATGGATGGATGGATGGATGGATGGATGGATGGATGGATGGATGGATTAAAGGAAGGAAGGATGGAGGCTATACCATGAACATCACACCCAGGCTTTCCTGCCTTGATGTTTGCATACCAGCTGTGCCACCAGCCACCGGCACTCTGTGAGCAAACCCATCCCCATCACCTTGGCTAATAGGAAGCCACAGAGGAGTGATGCAGGTCATCGCACCTGAATGCCAAGAAAACCTGCATTTCTCTGCCTATGCCACATGCGTAGCAGGAAAACTATGCCAGGAATGCAAAAGAAGGCTGAAAATTTTTATGGGGACTAGTTTTTTTGGATCTCTCCCTGCCTTGCAGAGCCAGATGTCTTTCAGCTCCTCAGTGTCTGATGTTACAGAGCTCTGAGGGAGCTGTATGGATGAATTTCTGCGCGTAAATCAAAATAGCCATTTCTGTGCCATTTAATGCTCCAGAACATAAGCCTGCCCTGCGGACAGTGTGACAGGCAGTGTCCCCCAATGTTCCTGGGCTGCTGATATAAGGTATTAATAAGGAACTAACACTGAGAGGGTTAATTGAAATAATTGTAGGGACTTTTGCTGAAGTCGCAAAGACAGGCTGCATGGTTGAGGCCATAAATAGCTAACAATATAGAAACAAGGAATATGTTATGGTTGCTCTCAGTACCTGGCCTTGAGGCTTCTAAAACAGAATGGACACCATATAAAACTAAGATAAATCAGGAAATATGTCAAGAAAATAAGGTAATTATAGAAGTTTGCTAATTAGACCGGTTCAAGTTGCTAACAAAACTGGTTTAAGTTACTTTTTGAGCCAAGTTGAAAAGGACACAGCGAGGAAGACCCACGACCTTCATCCCCAAGACCCCCGAAGACCCCGGCCCAGGAAAAATGGAAACCAATGCGCAAAGGTTTGGAGTGGATATCAGGAGAAGATTTTCTCCAGTAGGACAGTGGGCAGAGAAAGCTTGTCCTGGCTCCATCCTTGGGGGTTTGCAGGATAACGCCCTGACCACCCCAGTGTGATCCCGCTTTGGGCAGGAAGCTAGACATGAGCCTGCAGCCCAAATCACGCCGTGGTACCCTGGAGGGCTCTCGCTTTGACACTTTGGCGGGGTGTCTGTGAGTTCCAGGCTCCCATTTCCTCCCTTTCCGCACCCCGGCGGCCAGGCGGCCCCTTCCAGCGATCCGGGGCCGGCAGCTCCCGGTTCCCCGGCGTGGCGAGTCGGGAAGGGGACAGCGGGGAAGCATCGGGGGACTGGCCCGGGGACCCTGCCCGGCTCCGCCCCGGGACCCGCGTCCAGGCGCCGGGACCGCTCCCCCCGCCGCTGCCCCGGGAGGGAGGAAGGAAGGAAGGAAAGAGGGAGGGAAGAGGGGAGGGAGGGAGAGAGGGAGGGAGGATGACAGCACCGTGAAGAAAAGCAGGGGGACCCGCTGCCCAACCTCCTCCCCGCACGGCAGGACCGGGCGAGCTCGCCCCGCGGAGCGGCCGCCGCCGTGGGTAAGCGCATCGGGGGCCGGGGCTGGCACCGACGGGGCCGGAGCGATGGGGCAGCGGCAGCCCCGGGGCCAGGGGGAGCACGGCGGCGGGGGTCGGGCCTTTCCCGGGCGCGGGGGGGGAGTTGCGGGAAGTTGGGTGTGAGAAGAAGGGAGGCGGCTCCGAGCCCCCCACCCAGCCCCGGGCGGCCCGCGGGGCTCGACGGCCGCATCCCCCCGCGGGGCGGCCCCGGGCTCCGCCGGCTCCTTTGTGCGCCCTCCGGCCTCGGCCGCTCCTTTGTCTCCGTGCGGGGCCCCTCGCCGCCCGCTCCCGCAGCGGGGCAGCGCCGGCGGTGCCTCCCAACATCCCTCTCTCCTTCCCTCCATCCCTCTCTCCTTCCCTCTCTCCTTCCCTCCATCCCTCTCTCCTTCCCTCCATCCCTCTCTCCTTCCCTCCATCCCTCTCTCCTTCCCTCTCTCCTTCCCTCCTTCCCTCTCTCCTTCCCTCCCTCCTTCTCTCCATCCCTCTCTCCTTCCCTCTCTCCTTCCCTCCATCCCTCTCTCCTTCGCTCCCCTCGGCCGACAGCCGGATCCCAGCGCCCTGCCGCCGAGCGAGAGTCTTTCCTGCACATGACTGCCCCGTGCCTTTCTTTCGTGGAAAAAGGAAAAAAAAAAAACCAACGGGGAAAGAAAACAATCAATGGAACAGAGTCGGGCTCTGCGGCGGCAGCGCTGAGCCTCCGTCCGGAGCGAAGCGCGGCTGGGGCGACAGAAGGAGACTTTGGGAAAGGAGACTTTCCCACAGCCATCCCGGAGTTGCATCATCCGGCCTGTCAGCCCCTACCAGGGAGCGCTGGAAAGTTGTCCTCACCCTTTCCCCTCCTGCCTCGGGGCCGCGCGGGACACCCTGGCCCTCGGCTGGCTCCGGGAACCCAGGAGCCGGCGGCATTTCTGCTGGAGCTGGGGCTCCGACAACCCTCACGGCCTCAGAGGGGACCTGGCCGGCATGGGGGTACCTTGGAGGGGGAAAAGTCTGTCCCAGCAGAGCCCCCAGTCAGTGCCTGCTGTGATTTCAGTAGCTGCTCCCGGCCGTATTTCGGGGATCCCCACTGCCTTTGCACCGAGCCTGGCTTCGGTGCCCTGGGGAAAGAAAGTGTCTCTTTCCACAGGCAGCGCTTTACACCACCACACCAGGACAGGGATTTAACTCCGTGATTTCCCCACATCTGCCATGTTGCTTCAGTGCAGGACTCATTTTCACACTCTTAGTCTCCCTGTGCTGCCAAGCCCCAGGCAGAGGTCACCATTCTGCCCAGCAAAAAACATCTATTGCCACCAGTCCCTCCCAGAGGTCCCTGGAGTACTACAGACTCCTGTCTTGGGGTGAAAGGGGAGAGGGGCAGGGCACAGAGAGAGCGGTGTCCCTGCTTTTGGCTTGGGTTTGGTGAAGGAGCTTCCAGGCTAATGGGGAGCAGCGAGGTGAAGGAGCGCAGGGCAGTGGGAGGGACCGGGGGCTCTGCGCCCTGGAGAAAGGGCTCATTGAGGCAGGGCTGGGCATTTGTGGTTCCCAGCATGGCTGGGGGCGGCCAGCACGCACAGCAGCCGGCATTGTGCTGCCAGCACCGAGCACAGAGGGCTGGGCAGTCCTCTCACCCACCTTGGTGGTCTGCTCCCTGGACCCCCTTGCTGCCCGCCAGCTTGGCCCGTTCAGTTGCTCACCTTTGCTGCAGGTGGTGCTGCAAAACCCACCCCAGAGGTGTCTGTGGTTTCCAGCAAGCTGGTTTCAAGGTTGTAGGTGTTTTAGCTGCCTCCTGGTCCAGATCCAACCCCAGAGGCCAGTCCCTGCCTGGCAGACACACACGTTTTCCCCCGTGTTCAGCACAGATCTCTCTGTGTCCCATCATGTTCACCATGGGAGCAGCAGCTCTCCTCTCTGCTGGGTCAGGAGAAAACATCCCTCCTGAACACCACCAACGTGAGGGAGAGCAAAGACAGGTCTGTCCTGGCCATGAAGCCTGTGCTGGTCCTGTCACTGGCATTACTGTGCCAACACCTGCCTCTAAATCCCTTCTTGGATTCAGTGCTTCTTGGGAGATGAGGATCAAGGACAGCTCATATGGGTCATCCCAGAGCTCAGGGTGGGACAATAAAGAGTGGACAGGAGACAGTCTTGTGCACCTGGAGTTTCAGAGCTCATGCAATGAAAACAAAGTTGTTTCAGGAGTGCCTGTTTGTACCAAGAGCCGCTGCTGCTGCTCCTGAGTGTAACCTCTGAGCCAGAAGGACTTTCCATTCCCAGCTTTCCTCTGATGGGCAGTTCCTGGGCTGTGACTATGATGAGGCCTGCGACTATTCTTGGCAGATTTATAGACATTGTAGGAGGTGACTTTCCACAACCCCCTTCCTTTTTTTTAACTTGACTAGACATGTTTTTAACCAAAAAATACCTGCCTGGACAGACTCCTTAGATATGCTGCAGGGCAAAGCAAAGCAGTGCTGTGCTTGTGCCATGCCTTGAAGGAGAGCCAGCACCAGGGTGAAAATTGCTGGGAGATGAAAGAAAAGTGGGAAGCTCTAGTGGCACATTTCCCAATGCCAGCCTTGGGAGAAAGTTGGGAGCGGAAATAGTTGATAAAGTAAATACAGAGGATTTTTTTTTCCCTGGGTTGCAGACAAAGAGCAGTGCAGAGAGGAGATAAGCCCATGTTCCTCGTCTCTTTTTTATTCCACCCCTGTGTTTTGTTGGTCTGCATGTCTGCTGGAAATCTGATGAAGCAAAGGATCATGGAGGGAATTACCCAGCGCAGCAGCAGTGCTGGGGGCAGTGAGCTCAGCTGCAGATCCCTGTAGGGCCCCATGGAGGGATGTTTGGGAGCAGATGGGGGCTGGATGGACAGAGGGATCTGGGTCAGGGAAGGAGCTTGCATGTAGGTGCTTCATTGCTGCTCCTCATCCGGAGCTCAGTTGTTGCCTGTTGAGTCATTGGAGGAAAATGTGACTTCATCCAGTCTCACCTCCACTTGGCTTCCCCTGCCAGCCACCGGTGCCTTTCTTTCCTGGAACCCACCTGGTGAAGGTTCAGGACAGCCAGAGGAGGGGGATGAGAGCCCCAAGGCTTTATGGAAGACATTCCCTTTCCCAAAACCAGGCTGAGACCTCCAGCTCTTCTCTCCCAGTCAGGCAGTCCTGCAAAACACCCCGAAGAAGGGCAACAAGAGCTGGGCTACACCTACAGCTCGAGCTTCACACCTGTGCTGTGCTGCACAGATCCCTTGGGTGCAGGACACCCACAGCAGCTCATGGTCACAACAGGCAGGTCCCACTCAGTACCAGCCCTTACACCTCCTGCGAGGCCATGTCTGTATCCAACAGGGCAGCAAGAAATTCTCCTGGGAACATCATTTCTGTGTGACTTCAGAGATGATGAATAGAGCTATTTTCCTGTCCCTCATTCCTCTCCCCACAGGCCTTGCTGTCCTCCCTCTGGGGTTATGCTGCTCTTCTCACCCCTCCTGCACCACCACTGGGAACATCCATCCCATGAACTGACTTGCTCCAGTGGACTGGAGTGATTTGGTGTCTCCATTACTGTCCGAGTCCTTCCTTCTTGCTGTGGCAGCGTTAGGTTAATTTGCTGGTAGCAGCAGATCCCACCTGGGCAGCTTTGCATGGAAACAAAGTCCCCACTGCCACCCCAAAGAAAGCACCTGTGCTGGCTTTGTCTCAGCTTGGAAATCCGTACATCCTTTATTATCTTGGCAGTGGGAATCGTAGCCATCCCTGCTGAAATGTAAAGCACTTCCAGCCTGAGGGGTAGGAAAAGTCAGGGAGCAGCACGTGAGCTGTGGGTGCTGCTGTCCAGGCCTCCTCAGTTTAGCGTTCCTGGAAATTATTCCTCTTTGCTTTGGGATGTGCAGGGCAAGAGGAGAGTGCTGGCTGGCCGCTGCCTGCTGTCACCAGGGGTGATGTCCCTGACCCATCTGTCTGCTCACACCAGCACATCCCCCAGGAGCGGATGCTGGCAGGGCACCCCGGGGCGACAGCAGCATCCCGGTGCTTCTCCTCATCCCTCCCATCCCAGCGGAGCCCTGGAGAGGAGCACACGGGCCACACAGAGCCCCTCTGTTCCCACTCACAAAGGGACGCTTGTGGCTTGCACACTGCCCCAGCCTGGCTGTGCCTCGTGGGCCCCAGCAAGGAAGAGCTTTAGGATGCCAAGTGGCCTCTGCCAGCCTCAGAGGGTCACTCGTGTGTCCCCAGCCCCACCAGTCAGCCCTGATGGGGCCCCTGTGTCTGTCACTGCTGCTCTGCGGGTCCCGGACTGGATGCTTGCAGCTGGCTGTTTATTTAATGAATTATGTCTGCCCCAGGCTTGGGAATGAGGATTTTGCCAGCACTGCTGGACATGGCTCTCTGTGTCATCCCTGTGAATAATTCCTGGTCTGTGGCTCATTTGTGGTCGGGCAGCTGGCAGCATTAGAGGGGGGAAAGCTCCGGGCTGGCTTTGCCCAGGGATTTGTCTGAGGAAGTGGATGATGCCATCCCCCTGTGTGCATGCTGAGGGCAGCGAGAGGATTGTCCCCAGCCCCAGGCAAGGGCAGGGATGGAGACTGTCACTCCCTGGGATGCCACAAGCCCAAAAGTCCTTTGCCATAGCCAAACCAGCAACTCCAGCAGGTGCTGAGAGACACGGCCACACACCAAGGGCTTTGTGTATTTGATTTCTTTTCTCGGTTGCTCAAATACTCCGACAAGTCCTGTCATCGCAAGGGCACGACCGAGGAGGGGGGACCTGGGGGGCTGCACGGCAAAAGGCACCTGCCCCAGCTGCTGGCATGTCCCTGGGGAGCAGTGTGCTGACAAACAGAGCCAACAGAGCTGTTAAACACACACAAACGTGTGTGCCGGGCGATGCCGGTGCCGCTCGCTGAAGGGGGAAGCCAGGGAGCTGCTGAGAGAGGGCTGGGGAGCTGCCAGGGCTCTCCAGAGTCCCTGCATCCCACCGAATCCTGAGTTTCGTGGGTGCGTGGGTGCAGATGTCTCTTTTTAGAAGCTTTTGCTGGGAAGGAGGTGGCTGAAAGCCAAGCCCTGGGAGTTGAATGGTTTGCTCAAGCCAGGAAACTCCTGATCCTCACACAGAGAGGACTGGGGACCGGACAGGCTGGGATGCTGCCCTGGCCAAGGGGCACGTCCCACCCCTCCTGCCCATGTTCCCTCCTTCCCAGCAGGAGGGGCATATAGCGAGCAACACCAAAAAATGCACATTTTCGCCAAGAGCACGACGCAGAGGAGGTTGGGATGTGATGCAATGCCTGGCAGGGCTTCCCCACTCCACACCCTGCCGAGGGATGCGGGTACCGTGGCTCGGCCGAGGCATCTCCCCTCCAAAAAACCCCAGGGCCCCCCAAAGGATGGGGCTCTGCCTGGCTCCCCCCTTCACCCCAGAAAGCAGGGGTGGGACGGGCTGCTGGGGTCATGCTGGCAGAGCCAAACGAAAGCTAAATAGACTTTCCCTGAGTCACCAAAAGTCTGGCCAAGAAAGCAGGACGAGCAAACAGCGTCACCCACACAGCTGGCCAGGCGTGCGAACCAGCGGGCAGGTAGCAGGTGCCAGCAAGCCCTAGGAGTGTAAATTTGCACACTTGACACTTGCTGGGGACCTGCTCCAGAGTCCCAGACAGCAGGCTTGGCCCCCAAAATCTCCACCACATCCCAGCTGGTATGTGGGTTTGGAGCAACTCGGAGTGGTTTTTACCAACACCCCGATTTCAGCACTGGGAGGAGGAGGAAGAGGAAGGATGTAGGGTGGTCTTTTCTGCTGGGTGGGGATTCCAAGTCTCCCGGTTTTGCATCCCACACCAAGTGGCTGCACCATCATTTGGGGTTTTCTTTTTCTTTTTGGCAAAATGCCCCCCGAGCATTTTATGCCCCGGGCGGGGGGGGGGACTGGCAGCAGCAGCATTTTCCGGCCAGGCATCGAAAGTCTCTGGGTTTCATTTTCAAGGCTGAGCAGCTGCTGTGCTGGGGGAAGGCGGAAGCCACACAGACCCACACTGGGGCCCTATGGCACAGCCTCCAACCCTCCCCAGAAGTAGCTCTTTCCAAAGGCTGGGAGCCACGATGCGCCACAGACCGGGATGATCCGAGGGATGCCACGCTGCCAGCAGCAGGGAGCAGGCAGCTGTCAGGGCGGCAGGGATTGGGTTTCAGGGTGGGCAGGGGTGGCTGGTGGAAGCGTGGGAAGGGGTCTTGTTGGGCAGATGTATTTTGGGAAGGAGGGGGAGCAGCCGATGGGGCCTGCGTGCAGCTGCTCCTCGGGGGTGGGACGGAGCAGTAGGGAGGAGCTCTCCCTCTTTTACTTCTCTTGTCAAGCCTTTCTTGGGAAGGTTCAGCCTCTGACACTGCCTGCAGGGAGCCACCACCATGCTGACCACTCGTCTCCCCACAGGCAGGGCTGGCAAGGCAGAGGATGCCCTAGCTCAGGAGACCTTCCCGGCGGACGGGAGGGACCTGTGTGTGTGTTACCCATGGAGATCCGACGCGCTTTACCCCAGGACATCCGGGAGCTGCTGCACTTCTTGAAGATGAGGAGCAAATACGCCGTCCTGCTGGTCTTCGTCGTCAGCCTCGTCATCATCGAGAAGGAGAACAATTTCCTCTCCAGGTAGGGAGCGGGTACCTGAGCCACCCTCTCTTTCCCCCACATCCCAAGCTCCTGTGCAGTGGGAGCCCCCCAAATCCCCCGCCGGGGCGCAGGGGTGGTCCCGCTGTCCTCCAGGCTGGGCTGGGTCTCCCCGCAGGGTGTCAGACAGGCTGAAGCAGTCCCCACAGGCACTGGCGGATGCCAACGGCACAGAGGTGAGCCCGGCGCCGGCCGAGAACGGCTCGCTGGCCTTGCTGCAGGAGCTGGACGTCGCCTTCTCCCAGCTGAGGTCCCACCTGCACAACATCACCCTGCAGCTGGCAGGGGACGGAGACCCTGGGCCGCGGCGGCACATCCTGCTGATGGCCACCACCCGCACCGGCTCCTCCTTCGTGGGGGAGTTCTTCAACCAGCAAGGCGGCATCTTCTACCTCTTTGAGCCCCTCTGGCATGTCGAGAAGACAGTGACCTTCCTGCCGGGGGGAGCCAGCGCGGTGGGCTCGGCTTTGGTTTACCGAGACGTCCTCAAGCAGCTCTTCCTCTGCGACCTCTACATCTTGGAGAACTTCATCTCGCCGGCGCCCGAGGGCCACCTGACGCCCTTCTTGTTCCGGCGGGGCTCCAGCCGCTCGCTCTGCGAGGAGCCCGTCTGCACGCCCAGCGCCAAGAAGGTCTTCGAGAAGTACTACTGCAAGAACCGCCGCTGCGGCCCCCTCAACATCACCCTGGCCGCCGAGGCGTGCCGGCGCAAGCAGCATGTGGCCCTGAAGACGGTGCGTGTCCGGCAGCTGGAGTTCCTGCAGCCGCTGGTGGAGGACCCCCGGCTGGACCTGCGCATCATCCAGCTGGTGCGGGACCCCCGCGCCGTGCTGGCCTCCCGCATGGTGGCTTTCTCCGGCAAGTACGAGACCTGGAAGAAGTGGGCGTCCGAAGGGGAGGCTCCCCTGCAGGAGGAGGAGGTGCAGCGGCTGCGGGGCAACTGCGAGAGCATCCGTGTGTCGGCCGAGCTGGGGCTGCGGCGGCCGGGCTGGCTGCGGGGCCGGTACATGCTGGTGCGCTACGAGGACGTGGCACGGGCACCCCTGCAGAAGGCAGAGGACATGTACCGCTTCGCCGGGCTCCCCCTCACCCCACAGGTGGAGGAGTGGATCAGCAAAAACACGCAGGCGCCCCGCGACGGCAACGGCGTCTACTCCACGTGCAAGAACTCCTCGGAGCAGTTCGAGAAGTGGCGGTTCAGCATGCCCTTCAAGCTGGCGCAGGTGGTGCAGGACGCCTGTGCCCCAGCCATGCAGCTCTTTGGCTACAAGCTGGCCAGCAGCCCCGCCGAGCTGGCCAACAGGTCCTTCAGCCTGCTGGAGGAGGCACAGCCCTCCTGGGTCACGTAACAGCACCGGGGGATGGCGGCGGGGTGGAAGGAGGGGCTGTGGCCCCGCTCCCGGCCGGTCCGGAGATGACCAGGAGGTCCCTGCTCCCGGCCGGTCCAGAGATGACCTGGGGTGGGGGGGGCCCTGCTCCCGAAAATGCTCCTCGCTGCTGCCACTTGGCAGCCCCAGGAGCTGGAGCATCCTGGCAGAGCTGACCCCAGGGTCCTGCAGAGCCTGAATTACACAGTTTCTCTGGGAACAGGGAAAAGGCAAGGGTGAGGGGCAGTGGGTCCGACACCAGGACCACCTCCTCAGCCCGGGAGCTGCACCAAGGAAGAAGAGGGTGAGGGCGAGCAGAAGGTGACAGGACCAAGCACTTCTGCAGTGCCACCCCCGTCCCAGCTGGGACAGGGCAAGGACAAGATCCCTGTGGTGCCAGCCGGGACCTAGACCCCAGAGGCCTTACTGGTTTTGTGCCTTCATACACCAGCACAGACTGGGAACTGCCCACAGCGCCCTGGACGGCACTTGGGCTGCAACGAAATGAGGTGACTTTGTGGTTTGGTGCTCTCCAAACTTGGTTTGGGAGGTTTGTGGGTTTTTTTCCTTCTTTCCTGTGTATTTGCATACCAGGCGAATTTATTTATTTATTGTGTGAAAAGGAGGGGGAGGCTGGTCAAGGAGCTAAGCCCATAAATCAGAGCAGCGTAACACGCCACAGAGAAACAGGGAGACACCCAGAAGGGAGGTCCCATTTTGGTTGGAGACCACCGTGTGTCCTGCTGTATGATCCTGGGAGAGCCCCCAGGGACCGACGGGCCATAACCCCCCTAAGACCCCACGCAGGAGTGACTGCAAACTTTGGCAATGCTGAAAGACAGTCGGACTTACTTGATTAAAAACAAGAACACCAGCACAGAATCCAAAGCATCTCCTGTCTCCTTAGTATTGGTGGGTGTCCCCCGCCCAGGGGAAGCCCCAGAAATACCTGCCAACAGCACTGGTGGGTGACCAAACCTGGTAGAGGCCCAGGGAGATTCAGAGTTTCAGGGTGTTTGCCACATGCAGACATTCACCCAGCACCGAGCTACCTCCTCCAAGTCACATTTCATTAATTAAAATGCCTATTTTTAGCCCTCTTTGCAGCACATCCTTTTTCTCCCCCAAGTATTCTGGGCTCCAGCAGCCACCCAAGGGAGAAACCCGGGCGTTTTGGTGGAGGAGAGTGGTCGCCCCAAGGGGTCCCAGCAGCCTCACATCCCCTCTCCCCCACTGGGAGCTATTGGCCAAAAGCAAAAAGCATATAAATAACGCGAGGCGGCTGGGCACAGCTGGGCTGCGCTGCTGCCGGCCGAGAGCAGCGTGCTGGGGCTGGGCTGGGCTCACAAAAGCTGCGTTTTTGACGGAGCCGGGGAGGGAGAACAGAGGCGGCATTGAGGAGCGCGGGGCCGGCCGGCGGGGAGCAGCCACGCCGGAGCCCTGCGCAGCCCCGGCTTTTCCGGGAGGGGCCGAGCATCATCTGGCCTCAAGGTGTGAATTCAGGGGCGTTCGACACCGGCTGGATGGGGAGAGGGTGCGAAAGCGGGGGTTTTCTTTTTTTGGCGCAACCCTCACGGCTCGCAGGGGATGGAGAGCGCCGGCTCCCCCTCCCCGCCTCACAGGCAGCCCTCGGCATCACAAGCAGCCGTGGGGTTTGCTCAGTGAATCGGGTTTTGTCTGGAGGCTTCCTGCTGGGAAAGCAGCAGTGTCACTGAGGTCGGATGGATATTCCACAGCTGCGCCCTGGGAAAAGCGCACAGAGCGTGAAGGGGGACGCGGCAGGACCCGGCTCGCAGGCAAATGCCTCTGGAAAAGCACTGTTAGGTCGGCTTTTGCAAAGGAAATAAAGTTGAAGTTAATCGTTTGTAATACAGCTCTTTGTGGTAGCTACTGAGCTGCCACAGCCGGGGAGGGGATGTCGGGAGGGGTGCCCAGCATCCATCCCCCTCCCAATCCCACCGTGCAGGAGGCGCTTCGGGGCTTGGGGAAGTCCAGGTTCGGGGTGCAAGGACCGGCAAATAAGGGAAAGCAAGTGGGGAGGGAACGGGGAGCTGGGCTGAGCCGAGGCCAGGGAGCACAGTGACAGCCCCCCAGTCTCACCTGGGCTGCCCCAGCCCCGGCTGGCTCCAGCCTGTCATTCCTAGCCAAGCATTTGCTCCTGGACACCCTCCAGCTTCCCGTCAAAAACGTCACAGGGAATGGCAGAAAACAAGCCCCCGACCCATGCCGGTTTCCGCGGGGCTAATTGCTCCCATTACACCCGCGGAGCCGTGACTCCCGCCCCGGTGCCAGGCGCGTCGGGAAGCCACGGGGCACTCACGGCTCCTTCCCAGACGAGAGCAGCTGAATTCCCCCTGTGCCGAGCAGGGAGAGGTTTGTTCCCCACCCGGGAGAAGGGCCTCCTGCTCACCTTGCTCTGGCTGCTGCCAGGCCTTGCCCTGGTCTTTCCCTAGAGGAGGAAAAGTATGGATTTGGGAGGAAAAGCATGCATGGGGAAAGCCACAGCAAAAGGCAAAGCCTTAGAGCAAGGACATAATGCATCCAGACAGACCACGCAGGAAGCCAACAACAGGAACAGCAATGGATGCAGCTTTACCCTGTCTCCATCCACACCAATGCCAAAAACCCCCAAACCATTTGCTTTTCCGGGGATTTAAGCATGCGGAAATAAACCAGCACCTGAAAGGCTCAGGCTTACCTTAAATCAAGCAAATAATAGAATCCAACTCCATTCCCACCCTGTTTCCCACCCTTTCAACAACCTGTGTCTGTGCTACCTCTGGGCTCACCTGCCACAGCTATGCTTTGGGGGGAATTGTGGTGATGTTTTTTGTCACCAGAGACCCTTTCTGCAAGCAGCCCAAGAGCAGCGAGGGAACACATGTCCCCTCCAGGGCCACCAGCCAAAACTGCTTCTCCTCGGGGTCATTGCAGGTGACATGGAATGATGTCACAACAATGAGAGCTTTAATAAATGATGGACGTGCTGTTCCCCTCTAAATGGGATCTTTCTGGGCAATGCTTCCCTCCACTGGTCTAATCCAGAGTTGACTTTGGATGGCAGGTACATCCTGGTGTTTCTCTGCTTTCCTCTTGGAGCACTCAGGGGTGGCTGGGGCCGGGCTGGCATGGCTGGGCTTGCTATGGAGAGGCAGTTCTTGCTTGAGCCAGAAGCTGCCAGTGCCAAGTAAGAGAGTGGGCAAGGTGGGCAAGCCTCTGAAATGTCCTACAGTTTAATGCCCAGGTGACCCTGCTGGGCCATGAAGCCAAGCTGCCAGGTTGGTCCACAGAAATCCATAAAAAGGCTTTTTCCAGCCTGACATGAGATTTGTCCTAAATGCCAGAAGCTGTGGCTGCTCTGCAATTGTCCTGACCCCTCATCCCCTTCTCCTCGCTTGCTCCTGCTCCATTTAATGGGATCGGGTGAGCTAATCCCCCATGTCCCCTCGCAGCACTGTCAGATGGGATTTGTGCACAGGGGCTGGAGGGAAGAAAACCCATTGTCCCAGCAATCTCCTGCCCTCATCCAGCCCCACTGGCTTCTGCCGGAGGCTGGATCCACCCCTGCAGGGGGCTCTCAGGGCTCAGTGCAGTTCCCACAGGGAGCTGGTCCGTGGCTACAGCTTCACCACCCAAACACTGGGTCAGTGGGGAGACCCGTGGGCCAGCGAGGGACCCTGCAAGGGCTTCAGCACACGTGGACATTTCAGCATTAAATGATAGCCTTGTTTTGTGTTGTGTTTTTCTAAGGGACTGCATGCCTGACCAGACTGCATTTCTTGGTCTGCATCCCATATTTATCCTGTAATTACACCTTTGGACAAAGGCTGCCTGTCTGTGAGGCTGATTTTTTTAAGGACACCATTTTATTCTACGCTGTGCTTTCACTGTAATGAAATCTAGGGGGCAGGGAGAAGAAAATTCCCCACAATTCAGGAGTGAAAGCTGTTCTTTCTCAAAAACAGCCCTGATAGCTAAGAAGCTTGCCCAAGCCATTTCCCTTTTCCCCAGGAAAACCCAGCTGCTGACATCCTTTGTGCTTCTCTACCACCACCCCACAAGGATTAATGCTGCAAACCATGTTGTCCCATAAAGAAAGGTGCCACCACACTGTCAATCCTCATGGGCTCCTCTGCTGCAGGAGCAGAGTGTTTCTAGAGAGATCCCTGCGATCCTTACAGCCAGGTGGCTGACAGGGTTAAAGCTGATAAAGCTCCTTGTTGCACCGGCCTGGATCACAGCACAACAAGGGATGAATTCTCACAAAATGGCATTTCTGTGAAACTCCCCATGTCTGCCACATGCTTGGCTCTGGAGGGATAGGAAAGATTTGCATGGCACAAAACCCAAAGGCAGTTGCTGGAGCTGTTTGAGCTGGGGTTTCTTCCAAGGAGAAGGACAGCCCCGGCTCTGTCCCTGCTCACCCCCTGTCAGGGGTTGACACGAGAGTGGCCATCCCTGGTTCCCCAAAACCTGCCTTGGAATGAGCCTCTTGAGAGCCACAGTTTGTAGGTGCCGATGGCAAGTGAGACAAAGCCTGGCAAACTCATCCCACTGCATTGTGCAGGGAAAGAGGAGCTGGGGAGCACCCTGGCACAGAGCCCACTGTGATCCCAGAAACAAGGAGAACAGCATTGCACAGATGGACTAGAGCCCTGCTAACCACTCCCTACAGCTCTTCTCATGGATTCAAAGATCACCTGAATTCCAGAGACCTTTGCACTTGGGCTTTTGCTGAATCCCTTTTCTGGGTGGGATCTGCCACCAATTTATGGGCTGGCACATACAGAGGCACTGCCTATAAATACAAGTGACCAAAATGAGGTGATTTTGGTGCTGTGGTTCATGGGAAGCAGCTTCTCTTCCCAAGCCAATGACACTGAAAAAGTAAAAATGAAAAAATGAGGTTTGTTGGGGAGTGAATAAATAAAACAGGACCTTGTTGATTTCTGCTAAAAGTAGATTTTCATCTATAAGGTATAAAATACCCAGTGTTGATGTTTAAAAGCAGCCAGGAAATGTCTGAATTTGTTTTTCCAGGCAATTCTTTGCCCTGAAATGACACGATTCCACCTTGGCTGCAGCAGAGATTCCTGAGGCATATGGGGGGGAGCAGATCACCCAGGCAAAGCAGGGAGCCATGGGGCAAATGCCAGTGATGGGCAAAGCAGTTTGTCTCGAGCAATCCCTCATCCCTGAGAGGCTCAAAATCCCCCTTTCACTGAAGCACAGCCTCCAGGGGCACAGCTGGAGGGCTGCAGCCACGCTGGTGCCACTGAGGCTGTCACAGGACGATGTGCAGGACACGTCTGTGGGCAGAGGGAATGTGCTGTGTGAGGCTGCTGATAGAGGAGAGGATTGGGGGATTTGCAGAGATGGCTGTGAGTCAATAACAGTGTCTCCAGTAGTGCAGGCTTGGCTGGCTGGGATGGGGCCTTCAGCCTGGCCCAGGTGGGAGAGCAGCTCTCCAGAAGATGGTGAAAGGAGGGATATTATCCCTTTTTCAGCCTCTCTGGGCTATTGCAAAGTTATATGCCCCTGATGCTCGTGGTGGGCAGGACAAGGTGGCACAGCCTTACAGGGGTTCAGGTGAGTTCAGAGCAGGGGCACTTGTGGGATTGGAAGGTCTCCCCACACAGCACTGCTGTACCTGTCCTTGGATTAACATACTCAAGAGGAATTACTATCTCTGACTGATGTTGCATTAAACCTGATGAGGAGAGGACACAGAGTGGCAGTGCTGGGACAGGAGCATTTCACAGAGCCCCTTCCCTACACCTCTTTCTTTCTTACTGGACCTCTGCCATCCCACAGGGAGCAGCTGTGAGGAAAAGCCCAAAGAGCCTGCCCCTGGCCTCCCTGCCTGCCTTTGCCCCACAGATGACCGGCAGAAGACAAAGCCTTCTCTGAGGCTGGGCAGCTTTCACATCAGCCATCTGCCAGTCAGGGAAATATCATCAACACATCGCATCTGCCAAATCCGAGTGCACACCTGCGTGCAGGGCACTCCCTCTGACCACAGCCTTGGGCACTCCGAGTTTCTTTCTCTTTGCCTGGGGTTGGATGTGAGGACGTGTTTAGAAGCTCTGGAGGGTTTCTATTGCATGCATTAGTCAAAATTATTTTCCTCCCGTTGAAAATTTTAGCATTTCCAGCCGAGTCCTGTGCATCAAACAGCACCAACCTGCCCCGGGGGTATTTCAGCAGAGCTGTGGGCTTTCCCACCGCGGACCTTCCTCCCCTCCGGCTTTATTGCCGGCTGTTTTATCTCCCTCCTCCCAGCTCTCTTCCAGGCTGAACAGTGTGGGGGGCAGGAACGTGCCACCCCCCCAGCTTTCATCTCCTTTGTCACCCTCCTTCTCCAGTCCCCGAGCCCCTCCTGGGCCGAGGGGAGGGTGAGCTGGGCTGGGACACCCGTGTCCCGTGTCCCTTGTCCCCACGGCCGAGCCGGCTGCACCCTCTGGCGGCGATCCCGAGTCCACGCCCTGCTTTTCTGGGAAACGAGGCGAATTCCTTCGTTGTCTCCCACTGCCGAGGTTGGGGTACGGGGGGAAGTCTTGCTGGGGACCCCGCTGGGACGGGGGCTGGCCAAAGGAGGATGAGGAGCAGAGGGGGAGCAGAGGGCGCGGAGGCGGCTCTGCCAGCTCACAGCACCACAGTGTGCACAGCAGCTATATTTATCCACATGGTCCGCAGCTATATTTATCTGGAATGCCACAGGAGCCCAAAGTCTTCGGGACAACTTCCGTGCTGCGGAAGAAGACGATCTGGACGTCCTTTTTGCTGTCAGCCTTCTCCAGGGGCCTTTGCTACCTCCTTAGCCTTTCCCTGCTCCTCCTTAGGTCTCCACCGTGGTGATGCTGGGCTCATCTTGTGTCCCTGCCCATGGAAGGGGGATTAAAACTAAATGATCTTTAAGGTCCCTTCCAATCCAAACTGTTTTGTGAGTCTGTGATTTTCCCCATGTCCCTCTCTCACAGCCCTCTCTCCTGCTCCACTCAGAGCAGATATATCTGTTTTCTGTGTTTAGGCTGGACGTCAGGAAGAATTTCTTCACAGAAAGGGTGATTAGACACTTTGGAAGGGGCTGCCCAGGGAGATGGTGGAATCACTGCCCCTGAAGGTGCTTAAGGAAAGACTGGACGTGGCACTCAGTGCTTTGGTCTAGTTCACATACTGGTGTTTGGTCGCAGGTCTTTTCCAACCTCATTGATTCTGTGATTTTCATTTCCCTCTCCAAGGGGTTGCCTTTCCTGGGGGAGTGGGCCATCCTCTGCTGCGCTATTCACCCAGCCTGCAGACTTGTGAATTTAACAACACAGTCTTTGGTTTGTGAGATCCGTGGTCCCCTTCTGGCCTGGGGGGGACGTACAGGCGGCTGGGGTGTGACAGACAAAGACACACACACACACTCAGGCTGTTGGCAAGCAACAACTAACAATTAACAGCAGGCTTGTCTTTATAGTCTTTTTTTATCTGTCCACGTGCATATATGCTAGATCTCAGTGACTAGGTATTCTTGTCCATGAGTCTTAGACCATCTTCTGATAGGTGGTCAGCATCTCTCCTCGTGCTGGTAAGTCTCAAAACACATCTTGTTATTCACAGTTGTTTTTCTCAGTTGTTTTTCTCCTTTCTTCTACTTTCCCATGTCTCGTGCAAGGCCACAGGTCTTCCTTTTCTGCTTTCCCATGCCTACAGCTACATCCTCTCAAGGCCAAAGCTGTCCACAGCCCAGCAGCCTTCCACATGGGGGAGCTTCGGGCAGGTGGAAGGTGACGCGCTCTGCTGTCGGGACCCCGGCAGGAGGCATTCCCTGCCCTCTGCCCGGCAGAGACAAGGTCTGGAAGGCAGGGCTCAGCGTCCTGGAGCCCAGCTCCGCCCCGCAGCTCCGCCCGGGCCGGCTGCGCTGCCCCAGGCTCGCCCCGTGCGCTCCGCTGCGCTCCGACGGGCATCGCCCGACAAAAGCCATGGGGTCCCGCCTGTCCCTGGACGACTCCGTGCGGGTGGTGGTGGTCGGGGGCGGCTTCGGGGGGACGGCGGCCGCCAGCCTGCTCAAGTCCTGGGCCGTGCCCTTCGTGCTGGTGGACGGGAGAGATGCTTTCCATCACAACGTGGCCGCGCTCCGAGCCGCCGTGGAGAGCGGTAAGGGCTCAGCCCACCCACCCCCGGGTCGGGCAGCTCTCCTGGCCCACGGGGGAGCAGCAGGGAAGGGAATGCTCGCAGTCCCTCCTCCCCCTCCGTCGTGGTGAGAGACTCGGGTGTTTTCTGCCTGGAAAACAAGCACTTGGCTCCGGCAGGACCCGCGGCCGGTCTGTGTTGAGCTAACTGCACATCCGCGGGGAAAACAGGGCAGAAATTACTCAGGCGGTCCTTTTTGTTTATTTCAAGAGTTAGGAGGTGACTAAGCTAAAATCAGCGGCAGCTGGAAAGGCTGAATGAATCACTTTCTGTATCCGGCCCTTGAGACGTGGAGCAGCTCAGCAGTGAGGCCCTGGATGATAAAACCCTGACTGAGAGCTACTCAGACTTGTCTGGGATTTCACTTGGGAGGCTGGGCTAACCCCATTAATCCAGTCACTGGAGATTTAGGGGGAAAATCACAAGTTCAAGGCTGGGAACAAGCACCAAAGGGTGGCAAAAGTTTGGTCTGAGAGGCAGGTAACATGAAAAAAGCCTCTGACACCCAGCCTGAAATTCCTGGGACCACAGAAGCACTTACTGGCAAACCAGTATAGGAGATATGGGGAGCAGAGACAAAGCAATCTAGCCAAGGCTGTCACCTGAGGAGCTGATCTCATCACCAGATTTGAGGCAAAGGTCCTGGAAGCTCATTGCTGGGCAGAGATAACACAGCACAGGCCCAGGCCAAGGCCCCAGGTATATGCTGTGCTTTTGTCTGAGCAAGGACAGCATGAGGGGAGAAGGGAAGAGGGGTTTGTTAGCCACCACAGAGGGAGAGCTCTCCCATTGTCTCCCTCTTACCACAGGATTTGCCAAGAAGACTTTCATCTCCTATTCCGTCACCTTTGGGGACAGCTTCCGACAAGGCAAGGTCGTGGGCATAGACCCTGAGAGGCAACAAGTCCTGCTCAGTGATGGTGAGGTGGGTGTTGCAATGGCCTGGCTACCTTTTGGCACCACCTGCTAGTGCAGAGAGTCAGCCTTCACCAGGGTGTGTTCGTAATTCTGAGGAATTTGGCAACAGCCTCTGCCATTCCCGGCATGGCACCATCCCTTCTAGCCAAGCTAAATGGCCTGGAGCTGTGGTGTGGGTGTGCAGTAAATGCCACACCCCATCTCCTGCTCAGATGAGCTTTTATTCTTAGAGCTGGATTTAGAGCTCAACAATTAACGCTGGAGCTCAGACCCTTATTTAACTGCAGGAAGAGACAAGGGCAGCAGCTCCAATCACTCTTTCCAGCCAGAGCATCTCACCTCTGTTCAGAAGAGGGTGAAGGAGAGAAGTTAAATCTCTGGAGTCTCTGGACACTCACTCTGTGTGTGTCCAGCATAAATAACACATAAATTAAACATAAAGTGTAAAATAAACATAAGTTTACCCTGTAAACCTCTGGTAATTTCTTTCAAGCTTTCAGCTCACCTGAATGGTAGTTCAGACCCTGAGGAAGGCAGTTACTTGGTGTCACTTGTACCAGGCCTCTTCCTAAAGTCACCTCCTGACAGTGACAAGTACTTTCCTAGTTACCAGCAAGGACTGGAGAAGAGGGAATGAGTGACTAGTACCTAGGAGGCAACCACTGTGTTCTAGGCTCTGTTTTCGAGAGGTCTAACATCCTATTCCACCTTCTGCCCTCCCAGGAACTTCACTACTCCCATCTCATTCTTGCAACAGGCAGTGATGGGCCATTCCCTGGGAAGTTCAACAAAGTCGTTGACATGAAAAGTGCCATCCAGACCTACGAAGACATGGTTAAAGAGGTGAGGAATCAACTTATTTCCTAGGAGGTGCTGCCTGCCTTTGTTCAGCCTGCCTGTCCCAGACACCACTACGAATATCTGGAGCCATCTGTGTCCTAAAAAACAGGGGCCAGGACAAGGAGCTCATCATGGCTTATCTAGCATTCTGCACAAGGGGAAACCTGAAATACTCAACAGTTACAGTGTAGGCAGGAAGAGTGCACGGGGTTCTTGTTTTATGTTTCCTCTTAACGAATGGTTTATTGCTGTCAGGCCTGTGCTGTGTCTCAGAATGTTCATGGAGTGGCTGAAGGCATCTGACTTCTGCACTTTGCAGTTCTCTTGTAACACGAGTTTCATCTTTTCTTCAAGATTGAGAAATCTGAGCGCATCCTGGTAGTGGGAGGTGGTGCTGCTGGAGTTGAGATGGCTGCTGAGATCAAAACAGAGTACCCGGCCAAAGAGGTAGGAGCATCTCTGTTACAATAAATTTCATCCTGTCTCCTGAGACTGTTCTTCTGTGATGGTGATGCTGGAGGTATCTGAGACGACTGCACATCAGGAGTTACTGAGAGCACCCCATGGCCTGCCACCAGCAACGACTGGCACTAGAAGCTTTTCCGTGGCTCACTCTCCTTGCAGGAGAGGGAAGCCAGCTACAGCTGCTCCCACATGGCATGTGGTGAGTCCTGTCCCATTCCTGTGTCCCCATTTGCTGTTTTGTCCCCAACAGGTCATCCTCATACACTCAAAACCTGCACTGGCCGATGTGGAGCTGCTAGCTAGTGTCCGTCAGGAGGTCAAGGAGATTCTCCTCAGGAAAGGGGTGCAGCTCTTGCTAAGTACGTACTTAAAAATGTCTCTGAAGATCCATGAGCTGCTCTTCCTTTAGCCAAAGCATCTCCTGATGTCCTCTTTCTGACAAAGCATGGCCCCCTTGAATTCCCATTTCTCTGGGCTAGCTGGAAACAGCAGCCTAGCAAAGGTTTGTGACCCAGGGCTCTCTGTTGCAACAGATGAAAGGGTCAGGGATGTGGAAAACCTCACGCCAAACCAGTTCCAGAAGGACATGGTAGTACGGACAGAAAAGGGCACCGAGGTGGTTGTTGACATGGTGGTGCTGTGCACAGGGATAAAGATTAACTCTTCAGCATATGCTGCTGCATTTGGTAAGTGAAAAAAAAACCCACTGGGTGGGGGGAAAGCAACACAGTTCTTCAGTGTCCTGTGCTCGAGAGGTATGAAGTGAGGAATGAACTGTATACAACCTGCAGGGGTTATTCTACTGAAATATCAAAGGATGATGCATTGCATGAGACTGCAGTGATTAACTACAGCAAGGCAAAAAGCATCTCTTCCCTGACATATATAAAAGAGGGTGAAAAACCAGCTCCTCGCTTTGTGTCAATAACAGCATTTTGGGGTCTGGGCCACAAGAAGCTGCTTATAAAAACCTGCTGTTTGGCACAACAGGTGACAAAATGGCAAGTAATGATGCTTTGAAAGTTAACAAGCACCTCCAGGTGGAAGGCTATGAGAACATCTATGCCATTGGGGACTGTGCAGACCTCAAAGAGCCCAAGATGGCCTACCACGCCGGGCTCCACGCCGACGTTGTGGTGACTAACATCATCAACAGCCTCACAAACAAGCCTCTTAAAACCTATGAGCCAGGTAAGGTCATCTCCTAGCACCTGGCCTTAGGTGTTGGGCTGCTTTTCTGCAGGGAAGAGCTGCTCAGCTTGCATAGGACACTGATTAGAGGTGATGGAGTTCACGGCTGGGGTTGACTGTGTCAGTGCATAACTCAGGCTCCATCTTAGTCCTTGGCAAAGACTCTGGCTGCTAATTACCTGTGCCAGTCTACTGACACAGCCTGTCCTTTTCTTCACTAATGTCTTCCTGATAAATCTACTGGTGGGAGTCTGCTGTTCATCACACTTGTTTGAACAAGGAGATGACTTGCCTTTCTCCCCTTAAACTATATAACAAACACAAACTGAACAATCCAGTCCCAAAAATCTACCTGGGTGATTGGTCTCATTCATAAGCACTGATATAAACACTTAACCATATCAAAAGCTGTTCCACAAGGATGCAGGGGATCTGGACAGCAGTTGCTTGACTTAAACCTCTACATCTTCTTTCCAGGGTCACTAACATTCCTGCTCTCCATGGGCAGGAATGATGGTGTAGGCCAGGTGAACGGTTACTATGTGGGACGTCTCTTGGTGACCATTGCCAAGAGCCGTGACCTGTTCGTCTCCAAGAGCTGGAAGACAATGGGACAGACAATGCCCTCTTAAGAGGGCACCAGTAACAAGCCAGCAAGGAAAACAGCCACTGGAGGAGGGTGAGGTGCACTGCTATTGCTTGGACTGGCTGGTGCTGTCTCCTGCAGCACCTCCTCGAGCCACCCGTGCCGCATAAACAGAGCACTCTGCCTTGTTGTAAAGGGAAGGAAGCACTTTCCAAATTAATTGCACAAAAGTTCCCGTGATAAAAAACAGGGAAGAAATGTTTCTTTTGTTCCCCTGCTGATACGTCTCTGAGCAAGAAGCTTGGCTTACCTTGATTTGTAACAATAAACACTGTGGTTTTCAAAACCTCTGTGTTTTATTTATTATGTGGTTTGGGGTTTTTTTAGCTCTGGTTTTCTCTATTCTTGCTCTTGTAAAAAGTACCTGCTTCTTACAGATCTGGAACATGCTCTGCAGTATGCAGGGAGAATGGCTCTCAGTGCTGCCAGGGTAAAACCTGGCTAAAACCTGGAAGGGGCTATGGTAATCCTGGAATTCAAAAGAATATAATGCAGCTTTGTGTTAAAATCACCACAGCAGCTTTGATTACGTCACTTAGAGCACTACACTTCAGCCAGAAAAGCTGTTGGTTGTGATACAGCAAGCACTTAATTAGAGATAATGCTGCTTTTTTTTAAGGTGAGAAATTCCCAGAACAAAATTGGGGTTTATAACAATAACCACACTTGACACATTTTTTTTTTCTTATAAAACAAACAAAATCACCATGAAATATTCTCAGTAATTACAGAGGTTATTGTGAGTTAAAAGCAGAACAGAAGCTTCTCATGCATCACTTCTAAATTCCTTTTCCCCTCTCTCTGTGGGCTGAAGGCAATTTACCATCTACCCTCAAAGCAGGGGAAAAGGGAGCAGAACACTTTTAAGAACTTTCTTTAAACTGGTGTGTGTGAAGAAATCATCACTACAAATCTAAAATTAGGTTAACTCTTTAAAAATTCCTAAACTAAAGTAGCAAGGGACACTAAACTCCTGAAAACAGATGGTAACTCAATTGCCTTAAGGTGATAAAAATGGCTAGAGGATGCTGATAGCATGAAGAAATCGGACTAAACCCCTCTCATCTCTAGTCACAGCTCTTCATCAAGTCACAACACATCACACTACTACCACTCCCCCTCCTCATCACATTGAAAAAATAAAACCCACCTCTAATGTTTTTACTGCTACTCAAGTTTGTTGAAAAATAAAGTTTCATTTGGCTGCCATTGCTACTTAGCGTCTAGCTTGGCCATTTCTTGCACGTAGATGCCAATGCTTTCACTGTCAAAGAGCAGGAAGTAAATGTTCTTCAAGGAGGAAGAGCTGCTGCCGTCAAAATGGGTGGAAATAGCTCTGAGAGTCACCTGGGCTGCCGTCTGTTTTGGGAAGCAGTTTCTGTGTGGGAGGAGAAGAGAAGAGCACAGATGAGTGTCACACCTGGGCAGGCACTATGCATATGTGATGCTGAGAGCAGCCAGCCAGAGCTGCTCCAACTACAGGCTGCTGTCAAGAGTGCCAGTTGCAGTCTGGCAGTGTGCAAGACCAGAAGCAAACCCCGAGGTTTTGATAGCAATATTCATCTGCTGCTGTGTTAGTCTCCCTGCTGGCATAGCTGCTGTTTTCATTTGCTTCTGCTTTTTATAACCACACAAAGTTTTTTTAATGCTCACCCTTAGAATGAGACTTTTCCATGCCTTGCTGGGCAGGCCAGAAAATTCAAAGGATGATTATTTTTTAGCTGAAAACTGAATAAAAACCAAAACCAAAACATCACCCACTTAGCTGACTTCCTCACTGTGTCATTAAAAATACTTTGCTTGGGACTCCTGTGAAAATAATTGAAATTACAACTTCAAGCCCAATTAAGGTCGAGACGCATTCATCCACTCATTTTGATGGTAATATTTTCTAACCTACAATCTGAACAGCTAAGAGTTATCAGTCTTTACAGTATGTGGACTTTTCAACTCCTATTTATATTCTACTACATAATAATGCTCCAGAGGAACTTAGATCCATGCCAAAAAAAGTTGGTCAGAACCATCTAGGCCATGCCCTTCCTCTGAGGCAGGATTACATGTAATTGTTGTGCTCTGAAAAAGGTTTGTCTGAGCTATACTTACAGATCTTCGGTGGTGGGGCTACAGCACAGTACACAGATGAGCCATCCCAGTGCCTAACAATTGTTATACTTGAGAAATTACTTGGATATTTCTTCTAACAGCATGCAGAACTGCCTTTGCAGTGTTTTTTCCTTTTTTGCCCTTTCTTGCATTTGCTTTGTATTTCCATTTCTATGTTTAGTACTTCTCACTTCTCTTTACTCAATTTTATGTTCAATTTCAGACTACTCATGTTTATATTGAAAACCATCAAAAAGATCTGGCTCAGCTGAGATATCCCATCTAGTGCAGCCTTACACCAGTTACTGTAAACAGTCTCTAAGACGGGACAGAGGAAAATGAAAATTCACAGGACTGGTGCAGGATTATTCCTGACCTACCCACAAAACCAGTATTTCCTGTGCAGACATGTAGGTAGAATAAAACAACAGCAAACCCAGTAAGTCCTATTTGAAAAACTGGTAAGATTTACTCTATTTTCTGTTATCAGGAGTAATTGTAAAATCAACAGAGAGTGAAACAGAACAAAGCAGCAGAAGGATCTGCACCAAGACTAATGGCCCAAGACTGGATTATTCTAATTCTATCCTCATAGAAGACAAGAGGTCTAAAAACTATTTCTTTTGGCATTAAAAGCTACAGTTCATTTTTGAAAGGTGCACTCTGTATTAAAGAGTGTTAAAAAAATTTAGCACATTTTGCTCTGACTGAAAACCATATACAAAAAGATCGGTATATAAAAAAAGAAAAATCACTACAAATTGCACTGCCCCTCTATTTATTCTTTGGTCCTGATCCATAAAAATATTATTTTGCTTTGAAAAGTGTCTGTGTAAAAACGGCACTTTCACCTCCTGTGTATTCAGTGGTGTGTGGTGATTCCAACTGATCAAAATACAGTTTTACTTTTACTTTACTCACTGCTGGGCCACCACAACTGGACTGCACTATGTACTCTACTCTTTGGGCACTACTACCAAAATCAGCAGATACATATCAAGTTAAATATAAGCATGTGAACTCTAACACAAAAAAAAACAACTTCTGCAGTTAGCAGGGCTTGTCTTGGGTTTCCTGTGATCAGAAACCAACAAAGTATTGCTTTAAAAATAAATGACAAAGACAAAAAAAAAAAGAAAAAGGAAAACTACTTTGGATTTCTTAGTCCAGCACATTTTGTTTGCTAGCTACTGAGACAGAAATGTGTAGCTTCACAGCTGGTTTCACAGGTCCCTTTTCAAAGCAGATCTACATTTGAGAAACATCGATTTTCTCCTGAAAAAAAGATTTTGTGTGACTAGTCTGTTTAATATATATTGTCAGGGTGACTTAAGTGAACCCTAACCCTAACCCAAATCTACCTAGCTCAGGCTGCATCACTGTTACCTCAGTATTATGCTGGTATAATCTTATTAGTACAAATACAGCTTTAATAAGACTCCCCACGGCAAAATGAAGGCACACAACACCCGAGGGGGTGCAGGCCCACAGCAGAGGAATGAAAATGAGTGCCTAGCAATAGAAAACACAGCAAACCCCCTCAGCTCTCATGAGAGGTGGCTAATTTCTCTTCATAAAGGCTTTCTGGCAGTTTCCTGCACACACTGCCCTTGAGGCTGGTTTCCCCTGGCGCAGCACGGTGTCGGATGGCACGGGCAGAGGGCAGGGTCACAGAGCAGGGGGCACCTCTCTGTCACAGCAGCAGCTCTCTGCCACCTAATTACACCACAGAGTCCTACCTGCCGCTGGGAAACGGGGGGAAGGCCACAGACTTCAACTTCTTGTCTTCTGCAGCTGTTAAGCAGTTCTTTACAGTCTCCTCGAGCTGCTCTTCACACTTGTCCGAGCCCCACTGTGGGATGTGACAGTGGATGACAAACTTTGCTGCTAGGCCGCTAGACTGAGTGAGTGCAGCTAACACAAACGGAAATGTAACATTTAGTTTGGAACAGAAACCACCCTGCAGTGACCTCTCAACCCAACGCACCTACTTAATTACATCACCTCTCCGAAGACAGACATTTGGAATTAAAGCACGCCACAATGGCTCGCCTGCAATCATAAGCTGACTGTCTCATCATTACCTTTGTGATCAATGGTTATTTCTTTGGAGACCAAAGAACCCAGGGCTCATTTGGTTAGCACACAGTTATTCAATAATGGGGTTTCAGCTCTCTCATTCAGCATGGCCTCTGGGTTTGTTTTATGCAAAGTATCAAAGCCTTGCCCTGAACACAGTAGCACTAATCCCCCAACAGACATTTCTGCAGGGCTGTCACTGAATGCTTTGCACAAATATCCTGCACCATCATCATATTACAGCTCCAGAGTGTTGGGGAGTAATATTTAGACCCACTTTTCACAGTAGGGTAATTTCAGATAAGGACATGAAAATCAAAGATGTCCCCACCAGTTTATGTCCAATTAGGAGCCTCAGATTAATTTTTCAGAAAGCCTAATATTGGTCCAGGACCTGCAGAGTCCACAGCATGGCATCAGTTTGCTTTTGTTGCAAATGTGACCATGAACACTACTGAAAATCTGGGTCATGGGAATCTCAGGTTAAACTCTCTGAAATTAGCTGTGCAGGACGAAATTAGCCCAAGGATGAAACACTTGGATGTATTCACATGTCCACCATCACAGAGGGATTCTGTTGCAGGCACAGCAGAATCCCGTGCTACTTAAATTTCAACCAGCTGCCTTAATAGCATCAAATGAGTCTATCTTAGTAGTTAGGTAGCGATGTTGACAGAGAAAAGTATTTTACTTTGATTTTATGGCAGATAAATTTGATTAGATGTGAAAGTGAATCAAATTATCTTATATAAAAATTTCCCTATCATTTCAGATTATAAAACTAGGCTATTCATTTAGGAAATTTCCAAAATTAAACTATTAAAAGCATTTACTTTCTTGGGTATTGAGATACTAAGCCAAATAAGGCATATTGTAACTTTTCTCTGTCTGTCTTCCAGCCACCATCAATCTCTATAAATCAGTTTAATTTGTCCACAAAGGAAAGCACAACCTCAAGTCCCAAACTATTACATGCTGAAGATGTGTTAAACCCTTGAAGGGAGCTCTTCTAATAATTTAGCTGTGGTGCCTGAGCAACTGCTCTTCCAAAAATCAGGACAAACAGGGCAGGAAAGATGGCACACAGGTGACAGCACAAGATCTCCTCAGTGTTTGGACTCCTGCAGACAGAAATTGCCTGAGATAAATTAATCAGCCCAAAGCCAGAATGTGCACAGCACACAGGTATCCTATTCTTCCTTCTTTCCCCTCTCAGCAGGCTGTCCACATCAGCAACAGCTTCGAAGAAGGAACATTTACATCACATAAGCAAAGGCACATATATCATCAAGAACACACCAGAATGTCCAGAGAAAAGAACATATGAAATGAGCTGTGTCCAAAGGAGACCGTGGTATCCTTTTTACCTTCAGCAACTTCCAAAGGTCCTTGAGATTTGCGAAGCTCTTTCACTGTTTCTAAAAACTCTTTTCCTCCAGCCTTTTCCAATGCCTTGCCTGAAAGGACACAGAGCAAAGGGCCTTGGCTTTGGAGTATCAACATGCCAAAACAACTCTATATTATTTAAAAGAACACTGTAAACATATGATATATCCTGTCTCCCTCTATCAGCAGCAGCTGATGTTTTTGTTTGCCACTCTGCCTTGGCACAGATAAAGTTTACTTTTTATTGATTCTGAAGAGATCTGTATGCTATTACTGGAAATTACTGTAATGTAAATATCTGTAAGAATGCTGTCTTACTCTGACTTATGGCTAAAATAGTGAGGATTTTCAGGACTCAGATTTCCAGCCTCCAAAATCAACTCAACATACAAACCCTAGTACTTGCTGAAACAAACAGCTGGGATGCCAGTGAAGGTCTTCATGACTACAAAACAATGATCCAAAAGCCCATGACTAGACTCTGTGCCCCTCTATGTGACTAACTAATGGCTTTTTATCTCTCTCCTGCTTCAATTCCCATATTTGTAATAATATTTCCTTATTTCATATGAGAAGTATATGGCTTTGTACATGAGTGTTTCTAAATTTTATATATATTATATTATATATAAATGATATCTATTATATTGTCCTATAATGAAAAGCATAATTAGAAGTGTTATTAATATATAAGTTTTGTAGGAGAAATGTCAGAGGCAAATATAAAAATAATTCAATAAAGACAGCACTAATGATTATTTACACCTTTGCTGCTCGTGTGCTTCAGCAAATTATCTGTGTTTTGCTTGTTGTAAGGCACCATTAAAAAAAAATAAATTAGTGACTAGCCTGTTATACCTAGTCAGATCCAGCCTGATTTTCAGAAGTGCTGTAAATGATATTTATGGCCTGGGGAAGATCAGATGAAACAGGATGGGTTCTCAGCAGGCAGCCAGTAGACCAGCTGCTGTTCCAACTCTAGATCTGTTTTTTCTACGTGTAGCTGAGCCTCACCTATTTCCTCCTTGAGGTCTATTTCAGCAGTTGTGGGGTGAACGATGCCTTCTACTTTCATGGAGCCAATGTGGCTGATGTCACTCTGTGTCAGAGAAAGCTGAAAAATAATAATGAGGGGGAAGGAAAAAAATAAAATAGTAATGTGAGTGCAAAAGCATTTTCATACAAAAAAACCCCTAAAATGAAAGAAAGCTGGATTCAGTATTTCAGAGATCAGTTACTTTATTCTGTTTAGCATGTGTGATTCTGATTTTCAGCTTTTAATTAATTAATTTCCACACCACTCAGGTTATTTGGTGATATGCCCACAGCTTGGGAGTTTGCTCCAGAGGAAGTTACTGCTAGAAAAATCAATGTTCTAGCACCACCCTTTGAAGGAAAAAAGGGCTGATTTTGGAAATGCTTTCATTTAAAGAGAAAAATACGGGAAATAAAAAGTGTTTCTCCTGTAGAAGCACTTGCCCTCAGAGAACTACTGTAAGAGGGCTGAGAAGATGGGCTGAACACCATCCTAATCCATGAAGGCTTCACAACCTAAGTAATTAATTGCCCTTTCCTGGCACAAATAATAAAAAAAATGACTGTATCTCCATAGCTAAATCTGTAGGAAAAACTCCAGTTTAATTTGGAGGGTTCAAAAATTGAGGTTGAGGCAGGCAGAAAACCCCTCTTGTTCCTGGCAAATACAGTGGGGGGAAAAAAAGTGATAAACACAGGGCACAGTTGATGGAACATCAAGGAGATGTATTTTGGTGGGACAGTTTTGTAACTCTGGCCAGGCAGGATGTCACAGCCTGTGCTGAGATGGAGCAGCAGGAATGTCCTGCAGCTCTGGGGGGGTCCTGATTTGGAACTTTGACAGAGCAGAGTCCCACAGCCACTTTCAGACGGAGCACCCAGGCTTCTGGCACAAACCAACAAGCTCTGGGTGATCCTGGGACCTAGCCAAGAAATACTCTTTGATAAATAATAAATAGCCTAGAAGTTTAAACCTGGTTTGGCAGTATGTCAGCACAACACAGACAAGTCCAAACTGAACAAGACTCCAGTACTGCTTAGGCCAAGAAATGAATCAGTATGGATCTCTGCAAAGGGGCTGACCAGCATTGTTCTTGGAAATCTTTTATCTGCAGACATATTTTTGAGACCCTGCCCGTGACTTAAGTGAGTTTTGGCTTTAAATTTGAGACCACTAAGGGAGAACATAGAGAAGAATTTGTAGTGCTGTTGGATCAAAAGCATCCTTTTGTTTATGCCAGGCCCCACTGCTGCGATCCCAATCCATCCTAACTTTGTATTACCTTTTGTCCTGGCACAAGGCTCTTGGAGGATAAGATAGTGAAACCATCCCCAGGTCCATCTTCAGATGTTGAATTTGAAGCTCCTTCTTTTTCATTGTCCTTTTGTTTGTTCTATTTGAGGGGAGAAAAAAAAGCAAGAACTCTCAAAGGAAAAAAAATAATCAACATATACCATTATTCAATAATGGATAGATGTAATCAGTTACTATAAATCTCATCTCCTCAGATCAATTACTTGTAGCCTTTTAATCCCCAAAGATTATGCAACAATAGAGGTCTGCACTGTTTATATAATGCTAAACATCAGTGGTTCATCTGAGGCATTACATACATTTGTAGTCACATTCAGAGTCGGGGCACCCACACCCATCTGTAGTTTTACTAACAATTAAAGTTGTATTTATGGGTGGGTGGGTGTTAGTTTATTTTTGTTGCTAACAGAGCAGAGCTCATACTAAATCAGACTTAGTAACTTAGTAACCCAGTCAAATGTCCCAGCCTGAAGAAAAAACAACTTTATGATCTGAAAAAAAAAAAGTCTCAGTTAATAAATCATAAATCCTTCTTGCTGCTTAGCTCCAGGAGCAGCAAACATACCAGTCCTAGAGGGCTGCAGGAGCATCTCCTCACACTTTTCAGTATTTGCTTTAAGGTATCTCAAGAAGCTAACTCTTCCTTAACAAGTCCAAACTCTGATGTGCACAATTCAAAGTAGAAAATGTGCTTAATGCAAGTTTAAAAAGCCTAAATCAGAGCTTAATATTGTTTAATCCCACCCAATCAAAACATAGCAGTGCATGCTCTGGAATGGCAAACCAAAAGCACCTCATCTGGGTCATAGTTTTACCAAATTAAACCATTTTGGATAGTGATAGAGGATGGGCAACCACAAGGGAAGGTGCACTGGTCAAGTTCTGATTCCTTTATTCTTCTTTGAAAAACCACTAACAACAGCACAGCTAAGAACACGTGAAACAAAGAACTTGTCACAATGACACTGACATACTACATCAGGGCAATTTCTCTGGACAGTGAAAACCCTTTAACAGCAACCCAGTAACTGGACAAGGCTGAAGGCATGACACCTCTCCAGGAGAAAACGTTTTAAAAGACAGCTTCCTGTATTTTAAAAGCAAGAGTTCGCTGCCACACAGTTAGTGTGGAGGTAAGAGATATAAAGTTATCAAGAAAGTACTGCAAAGGGTGGCATGGAATGTGTACCTGCCTTGTGCTTACCTTTTTGGATGTCCGGGCCTTGGTAGACTTTGCCTTCTTCCCACTCTTTTTGTTCACCACGGATTTCCTCCCCTTCTTCTCAGGAGCAGGGGAAAGGATGGTCTCAGATTTGCCTTTGGCACCTCGTTTCTTGGCTAGAAGCTCAGGCTGAATTCTGGGCAGGACACCCCCACTTGCAATAGTCACACCTTTTAGCAACTGCAAG
>JAWWTY010000158.1:1625393-1708660 GCA_035222235.1 Margarornis squamiger | reverse complement strand
CTCTTTCAGTGCAGTGGTCTCTGTGCAAACCTGTCCTTGCTGACTCACAAACACTGAATATGGGTAAAATAAGAAAAGTGCCTGTGGGCTACTTAAAAAAATGACTGCACCACAGCCCTGCTCAAAGGACTGGATGCAGATCCCTTTGGCAGGGAAACATGAAGTGAAAGCAAGGAAGAGCCCCAAGGACCTGCTCTGCAGAGACAAACAACAAGAATGGGCTGTGATAGTTACGTGGAGGACAGTCTGGCCAATTCCTAACAGGCAACACTGGATCCAGATCCCAGTTCACAGGTCACTGACCAGAATCACAGAGCTGGGAAAGTGCTGGTAGTGTTAGCAAGCTTTTCCTTCTCTCCTGGCCTCTGTTTTGACTTTTCAGTGTGCCTGACTGGAAACAGACCCACATGACTTCATGGGCACCACATTTTCTTATTTAAAGCAGACAAATTAAGCGCAGGAGTATTCCAAGTGTGAATGACATCATCTGTCTTAACATGGGGCCTACCAAGAAGAGATACTCTGATGCTGGCTGAACCTTTTTGGCACCCCTAAATAGTACAATTCACAGCCCATGCCATGATCTCTGTCCTCACTCAACAAGTTTAGGAGAAGTGATGCCACACATGATCCTGAGAGTGAGAGCACTGCAAACCACAGCCTGGATGCTAATGGGCAAACAGAGTGGGGAGGCAGCAGTAGAGAGAGTGAGCCAGATCCCTACCCAAGAGGGGCCTCACAGCCAGTATAACAGAAAACACACATTTCTACAGCTTTTGGGGAAAAGGTCTTGCATATGGCACATTTTCTTTAAGTGTTGGATGTCCCTGAGGAAAAAACGAAGCATGAAGTCTACTCACTTCAACAGGACTCACAGGCTACAATAAAAGCAACATTTATGTCCATAAGATTTAAGATGAGGTATCTCAGGCCCTTGGGTTCTGCTTGCTTTTATTTAAGGGGGCACAATGTTGCCTTCTGCTCTGATAACTGCGTTCATGTCTCAGACTAAATTGCTTCCAGCCTTCTGTGGTAGCAGCTTCCCTGCAGCGTGGAACTCCTGCACTGAAATGTGAACGGGTACCTGATTGAGTTCCTCATCATTTGCAACTGCCAGGAGGATGTGTCTGGGGGCAATTCTCCCTTTCTTGTTGTCCCGCGCCGCGTTTCCCGCCAGCTCTAGGATTTCGGCTGCAACACATCAAGATAAAAATGAGCAACAGGAAATGCAGCTTATGTACATGCTGTATGCACATTTTACATTCCTTCTTAATATCCATTTACTTTCTCAGGGACGCTCCCAGATTTAAAGGGTCTTCGCTACGGAAAGGCAGAAACCAAACCCCACTTAATGTATTTGTAAATTTAGGTAAATTAATTTGTCCTTCCTAATCCCTAAAGGTTGGCTAGCAGAAAAAACGCTAAGCTTGGTTCACATAATTTCTTTTACAAGTCCCGAGTTGGAATTCTCTTTCAAAAAGACAAAAACACCCCACAAAAATGTACATTAGCAGTCCAAAATTTAGCAGTAGCGCTGTAACAACAGAACAGTCGAGCATGCAGTGAAACCTCAAACCTGGCACAGACAGCTCTGACAAACAGCAAGGATTCTCAGGACCAGGTAAGATGAAGACTGAGGTGCATTTGAAGGAATACTTGGAAAGCCAACACACTAGCCAGGCACTGATGGAATTAAAGGGCATTGGAAATCTGTGAGAAGCTTCATTTCAGAACAAGACACAAAAGATTTGCCCTAAATGCAAGCAGAGATAACACAGGAGCTTCAGTGCATGAAATACTGATAGAAGGTTCCTTCTACATCTCTGGGAACAGGAGGTCGCTTCAAAAGTAGTTTCTCTAAATTAGCAGTAACATTTACACTGCAACCAAAGTCACAGAGCTTTCCCTAAGTGTTCTGGAGGAAATACAGACACATCTTTCTAAGTTTATTTGGACTGTAGCAATCGATCAGTGTAATTCATTAACTTACACAGTTTGGCCCCTACTCAGAAGTTATTTCTCAGATAAGAACTCTACTGAAACACTGAGAAGGAAGATGGGTTTTTCAAATAATCATAAAAATCATATTCAGGCTTTGTTTCATTTTAAGAGCATGCAGTGTCCCTGTCTTCTCCTTTTGGGGTTTGTGTTTGCGTTTGTGTTTTGCATTTCATACAGGGGTATGAAAATTACAGCCTATCAGTGTCCTGTTGATATCTCATTGATGTCCTAATGCTGTCTTACCCTTTGTATAAACTAAATAAAGAACTATAACTCTTATAAGAACTTTCATGAAAAATCTAGTGGAAATGTACATAATGCTGTCTGGCTAAAATCCAAAAGATTTCAACATGAGGCTCTTAGCTCACGGGAAAAATACAAGCTTCCAATTTCACTCAGTAAAAATAACAAAAGTACATCCTTGTCTTCCAGTTTTCACTAGCACACAGCATATATATTTAACTGAATGTTGGAGATGTAAAAGCCTTTTTTAAAAATTTATATGCATATTCATAGTGAATTGTAAAAGTCAGGGCAGGAACCTCTCAGCTCTATCATTTCCTGGAGTCTGTCCTGGATTTTTACAGAGACTGGAAAGAAATTCTGCATAATCCAGACCTATTCACCCTGAAGGGAGTGGAAGTTTCAGACCCTCTCCCAGACCTCTGCCAATGGAACTAAGGCAGCAGTAGACAGCAGGAACAGATCCCATCCATTGTGCAGACCAGCAGAGAGCAAGAAAAGAGACCCAGCCTTCTCCAGATGTGTGCTGATAACAGAGGAAAATTGCATCAGGGAAAAAAAAAATAAAAAATCCAAAAAGCAACACATACTTACCTGCGTGGGAACTGAAGTTCTTTCAGGTGTGCCAACAACAGGCACATCCTGCTACCTGTGTGCTCACCCCAGTCCCCCAGGTTTGGGTCCTTTGGCCAGCAGCATCCTGATGGTGCACTCAAATGTCCTCTGCCTAATGTCAAGAGCAAAAAAGGCAGAACACTCAAATGCCAGCCATCCATCACAGGACACTGGGAAGAAGGGGAATCCGAGAGAGAGGTGATGTCTGGCAGATTGTGGAATGTGGATGCCAAATATCTCCATAGGTAAAGAATTGCCTTACCTCCTTCTAATCATAATTTATCTGCGTATTTTTCTAATGGCGGAGGCAGGGACTCATAGTCTTAATAATATAAAATGACACTTGCAAAATACACGTCAAAACTGGAGGCTTCAGTTGTCACATCCTCTGCTGGTAATAACAGATCTCTAAAGAAACTGCTTTACATTTCAAGAAGGAACAACTTAACAGTTGAGGTTACCTAAATTCTAAGACTATTCTGAAAATATAGGTCCTATAACAAAAACCTGTACCACAACAAGCTCTCTTGGGACTGGGCATCCTCTCAGCCATAAGCTGCTTTTTAATTTACGTGCTCTCAGCAGCAGGCAGTAAGAATAAAAGTGAAATCTGAAATAATCTTGCTTCCCTCAAGACTGAAAAGCCACAAAGATGCCCCCATACCCGAAGTGTAACTTCAAATCCAGACATCTTCAGTGCAGGTGGCTACAAGCAAACCAGCCCCTTGAGGGACTCTGGCACACATCGAATGCTGGGCTACAGATTAGTGCCCAGAACTCTCCACTGGCTCTACCCAGCACGTATTTTTAAAGTATTTTTAAAGAAGCCTTTTCTCCTGTTGGATATGCCCTCAGATCAGGGAAGAACATAACTCTCTTCCAGCAAACAGGAGCACCAGCCAAGCCATGACCTGAATGGGATTACATCTCCTCGTCCTGTGACATGTCAGAAAAAAAGAGGTTTCTTTAGCTGATGGATCAACAGATTTGGATTGTCTGTGAAGTAAAAGCATCCTAGCCAGGCCAAAGGTATTTGTCCAGCTGAGCTCAGCCTGCCTTTGTGAAGCTGGACTGATAAGAAAGGGCTATGAGAATTACTGCCAGCAAATTGGAAAGATTTCATGCAGGTTATTTATCTTGTTTTCCACCTCCCCTTTAGGATAAGTTGTGTCAGTTCCTGTTACACCACCACATACAAATCTAGCAATAACACCTTTGCTCTGAAAATTGAATGATGGAGCCCTTGGTCCTCTCTTTGCAAGTGGAAAACTCCCTGCTTGGTGTGTCTCTTCACGGCAGATGAGAACAGCAGGCAAAAGCATATGTCAGGTGATTCCTGCAAAGGAACATCACCTTTGCTGGTGATGTGTTCTGCCCTAATTCAGAGGGGATGGCTTTTCATTGACATCTTCCATGAGTTCCTTTGACCAGCACACCCCTCACATGACTCCTGCTTCCTAATCAAGGGGTAGCTGTATCCTCTGACTACTTTTTGGGAAGGTGCAGCTGATGTTTGATTCGGATGACCGTGACTGCAGTCAGCCCCATGCAGACTCACAGCACGTGTCTGCTGCAAACTCCATAAATCCAATGGGACTGAGGCCAATTTTTCACAGTTTTAACTCTGAAGCCAGTGGAGCCAGTTTACTGTCCCAGCAAACACAACTTTCTGGATAGGAATTAAGCTGCAGTTTTGCAATGTGATATAAAACAGCATAGAGAGATTTAAAAGAAAGGCTTAGAACACTGATGAGGATCTTCTCCACATTAGTGGAGGTGAAAGTACCTCCTCCTGAGATACACAGAGAAGCACTGAGAGGTTTAGAGAAGAAGTTCTCTTGAATGTTTTAACATAACAAAAATATATGGTTCAACCTGCTTCTGTGAAACAGCTAAAAAGTCAGACTCCCTTACTGCCACCCTGCCAGATTTATCCTGAAGCAGTTCCCCTGCACACAGCCCTTCATCCTGAGTAACCACCATTTCCTAGTTGCAAGTCCATGAGAAAAGAATGGCTTTTGTAATAGGAAGCATCAGATAATGGTAAGAAAATGTACCTATTTGACCTATAACACCCCCTTTAACAACAGTCCTGGAAAAACACATTTTATTTCTACAGGCTTCCCAAAACGAAAGACTCTATTCACCCAAAGTATCAGGAGTAACTAGATCAGCAGGGTTAGATGTTGCAACACTGTTTTTTTAATTGAACTCTCCACCTTTGTAATATTTCCAAACAAAACTCTGGACAGAGCACAGAAACTTTGGTTTGGAAAGGCCACTATCCACCAGCAATAGTTGTTTGCTCAGAAACCTTACTCCATTCTATTACAATATATACAGGGTTGGGGCAAGATAAGGTTGAACCAAGCAGCTTAAAATAGCATTCCTTTACAATTTATGTGGGCTCCCAGCCTACACCTCTAGCAATCTGCTTGCCTGGTTCACTATACATTCTTTTTTTATTAAAACAAAAGAATAGGCCCACATGTAATCTGCCCATATCATGTTAATGATGCAAATTAAACTGCACTTACTAGCCAGGAGCAGAGCCAAGATAATTGTTCTAGTTCAGGTAATAGGTCAACAGTGCTGACCATAATTCAGTCTGCACTACTGAAATGCTGCACATACCAGATGTGCTGCTCACAATTTATTACTGCACCTTGTAATAATTGCCACAGTTCAGAACAGGCATCTCCAAATGTTTATTCTAGAAACTCCTTCAAATGCTCTGGGATCCATGTGGAGTGGGAAAAGAAAAAACATATTCCTCCCCAGACAGAAGGTCAGCAGAGTCACCATGCAGCACGTTATGTTATAAAAGTTAGGGTGATTTCTTCAACACAAGCAATACTTTGTCACTCCAGCTCCAGAAGCAGCCTCAGAAAAAACCCCAAACAATTCTTACCCTGCAATGTACCAGCACAAACAGGGATGTTTCTGTAATATGCTATTAGGCATCATCAGAAATTTAATTTTAACAGTGAAATTGTGAAATTAGTAAAATTTAACAGTGAGATTTTGTATTTTCTCTACACCTTTGAAAGAAAATAGTGCTTTTATTGTCTGGTAGTGAGAACGGGCTTTCATGTATAAAAAAGACAGTGATGTTTACATAAAGCCTAGCATGCTTTTACATGGAGACCAAGGCTCCATGCAAGCTTCTTCCTGCCACTTTGGCAATAAACTATGCTCCTGAAACACAATCCATTCCACTAATTCCATCCAGGCTGTGACTCCTCACAGAATATCTAATGCACCTCAGTCTTGATCTGTAACACCTGAATAATGTGAACTGGAATCTTCTCTGCACTGTGAGTTCTAACAATTTGCTCAAGTGCTATTTTCCATAATTAAGTAAGAAACTGAGCTGATGTGACCATAGGACACTCTGAAATATTACTGTACAGAACCACAGGATATTGTATCACCATGTGACACTGCCCCTTCCTCTGAGTTCAGTTTCAGAAAGGAAGGAAAAAGAAAACTTGAGGTATTTGGGAAGATTTAAACCCTGAGGCACTTTCTTTATAGACTGAGGCAAACCAAAAGGGTTTTTAAAATACAGAAGAACAACCTTTATATTTCATAACACTTTTGACACTGTCCTGCAAGGAGAAATGCAGCCAACAGAACACTTTGCTTACTTAAAAAACCAAAAAATATGTACAAGGTGGGTTTATTTTTTTTTTCTCCTGTTATTCACAGAATCACAGATTATGTTGAGTTGGCAGGGGCCCATAAGGATCATTGAGTCCAACCCTTCATCTTGCACAGGACCATCCCCATGTGCCCAAGAGTATCATCCAGGCAATCCTTAAGCTCTTTCAGCCTTGGTGCTGCCCTGGGAAGCCTGTTCCAGTGCCCAACCACCCTCTGAGGGAAGAATCTTATTCTCATACCCAACCTAAACCTCCTCTGGCACAACTTCAGGCCATTCCCTCGGGTCCTGTCACTGGTCACATTTAGGGGTATCAAAAGCCTAATATAATAATACAATACCAGTTTCCTCTCCAGATAACAAACAAGCACAGTGCCTCTAAAGGAGAACATTCCCATCCTCAGCCTCTTCAAGAAACAAATTAACCTCCTCAGCATATTCAGCTAATTCCAACCAGCCCTGCACTCGCAGGGCCTGATTTTCAGAAGCGCTCCACACATTCCTGTCCCATCCCTTGGACATCTCTGGCTCCTGTGCCAGCACCTCCAGGCCCAGGTTCTTGGTTTACCTGCGAGGTACTCTATGACAGCTGCCATGTAAACAGGTGCTCCCACACCGATCCGGTACTTGTACGTCCCTTTCTTTAGGTAGCGCATCATCCTCCCCACGGGGAAAATGACACCAGCCCTGCTCGAGCGGGACAGTTTGGACATTTTCTTCTTCCCACTGCGGCCCGACATCTTGCAGCCTTGTGCTTCTCAGTTCCCTGGTGATTCCTAACACCTTGCTCCAAATCCACGAGCTGCAAGAGAAGACAAACAGGATTCGTGTTTGGCATGTCAGAAATATCTTTATGCGTTGTTGTTGCTCTAGAAGGAAAAATAATCCAAGCCCACACCTCAATACCTGAGGCATTATTCATTAAAAGTTGGATAATTGGAGTATTTGCTATAACTTTGCTTTTGAACTGCACTGCTAGTGTAGCAATATCAGGAGCAAAGAAAAAAACCCTCATTTTCTCCTTATTTTTCATGAGATTACAGGTAAACAGACAACAAACCCTGGAGTCTGCCACTCCACTCCAAAGCCTGCATGTGGCTGTAGTTACATCCCTAGTTCTCACTCTCAGCCCAGTAATGGGGATGTTTTAACTGTGTTTACAAAAATTGGTTTTACCTCCATTTTGATAGCTGCCCTGGAGGCCTAATTATGAGCCTGGTTACTCCTCTGAAGCAAACGAAGAGTAAGTCTGCCAGAGATGGTATTTCTATCAATGAAGGCACAGCCACTTCACTCAGAGTATTTATTCACCCCAGTGAAACGAGGAAACAGAAGGAGGGAGACAATTTGGGGGGAAAAAATTATGAATTTAAGTGATATTGTTAAGCTTTACCACAATCTTCATTTTCAAGAGCCTTACAAAAGAAATAAAAATGCATTTTGTTTGACACCACTGCAAGCCCTTGGGAATAATCAACATTTACCCAAGGGGGAAATAGAAATCTGTGTTACATTCTTATCCTGCTTATTACAAATCAAGTGCAGGTACAAAGAGGGTCACCTGAACCATATGAAGCCAGAGATTCCCAGAAACCATCTCATCTGTAACAGCCAAAGCCAAGGGGCAATTTCTACAATAACTTAGCTTGAACGCTGGTTTCGTTTATGGCATCAAGGAAATAAAATCATCAGGGAACTATAAAACTCTGGCATGTCCTTGTGTATCAGCAGATTTTTTTTATTCTGTGTGCAACCTATTATGTGGGCACGATAAGAAAAGTTGGGAATGATTGAAGCAGTGAACCTATCAGACAGGGACACATCAGAATTGGTGTTGCTCATCATCCCACTCCAAGTTCCCTCCTGACTGGCAGCGTGGAATCATGAGTGGTGATAACAGAGCTCAAAGGGAAGGTGAAAAGGAGTGGGGAGATAGGATAATGGTCTTTAGAGATATAAGAGGATGTTGTGAAGGTGGAGAGATAGAGCATTCCCCACAACAGTGACTCTTTTGAAAGCTGTGTAGCAGGGGGAGAGCAGAGCACCGGACTCGATCAGATGGAAGGCAGCAGAACCTTCCCACAACTTTAAAACAGTTACAGTACATATGTCAGAAATCACCTGGACAGCACTGGGTCCACCTTGGGACTGCAGGCTGGACTAGATGATCTCCCAAGGTCTCTTCCTCAATGAAACTTGCAATTTGTGACAAACCCTTTATAAACTTTCAGTTTCATAACAATAACAACCCTTAAAACGTGTCCTTTTCAGTTCGTGATAACTGCACTCAAACTACTGAATAAACGTAGGCTGGGAATTAGGTTTCCAGCCATCAGAGGAGCCAATTTCTGGAACAGGTTTCTCTTCTGAGTAATATGAGCAACAATAACTCATTTTAAGGTGGAACTTAATAAATGCATGCAGAGGGTGGGAAGTGATTCCTGCAAAGCTGGCAGGACAGTTCCATCACCCAAGAGTTCAGCCCAGCACTGAAATCCCTACAGAGAGCCATGCAGGTGGAGTGTACTACATGTATCAAAATCATATTAAGCTCACCTCTCATATATTTGTTCCTATAGTATCAAATCCCAACTGCATGTAAATCAATGGGAAAAGGCAAACATCAAGAGATAACATCCACAGAAAATACCACAGTTGTACGTGATCTCTGTGATGGAAAATCAAAACATATTTGTATGTAACTAACCACACTGCCCCAGGGCATGCTGTAGCATGATATAAATTCATGTTTAATTACTCATTTCTGGCTCATTCGTCTCCTGCCTCATTGAACTTTCCAACCCTGTCTACTCTGTTATTTTCCCCTTCTCTCTCACAGCAAGCCTCAGCCACTCTTATTCCCCTGCTGCAAAGCCAGCTTTTGGAATCCCAAAACATTTTTCCAAATACACTGCAGGTGACAGAGCAGGTCATGACCGGGGAATTTTTTGAGATACACTTGCAAATACAAAAGAGGTTTCAAAACTCTGCTAACACTGTCTCTCTCTCTCTTTTTTACAACTTACATGGACCAGGGTACACTGAGGAGCGGCATAAACAACAGCGTGTTCTTGTCTTATCTTGAATCCTACAGGAGACAATTTTTGGACCTGGACAAAGAAATGTGCACATCAACTCCTATGGACCTGGACAAAGAAATCCCAGAGGCAGGGATCTGGCTTCCCTTGCTTGCAGCACATCACCTTGGAGGATGCCCATGAGCTCAGCCTTACCATGGTGGCACTCACTTGGACTGCAACCAACAGGTAAAGAGCTACAAGTTGGGCACTGTCGTCCTAATTGTTCACTTCTGACAACACAGCCAAGCCTCAAGGGCTTATATCATGTGAAAAGTTCTCGAGTCTACCCCCATGAATTCCTTCTGTGCCAGCTGATTCATCATCTCTGCGTCTGTCCTTACAAACCTCAGCCTCCATTAAAGATACACCCGTGCCTTTCGTGCAAAGTCTGTCCTTGCTGAGCTGGAAGAGCCGTGTCTATATCTGGCTATCATGACATCACGAGGCCTGGGCAATTTAAAGCAATTAATTTCCCCAATCCCATAATTGGTCACAGCACACTCCTACTCTGCTATGACTCCAACATCCCTGTGTTGCTATGGGGGATTGAGTAGCTACCACGTCTCCCAGAGCTCTCTGTGATGGAAATGGGGTAGACTTCTGCAAGCTGGACATTGCTCTGTTGAGTTTTACCTTCTTCAGAGCCCAACCAACCAGTGACATTTTCCTTCTGCTTGCTGGAGAGACAGCTCTGCCTCCTCACCTCTCAGGTGGGTCTGCTGTGGCCACTTGGAGGGTCCACCACAATTATCAGCAGAGGGTGAGGACTGCTCCACAAGGACACTGGAATGACAGATTGCCCTGGGATATTCCTCTCACCGTTGTGCCATCTTGCATCCCACACCACATCCCAGTGGATCAAGCTCTACCACAGACACCTTACAACTACTTTCCAGTCCTTGCTATGGATCAAGTTTTACCACAGTAACCCTAAGAACACTTTCCAGTCCTTCCTACACAGGTGCTCAGAACAAAGTCTCATAATCATCTTTGGGCAGGAAAGCACATATAATTTTTGGAGAGTATGACCAACTTGCTGACACAGAAACAGACTGAAAACTCCAAGAGAGTCTGATCTTGACCAGAAAACAATTTTGGAAATTAAGGCATCGAAATGGGGCAGGAAAGCAGGGATGCAATGAGAGAGTTCAGTGCAGTACAGAATGCGTAAGAGACATCAAATCTAAAATTTTCTCTAACAAAAACCACAGAAAACAGTAAAAAAAAAGATTGGTTTGAACAACATAGCACCAAAACTCTTGCAACACTGGTGGAGAAAAGTACATTCTGAGGAGGATAAATTGCTTTTTGTTTTTAAACAGCCAAATGGATGTTACAAAAGTGATGCGGGATTTCCCAAAAGGGATTAAAAATATTTGGCCATTATTTAACAGCTGTTATCCAAGAACAGCAGAGTGGTTTGCAGGACCAGGCTGGCATTACTGAGAATCCCAGAGTGGTTTGGGTTGGAAGGGACCTTAAAGCCCACCCAGTCCCACCCCCTGCCATGGACAGGGACACCTCCCACTATCCCAGGTTGCTCCAACCTGGCCTTGGACACTTCCAGGGATGGAACAGCCACAGCTTCTCTGCCCAACCTGTGCCAGGGCCTGCCCATCTTTACAGGCAAAAGCTTCTTCCCAGTATATAATCTAAACCTCTTCCCTTTTAGTTTAAAAGCCATCCCCCCTCATCCTGTCGCTACCTGCCCATGCCACAAGTCCTGCTACATCTTTTTTACTAAAGTACTGGAATGCAGCAATAAAGTCTCCCTGGATCCTTCTCTTCTCCAGGGGAACACCCCCAGCTCTCCCAGCATCTTGACTTTCAAACACTGAGAGAACTCGGAACTCATCAGGCCAAGACTGGAATAAAGCACATTCATCCCCTTCACCTCCAGCCAGAGATCCACTAGAGCAGCTGGGAACTGATGAGGAACCCAAAGACGCCGTGTCTTGGGGCCAGCTTGGGCTGCACGCGAAATAGCCGTGAAAAAATAACTCAGGAGACCTAAAGCAGCTGCTCCTTTTGGGTGAACGCCTCGGCGAGGCGCAACCCTGGCACAAAAACTCTCCTGAGCCCCAGTCACAGAAAGCCTCCCGAGCACCCGGGGGGGTCCCTGCCGAGGCAGCTGCCCCTCACAAAGCACAGCGCGGCTGGAGGGCCCGGTACTGACCCAGCCAGAGGTTCGGGACGCCGCCGGTGTCTGGGACCGATACAGGCCCGCCCACGGCGCCCTCACAGCGAACACTGAGCGCCGCGCACGCCTCGCCGTTGCCTGGGCACCGCCGCCCCGCCCACCCCGCAGCTCATTGGCCAGCGCAGCACCCCGCGCGGGGAAGGGAGCGCGCTGATTGGCTGCCAGCCGTTTGACTGACAGGTGCGCGTGAGGGTGGGGAGCGGATAGGGCCGGGCGCGCAGGCGCGCTGAGGCGCGGCGGGGTCTGAGGCGGCCGGGGTTGGGGGGGGGTGTGGCCGGCGGGTTTCCCGCGCAAACGCTCCCCCCTCACGCTCACCCTCACACAGACAGTCACACACACAGTCACACACAGAGTCACACACACAGTCACACACACAGTCACACACACAGTCACACACACCGCCCGCCCGCAGCCGCCGCCGCCCCGCCGAGCCTTCCCCCGCTGCCCGCCGAGGGCCCCGGAACGGGAAGCGCAGCGGAGGCGGCGGGCGAGGAAGAGCCGCCCCCCCCCGCCCCGCCCGCCCCTCACCCCCCCCCGCCCGCCCCGGGGCCGGCCGGGCACGCGCCGCCGCCCCCCCCTCCCCTCGCGGCCGCCCCCCCCGCTCCCCTCACACCCGCGCCCCTCACGGAGAAAGGCACCGGCGACGGCGGGAGGAGGAGGAGGAGGAGGAAGAGGAAGGGGAGAAGGTGGGTCGTGGGGCCGGGCAGAAGAGGGGAAGGAGAGAGGAGCAGGGCCGGCCTCGCCGCGGCCCCCGGAGCCCCCCGCGCCGCCCGCTCCCCTCACCTGCCGGCTCCTGCCGCCGCCTCCTCCTCCTCCTCCTCCTCCTTCTTCTCCTTCTTCTCCCTTCCTCTTTTTCCTCCCCCTCTTTTCCTCCTCTCCTTGCCTGCCCCCCTCCCTCCCCTTTCCTCCCCACGTTCCCTTCTCGGCTCCGCCTCAGCAGCTCTGCCCGTATTGTATGTTTCAATGGCGATGGCGGCCGCTGGCGAGGGGGGCGGCAGGGGTTTCCTTTCCCTTCCTTTCCTTTCCTCCCGCTCCGCACATACCGCCTCTAGGAGGAGTCACTGCAGCCCGGGCCCGCAACAACCCCCCTCTCCTGGCTGCCGCCCTCCTTGCCGGGGCCCCAGGGCTCAGGAACCCCCTCCCCGCACAGCAGGGGAAGGGTCCCCTTCCCCTCAGCCCCACTGGGCTTGGGGCATCGGGAGCATCAAGGCAGAAAGCCGCCCCGTCCTTCCCCAGCGTGGAGGAGTTTGGAGATGGGGAGGGTTTCAGGGCAACCCCAGCTTGGGCAAAAGGTCGTGGATCGCCTGGTTTTTTTACAGGGAGACACACACCTCTCTGGCCCTTTGTCAGGGTGACCTGTGTGCCTTGCCACGGTGCCTCCAAGCCAGATAATCCAGCACCCCCAAACCGGTTTGGAATGGCTGTAACAAAGAGTGCTGGCGGCTCTTTGTGTCATCTGGTGTTGGAGCGTTCCGGGCACTTGCAGGCTTTCCAACTCATCCATGAGGGCTGCAAACTTCGCTTCCCTTCTAAATGAAAGCTGAGGGCTTTTCTTTTCTTCCCCGCAGTCACATGGATTCAAGAGCTTGAACTCCAGGAGACGCAGTAAACAATTGTATTACGAGTCTTGGGAGTGCCACATCCGTGAGCATGGGATGGCACAAACAGAAGACTGCAGGGCTACACCTCTTTAACTCAGGTATATTTTTACATGAAACTGGTTTATATCATAATTCCCATACAAATACTTTGCATCATTGCACTGATTTCACTATAAAGACATTTGAGGGCTATTGTAATGCACTAGGAGATTTAACCCAGACCACTCCAACTCACAGTGTTACTTTAGGAGAGTGTCTGGGAACAACAGAGAGATCGAGAGTCATCCATGCTTTCAGCTTTCCCTTTGTCACTAGAAAAAAATCATAAAGGTTCACTGGAGTTTGGGTTTTGGCTCTGCCAAAGTAAACAGTTTTGTGTCTGTGTAGAATTGGATTTGGTGGGGGAAAAAAAGCAATGGAATATTCCCTCGGGTTATACTAATTTTGGCTTGCACCATCTCTTGAAGAAAGGGCATCAGTTGCGGACCTGTGTTTTCCTGAGCTGCTCTGTGACCTTGGATAAAGCATTTCACTATACTCAGCTGTATTTTGACTGTCATTAAAATGGAAATAAAAATATCCTGTCTCTTTTTTAAGGAATGAGTAAGAGCTTCAATACATTTCTGTTTCTGTGGATTAATGCTTTGGAGTCTACTCTCTTCCCTGCTTTTTCTTTTTGAAAACAAGGTCAAAATGCTTTGAAACCATAAGAATAAAACTCACATGTATGAGTGACTTATTTTACAGGTGACAGGAAGTCTTACCTGGATCTTCCCTGCTGAGGCTTGGAATTTAGCAAGGGAAAAAGGTACCTGTAGACTTGCCATAGTGTATTGAACAATATTGGGAGGTAGGAGGAATCTGAAGAAGATTTTCAAGCACTAAGCATAAAAATGAATGACAACATAAAACCCATGTGAAAAAGGAAGAAAAGCATTTACATTGTTCTATTTCCAGGTACAAATAATTGCGTCCAATAACCCTCACAATCATGGGTGTGGTACATGGCTTTGTAATTAAAAATATTTTGAGATGAGGTATATAAGCATCCCAAGTTCTTGAAAACATTCCCAGTTTGCTACAGTTTTAACATCAAATAGTTGCTGTGTGATAAGAACACAAATGTGTGGGAGGCCTTTCAAGGGAAAAAAAAGTCTTTATGTGAGGCAAACTTTCAGCCTTAGGACAACTCACTCTGTTTACAACAACATTTTTCTGTTTATATACAACATTTCCCATACGGAAACGAATGCTGGAGAAGTGTGAGAGAGGACACAGAAGATTTTCACACTATAACACTTTTTATCTTTAAGCCAGTCATAGATGTCTGAATTTTAATACCAGTTTTCCTGCTGTTGTGATTTGTAACAGCCCCGTACACTCAATTTCCCTTCTTTATTTCTCCAGTGGATGCAACCCATCCTTAACCTATATATTAACTGCATTATATGGATGTTTTATGTTGCTTCACGTATTTCTAGAAGATTCTGAGTTGCTTTGTGACACAAGAGTAAAGAATTTTTCAGTAGAGCAGATCAGACCAAGAGATTTACCAGGTGTGAATTGCTCTGCAGTAACCACACTTTAGGAACCAGGAGCTAAAAGACCTTTTTTTTTGGGTCACAGTAACTGTGTGTTCTGGCCATTTAGACCTGGTTGTTCAGGGAAGAACTGTTACTAACTAATACTTTGCAAGAGAAAACTCTGCGGTGCTGGATTGAAGAGCTTTCCCCACTCAGCAGGAGCGGGGCCTGCCCTCATGAGGTTGTGTAAAGACCATCTGCCAGTTGCCTTCCGAGCTCAAATACAATCTGTTACTTTGTCAAAATAAACAACAGATCTATCGGAGGAGCATTTATAGACTGCTGACTGCCTGACTCCCCAGCTATGGGAAAAACAGCCTGTTTATGGCACTCTCATTTTGGGCCAGAAGCTGTTACATCTCAAACATTGTAATGAATATTTCATAGCTCCAGCACCCGGAGTTACAGCTCCGCTCTCGCTTGGGGCTGGCAGGTGTCCAGGGTCGTCATGGCAGGGTGTGAACCAAGTACTCCAAAAGCTCTATTTTACGAGAGTATATAATCCAGGAATTTGATCAAATCAATGTAATCATTGCCTGTCATTAGGATAACCAAATACGATCAAAGCTGATATATGTCTGTATTATGGCAGTAGAGAACAGATGTAATAGCTGAGTTCTGCAAATAGTCTGTGTTTCTGTAATGAATAATTTTTCTTTGAGCCATTTTTAACCCTTCCTCCACCTTCCATACTGTTTATGGAGATGTTATGCTAGTAGGTTGGGTACAATGAGCTACAGAAGCCAGAGAAGCTAAATCCCAGCTTTTTGGAGAGCTCTCTTTTAAGTAGTATTTTTTAAATCAGACCATCCCACATACTTCATACATTTTTGTTTAAGGTAGGCTCACTAGCTGCAGTCACAGGTTAGCTACAACAAGAGATGAGAGAGGTCTTTCCTGCCCAAACACCGATTCTAAAGGTCAAAAGCTGCTTATTAGCTTAAAAAAGTATAAAAAATATGTTTTCATCCTTGTTATTTAAAAGCAGGTTTTAATCCTTGTTACTTATCCTTAAATGCAGCAATGCAGACTGCAGAGATTATTGTCTTACCTCAATTATTCCTTAGTCATGTAAGTGAAAGTACTAATTAAATACAAATATCTGAGTCATGTTTAAACACAATCATGACTTTTTGTCTAATGCAGATTTACAAATATATATTTCAGAATTATGGAAAAAATAAGGAAACAAACCCCAGAAAATAACATTGTTTTCAGCTGAGGAATACACTGTAAGAGCCCTCTCTACAGCTCAGAAAAGTAGCCAGAAAGGGATAAGGTACGGGGAAAATTGTGGGGATCACGAGTATAAAATGGCTTCTCTGAAGAATTAGAACAGATCAGGACTTCTGGCTAAGGAAACTGAGGGGCAATATGAAAAAGAACACAGCTGATGCTTGTGGCTTGCTGCTCTGTGCCTACAAAGGACTGCAGTTTTTATATTAACTAGTTAAAAACCTATTTCAGTTTCTGAGTTTGAGGATAAACCAGTAAATTTGTGAGTGGTGCATTTGGCCAGAGATCAATATGAGAACCAGGCACTGCCAAGCCAAGAGGCAGGAAAGCCTCCATCCCTGTGAATGTCTTGAAGCAAACTGCTTGCAACAAGATGTTTGTGCATTTACCGTAACACAGCTGTTTAGTGCAGAAAGTGACACATCCTTTGGGGACTCCTGATGTAGTAATTTGGTTTTGGCACTTGCAGAACGGTATTTCTTTGCTGGAGGAGCAAAGATGCAGCAACATGTCATTGCACCATTTGATTTTCAAGTCGCTCTAAAACAGATCGTATTTCCCACAATGTTGCAAAGGGATCTTATATCTGGTTGATTTTTCTGTGCTAGTAGAGACATCTGTCCCCTTGCAGTCATGCTCTTTGGTGCAGTTTGGAGCAGTGACACACATTTCCTTTCTCCTCTGGTGACACAGACAAGCACATTGTCTCCCTGGATGAGACCACTAAGCTCCAAGTTCCTTTCAGAGAAGCTTCCCAGGTCAGGTCAGGACAGCACAGCACTGCTTGTCTGTCTGCTTTCATAATTGTTCCTGAGTTTGATTTACAACAAGACAATTTAAGTCATTAACTATTTTTTCCCTCTAACTGCAGAGCCTTTGGTGGGGGGGGGGGGAAATCTCAGCTGTGATACTTAAAAAAATGAAAATGCCTTGAAACAAGCCTACCCTTGGAACTCACGTTTGTTTGAGGCAGCACACAGCAAACCTCCAGAACGTTTATTTATTGCACAAGTGCAAGATTTCAGTACTTCCCCAGGGTATAGCAATACACATCCAGGAACTATCATTTTTATAAAGCAAGAGTGGCCTTGAAGCCTTAAGGAGTGATAAAAGCCCTAAGTTTCAAACACATTCTCCTTTCTAAGATGGAGCATCAAACCATTCATTTTCCTAAATATACATCAATTGCTGTTAAACATCCAGATCCTTGAGGGTTTTGCCTCACAATCCAAGGCTCATTGTATCTGTACCCAGAGGAGGTCAGGAGCAAAGCACACACTTCTGCTGTCTGTTCAGGAGCTAATAGTTGTTCAGCACATGGCTTTCATTCCAAGGAACCACCACTGTGATTTTGGCTCACACAGAAACACATCCAGGTGCACAGGAGAGGAGGGAAAGGGAGAGATGGATGGACACCTTCTCACTGAGTCTGTCAGTTTTGAGGAAAGAGAGACTACACAAAGCTGGTAATTATGATAATTTTAGTGTGGGCATAACTAGAGAGTCAATCTCTGCTCTCCTCTGGTCTTCTTTCTCTCCCCTCTTTGCCCTTGCTCCCTTCGTTCCACAGTTAGTGAGGCTTTGTGTTTTATGGTTGATTAATTAAAGTTGTAACAGCACCACCAGTAAGGCAATTCATGCCATAGGAGGCTCAGGCTGCCTTCCTCCTGTGCAGATTCCCCAGTGTCCTGTGGCTCAGCTGATGTTGCTGCCTTTCCCTTAGCACAGACACTGGGTAGGACTCTGTCCTCTCTCCAGCCGTCGAGTTTCATAGTGACAACTGTTTTTGAGACTTCTGCGCTGCTAAATCAGTTGACATTTCCCACCAAGTTCCATAGTTCCCGCGCCTGATGGCGGACAGCAGGTGGCGTGGTTGCCTCAGGATATGAACTTAAAACCCACCCCAGACCGGGAAGCGAATTCACCTGCTGGTGAATTTATGGGTTATGATTTGCGTGTGGTGTCATTTACAAAAGACAGAAACTATGTGTACGTAAACAAGCATTTTTATAAAAGGGAGAAGAAAGTATGTACATCATAGGTAACAAATGCAGACTGTACTGGAATATGTATGTATGTATTTAATTTATAAATTAAAATGGAAACTTCACTAAAACGTTGACACAAAGGAGTAAAGCTTCAACACAAGGCACGAGGAATTCTTCAGACTCCTCTTGGCAAACAATATGACGTCATGTTTACCATTACAACAACTACCCAGCCAGAGAGATATTTCATTACCTCCTCCTTGTTTTTTAGCCCTCCTTTGGTGTTCCAAAAATGCAGTCCCCAAACTAATTTCCTCCTGGAACCTCTCCATTTTGTTTTCCTGATGTAGTGACTAGGCTGAGGTATCTAAAGTAGCAATATACTACTGAGGAGTGATTCAGTGAGGCCTGTAAGTGTGCCTCTAGTTTCCAGGCCAGGGATGGTTTCATTGAAATCACTGGATTAATTAATGGACTCAGGAAATGGGTTTCTGAGGCTTAGCTTTTGTTCTGACATAAAAATTCGTAAGCTATTGTCCACTGATATGGATGGAAATCATATCCCTGGATCCCTTTCCTCCTACAGTATGTTGAGTGTTTAGTCCTTTAGTGTCTTTAATCTTTTATCACACTGAGAAAAGATTTGCTTAAAAACTTCCTAGTGGAAAAAATATTTATAAACAAACCAAAAATAATTACAATATTTCAATTCTGTTATGATCAATAACTCCTTATGGCACAGCTATCTCTGCTTTTCTAAAATATTGCTAGAAACTGTGAACATGGAATTGAGAATTCCCAGGATTGAAAACCAAAACAAATGAATATTATCATATTAACAAGGAAAAAGTGAAAAAAAGAAAATCAAAAGCTCATTTTGGCTGAAGAAGCTCCTCCTGAGGTTGAAAAGCTTGTGGGAAAGAACAGCCCTTTGTTCTCTTCATTCTAGCAATTACTTGGTGCAGAGTTTTCTAGAAGGCCAAAAAATTCCAAGTAGCTAAACTATGTCAAAAGGAGTTGAAACAATGTCTTAGAAACAGCACAATGACAGTAAAAATTACTGGCAACACAAAAATATACACAGCACGTACATTAATGAATGCCAAATAACATTGGATATTCAATATACAGGCTGAAAATTTCAATGTAACAAAAAAAAAAGTGTAAAAAGTGTATTCAGATTTAAACATCTCAATCAGTGTTTGTAAGAGAAACACAGAAACAATGCCCTGTCAAGGTCTACTCATAACTCATCACTTTACTACAGCTATAATAAATATTCTACAGTCTATGCCACCAAAGGGGAGAAAAAAAGTAAAATATCTCATGTAAAATTCAAGGAAACCAGTTATGTAACAACATAAAATTGCTTCAGAAACCATTCTCCTGCAGGGATTAGGTCATTAGTGTTTGTCTGGTGTTGGCTGATGAGCAGATCTTGGACAGAAAGTGCCCCAGTACCAAATAATTTGGTGTCCAATTGATGTACAGATGAGAAACAGGAGCAGTGCCAAGGACACAAGCATTCCAGGTGTGGGAGAAGGTCATCAGGGAGGTGTTGTCTATTGCTCTGAGGACTCCGAATGCCAGCTTGACTCCCCTGTATGGGGGACACTCCTGCCCACCCTGCAAGCCACAGCATCAGGAGCAATACCTCCACACTGCCCCCAGTAGGAGTGTGGCCTGGAAGTCGGGCACTGCCCACGGGAGAGCCTGTGACATCTGCAGGCCATGCCCAGGAATCGGGAACTCCCTCCCATCGCTGCACTGCCCAACATCTGGAGCCACTTCTGCATCATTAAAAGCCACGAGAATGGTTCCTCCCTGCACTAAGGGGATCATCTCAGTCCTTTCTGATGTTCTGATGACAATGTTCTGCTTCAGTTTGCCCCATCTTTAAATTTAACGGGGAGGGACAACAGGGAATAGTAAAGCGAAGGGAGTGGTAATGGGGCCGGTCATGAGGGAGTGGTGAGGGACCAGGCTCGGGGAAGGAGTCTCCTTAGGGTGGCCTGCACAGTCTTGCTGCCAACTGCCTCTCTCTTTTTCACAGACTTCATCCTGCTGCAGAAAAGGCTGTAGAGTTTAAGGAGATCACACACTTCCTTTGGAAAGCCCAAAACAAGGGTTAAACTGCTCGGTCTGTGGCACTGCTGGTGGGGTGCAACATCAGGGTAAAAGCAAATCTTTGCAGGAGAGCAAAAGGGAAGATTTACTGAAGCAACATTTTGAAACATGACTGTGAAAAAAAACAATGGAATTATGACAAAATGTAATTTCACACTCCCAGCAAACCCCCAGCAGAGACAACAGACCAACAAACAGTGTATAATGGAAAGCAAGAGTGTAAGTTGCACTCCACAGGCTTCACAACTTGTCCTCTCATACCTGCCATTAATGTCTAACCTACTAAACTTTGCATGAGCAGTTCAACAAACTAATGTTTTGCAGGAAAACAAAAGTTTAGCAGGTTTTCCTTAAAAAAAAAGGTCTGCAATATTCTGACTTAGTCTGTTTAAAAAATAACAAACAAAATCATAAGAAAGCTACAAAGCTACACCGGTTTTGCTGCCACGCATTTTAAACAGTAGAAGCTTTACAGTGTACTCTAAACAAACATCTACAGTCTTAGTTCATGTTTTGTCATGATGTTCTCATCAGATCAAAATGTTTAACAAAGCTGGCCTACAAGGAGGGAGGAAGGATAGTGGGAAGGCTTGATATTAAAACTGAGTGGAAAATGATAAAAATGTGATCAACAGAGATTTTCTGAAAATTAACTGGGGGGGAAAAGCTACTTTGTCCAGGACAAACACATCTGGAAGCAATAAGGGCAAAAAGAGGGGAAGGGGGGGAAAAAGCCACAAAAAAGGTGTAAAAGAAGGGAAGACCCTCATCCAGCAAAGCATTTGCACATGGGCTCAGAGTGAAGCACAGCCTGAAGCTAAGCTTGAACTCGAGCGCGTTGCTGGATTCCGAGGAGGGAAAACAATAGCAAGAGACAGCAAACTTTAGCAGGTACCCTCCAAGAACTTGCCATCTTCAAATAAACATGGCTTTTCAATTTAATTTTACAGAGCTTTCTAGCCTGGCTGTAGAATGCACTGACAAGGACATAGCAGCTCTTGCCAGACCAGCTGCTTCCCAACAGACCCCCTGAGGTGGGAAGGGACCATTTCCAGTCGGCTGGTCCCTCTCATAGCCCTTTTCATCTTTGTAAATGTAAATGAAGAGTGTGGAGAGAGCGTTTTGTCTGGGAGAGGTCACTGGTACCTGGTCCCTCGGTGCGGCCTGTGGGGATGTTTATCCCCACCGAAAACTGCCTATGAAAAGCACCATTTTACTACTGAACTTAGGGAGGAAAAAAACCACAATAGGAATGTCCTTATGACATTTTGGGTGAGGAACTTTTACACGCTTATTCTAAAAGTCCATTAAAAATATACCTAGAAGAAAACACAGGAAAAGAGAATAGAGCAAACTGCCCCCAAAAATCATGAATACAAAGAAAAGTAGTATTATCAAATTATATATATAGTTGTTTTCATTAAAAAAGGAAAAAAGCACACCTACCGCCTGCAGTTCTGGTCAGGTTCTCCCTCCATCCCGCCCCCCCCCCCTCAAAAAAAAGTAAAAATAAAAAATACAAATAAAATGAATTAACCTTTCCACCAGCCTGGTTCCTAACTGAAACAATATCTTCCCCTGTACTGAATACATCTGTTTGAAACCTTAAGAAAAAAACCCTGCAATTCTTCAGATGAAACTGAAAGTAGGACTTTTTCCCCAGTCTTTATAAACCAGGAATTATTTTAACCGCAGACTTCCTGTGCATTGGCAGGAGATGATAGGTGTCAGGTACAGGTGTCCTTATCAGAAGGTCAGGATGATTCCAGTGCTGACAAAGGGTGTTTGAATCTGGGATTGCTCTGCTTTAAAGACATCCCTTTGAGCTTGAAATCAGCTCTTTCTGAACTGTAACGTGAATTGCTTATCGTTTAATTCTGCCTAATGACTTAGATAGTATCATTCATTAGCTCTAATAACAATGGCCCTGGTTCACCAGAGTACTTCAATATGCAAATGACATCATTTAGGCCAGCGGGAATCACATGGTCGAAGTTAAATATGTGTTTTAGTGCTGGAGCAAACGGGATTCCCAATGCACTCAGGGAAGTAGAAATGTTATGAGTCATGTTCATAACATACATACTTAATAATTTATTTTAGGTTTGGGGGCTTTTTCAATGAATTGCAAGAGCTGTGGTGGAAAGACACTAGAGCTTACATGTGAACAGAATTTAACCTTCAGCAGCAGGGCCCGAGTAAGGAATGCCAGGTTTGCACAGAAGTTGGCAGGAAGTATCCAAGGTTGTATATTCTGCCCTTTGGGCACAGGGCTTCCTCTGAAGCCCTCAGTACTTTGCCAAATCTTTATTTCCCTTCAATGAATGTATTAAAACATGTTAACAGTGGAATTGAACCTCTGTGATCCTTATTTTCCATCTGGAAGTACATCTGTGGAGAGGTACCCACAAAAGGGTGCTAATGGGCCAGCAGAAAACATTTCTGGAGGGCTCCAGACAAAGTACATCCAGTGTGTGCAGTGGAAACCAAAGCTCAAGTACAGGAAGCAGAGGAATTAGTCAGTGAAACCAGACTTTTTCCACACTCCACATTTGCCTCCTCTGACAACGTACTTCATTCCTTCAAAATCCAGAATGGTTTTTAAAAAAAACCAAACCAAAACAAAAAACCACCAAAAATCAAAAAAACCCCAATGTCATTTCCTTATAATTTAACAGAAGAAAGTTTGTGATGAAAAGGTTAAAGATGGAATCATCAGTGATACAGGTGAAAGTCTGTCATCTGGTAACCAGAAACGGAAGCAAAAAGTGTTATCATGTCCACTCTGAGCAGCACTTTGAACTGAACATGGGGGTTCTCTGCTTCTTCTGAAGAGAATCATACAAGAAAGATTTCTCTCAGATCAAAGGATGCCCCCCCCCCGAAATATTGCCCATGTCTTGCACTCATTTATGCAGCCGCTGCTGGAAAATGAGCCTAATTCTTCATCTGAAGAGTCTGACCACAATAGTCGAATGAAGTGAAAATGACCAAAGGAAACGAACATAAATGGTGTCATTTTCAACCCCTGCCACTGGCCTCTGGGAGAAGACAGAGAGCAAAGCAGAAAGCGCTGGCACGCCGAGCTCCCGCAGCCCCAGCAGGCACATTCCTGGTGCGCAGCTCAAGAACTCTTCCCAGGCTCCAGGGAGGGAACTTGCAAAACATCTCCAGCAAATCTTCAGGAAGGTCCTCCTTCTCCTTTCACTCTGCTGCCATTTCCCAAGCGTCTCCACCCTCAGACTCACTTTCTGGCTATCAGCCAAGGAGTTTGACCCTTGAAGGGGCAGACAAAGCGTTTCCCGTGAAAAGAGCGCGGCAGAATGAACAGTAATCAGGTTACAGGTTTTAGTAGGGACAGACCCTGAAGCTAAACTGTCACTCTCGGGGTGGTGCAAACCCAGCTGTCACCGTTTGGGTTTCTCTTGACATGGAAAGTGCTCAGGTTTGGGAAGAACAGCCGATCAGTGTGGTGTCACTGACCGCTGGTCTGTCCCCAGTGGTTGATGGGATTGTACCAGTACCGGGGCTGTAGGAACAGCGTTCCAAAATGTTCTCACATCTGCTTCAGTTAAAATCCCAGGCTGTGGCTGCAGCAACTGCAGGGAACATGTGTCACCATGTTCCAAATTCTAGGACAGGTGAGAGGGTACCTTACACATTTCCCAAAAAAACCAAGTAAATCTTTCCTGACCCAAGTCAGGTACTTTGAAGAGTTCTGGCAACTACATTTAAAGGTCTCCTGAACCTCAGGGAAGAGCTTTCCCCCAAATGTATCAGTCAAAAAACAGCTCAAGCATTAAAACAGGTACAGTGTCACCTCAGGAGTCCTTTACCTTTCAGTATCTGTGCCAGGACAAGGTAACCAATGTGCACTTTGCTTTTGGATCAGATAAAACCAAGCAACAACAATCCCATGCAGTGCAATCGCAAATACCAGCTACAAAACAGAAACACTCTACAGAGACCAAAGGGGACAGGAAGCATTGGCAGGTTCTCTTAAGGATCTCTAAGATTTTGAGAATTAAGGACAGCCAGCGATTTTAGAAGGGCCAGAAGCATTCAAACGTCCTACCTTGCAGCTGAATGCTTCAAGATCAGAGTAGAAATTCACTGCTGCTGCAACCTTCCAAACCCAAAGCATCACCAGTGCACCTGGCTGGGTCTTTAGGAACGGCTTTGTTTAATAGGTGTGCAATCAAAACACCATTGGAACATTGGCTGTTCCAATTAGCTCAGCTCCACAGCTGCAAAGCCTTTTAACAGGGAGCTGGGGCTTATATTAACGACAGCTATTACTGAGAAAACCACCAAGAATCCCTCATGGCTCTGCGGTTCATTTTCTTTCCATGCCATTTCAGCTCCAGCACCCCAAGCATCTCATGAAAACATCATGCATGGAAAAGTTTCATCCCAAGGACAATGTTGGCATGAGAAGAAATGGTTGTAAATACCATGAATTAGTTTAGGTTGAAAGTTGCAAGGAGTTTCTTAACTTCAAGAGCACTTGAGTCGGAACAGCCTGGGGGGCTGGGAGGGAAGGGACACAGGGCAGTAGAAACCTCACTGGTTTTAAGATGGAATTCAGTAAATTTCTGAGAGGGTTAGGGGACAGATGGGTTGCAGCACTCAGGGGCTGGGCTGCGTTCCTTGGGCAGTCCCTGACAGGCTTTTCCCTGTGTACATGGGAAGTACGTCCCTTACTCTTTTTACTCTGATAGTGCTAAAAGACTAAGTGGTATCGTCTGGAAGAAGAACTAATTAGTAGTTTATGAACAGATGAAGAGTTGAGTAATGTAGCTGAGTACAGGAGGGGTGGTGGTGGTGGCCACTCCAGCTGGCACAGCTGCAGCCAGGAGAAGCCCAACTCCTGTTGCAGCGGCAGCATCGTGCAAAGAGCAGGACTTGAGTGGATCAATCTCATTAACGAATCACCACTCGTGTTTCTCCCTTAGGATCGTTAAACACTGGTGGCTTCCTCCTGAATCTCCTGGGTTGCCCAGTGCCTTTCCCCCTTATGTGAAGGGCCAACGCCAGTGGAGATGTTTTAGGGAATAGATTTAGGCTTCCACTCTCCTGCTCATTTTCTAAGGAGAGCATATTGTGATGTTCACTTTAGTCTGGCAGTATTTTTCTCTCTGGGTAGTTTAGACTTGAGATATCAACAAAGGTAGGTCAGGAAGGATAATTAAGACGTACAAACGCAAAGTATGATGACACACTGCCAATCTGCATGCGACCTTTGGTTAACATTTTAAAAAGCCACGTGGGTTGATTTCTCTAACAAACATTCATTTGGGTATCATCGAGGAATGCTGTGTTATGCTTCATTTTAAATGAGGCTTTCATTAAGCTACTCACATGCCTACAATTTAAAAAAGGGGTTCGAATTTCTTGCCATCCAGGGCTCCTTGTCATGAGAATTATTCCAGCTCATGGGGGGATAATTATATATCACCGAGTCTCTACGTTCCCAGTGCACAGTGACTACCATGAGGTTTTTCAGCAACACTTTAATTCAGTCACAAGAGTGTTAATATATAACTTTAATAAAAAATACATAATATTTTGAAATATTCTTGAATGATCCAGCTTGAAAAATGAAAATGACCTTTAAATCTATACAGGGCAGTTCCTTCGGGCACTTTTAATGCAATAATTTATTAAGCTCCTATATTCATCACGTGTGCACAAATATCATGTAAATATTACAGCTGTACTCCATGACAAAACGAGCATAATGCAGACATAGAATCATACAGAGAACTGACAAACAGGGGGAAAAAGGAAATCTAGTATTTTCTGTACAAAAAAATATGCAGCTTTTTGATAATTTGTAAAAATGCATTACTTTTGGCATTTCAGAGAGGAACACTGTATAAAAATAAATATTCTATGTACAGTAACACACACAGGCCAATCCAGGGTTAGAATCATCACTGCAAAAGAAAACATAAACGAGTGTTAGTGCCAACTCACTCCCAAGTGTTAGTGCCAGCCTGCAGGGGAAGGACAGCGTTAGGGAAGCTGGCTCCAGGGTCTCCAGGAGGAAAAGCGATGGGGATGGATCTCAGCAGGGATCCTTTCCACTTCCCCGGGCAATGAGGGTGGGAGGTTCAGCCTGGGCTGACTCTGCCTCCAGCATCTTCCCACCACTGTGGCTTGAGGCCCTGGCATTAATACCCACAGCAGGTGCTGAAGGTGGGCCAGACCCTCAGGGTGGGGCCTGAGGGAATCCGGGTGGAAGTCTAATCTTTGTGCAAGGATTAGCACACTTTGGGGCCAGGCAGCTCAAAGGCCACAAATACAGTTCTCTCCTTAGTAACCCATGGAGCTGAAGAGTGATACATAAACAAGGAGTTTGGGTTGCTGCTTTCCAGGGGTACAGTCCTGGAAATCCCATCCATGCATCCACACCCCTTTTGCTCTTAGCCAGACTCATTGTAGAGTATTTGCAGAACCCATGGCACTGCCAGCTTAGCGCAACCACAACATTTCCACGAATATTTTACCTTATTCCAGCAGCCTTGAACTGGAAGCCCATCTTCCCCCTGCAAAAAAGATGGATGAAATAGCAGTTTACGACACAGATAGTAGTGCAGAGATGGAGGAAAGAAGGCATGGGTTAACTATTACAGCTGCAACAAACAGTGTGAACCAGGGCTGGAGGAATAGTCTGAGAGATATTCCTCAGCCCTTTGGAGTGACCTGGACTTCTGGCTGACAGAACCAGGGTAGCCTGAAGCAGGGGCTGGGGCTGAAGAGGGGAGATACCTGCAGGCTCTGCAAGGGACATGAGGTCTGTAGCCTTGTTCTCATTCTTTGTCAGGGAAAGAGTTTATCCAGGCTTCCATGAAGGAAGGAGAAAGGAAGGCAGTGTAAAGCATGACGTGGTGGGTCTGTGTCCTCAGGCTTGGCTGAGGTTATAAGCAAACATGAGTCAGCACTAACCCCAGATCCTGAGGAGGATCTGGAAAAAAACCTCCATTTCCTTTCTGCCCTGTTTGCTAAAGGGTTTACTTTGTCATGTGAGATACTGCCCCTCTTGCCTGTCAGGAGATCCCAGTGCAGGGAAATTCAGAAAGCAAGCAGCTGGGCAGCTCCTGTGCTGGTTCAGGATGTCTCAGCTGACTCCCTGAAAAGGGGCTGTGGCTTCAATAATGGCAGTGGGACTTCTGTGAAAATTCCCCAGCACTTCTGCAATCCTGATGTCTTGGGCTGTGTTGTTATTTTTTTATTTATTTTTTTTTTAATAATGAAGAAGGTTGAATGCTTTAAGGGCTGTGCTACTAAAAGATGGAGGTTTCATGGCTGGGAAAGGCTTTTGCGAATGATTGCCATTCATATTATCTCCATACAGCTCTGTTTGATGGGAGAAAGCTGAATGTTACGTCAGTGCTAAGGTGCTCTTGAGCAGGAGATAAAGTTGGATGTAAGGAGATAACATCTCTGACATGAGAAATCAAACACTTGTGTTGTGTCCATGTGGCACATTCATGGGCTATCACTATTCCCCAGGAAAACCCAAAAAAATACAAACAGAAAAGCAAATACACAGTAGTATATTGACAAATATTTAACAGAGATGCACTTTCAGGGGCCTGATGAACTGAACCTTGCCATGATGCTACAACAATATTGCTTTTCAAATGCATTTTTTGGACTGTGGTCTCCTTGTGCTGTTTTTTCCCCTTTCTCCCCCCACTATGTGGAAATACAGAATTACCAATTAATTACTGGGTATATTGTGGCGTTCCCATTGGTACACTGGTGGTGGTAGGAATGACTGGTGTAGTGCATTGCAGGAGGAGATGGGGAGTTAGGTGTATGAAGGAATGGGAGGCCAGGGAGTTACAGCTTAGGGATCAAAGGAAGACCAGGGTCACAAGGAAGTGTTTGTTGCGGGTGAATGTGCCAAGAACGGAAACACGACATGCTTATTAGCACCAAGGATCTCCTTCCACATATCTCAGATGTGCAAAGCGTTAGTTCACAGCCTCTATAAGTTGCACACATGGATGTGTCAGCTGGATGCTAAGCTTTTAACCTAGTTGGATCAAAAAACATGCTTATTCACGTTCCCAAGCTAGCTCACATGCCAGAACACTATATATAAAAAATAATGGCATCTGTATTTCATCAGATTTTCTGGCACATTTCCCATAGCAAAAATAGGAAAGAAAAGAAGTGTGTGTTCCAATATGGCCCTGTGGGGTGAATCCTCACCGGGAGCAGTGACACAGACACAAGGGTGGTCTGCCAGAGCCCCCATGGAATCCTTGCACCTGGGAAGTCAGGTGCCTTACTCAGCCAAAACTTACTCCATAGAAACCTGGCTGTGGTCATAGGGATGCAGAACACACAGCTCTGTGGTTTTCCTTCTTTGTGAACTCTTCTGGGCAGGTATGGTTTCACCTGTGGGACTGGCAGAAGTTTCTTTCTACTACCCAGAATTTTCAGAGCAGCAACTGAGACTTTACCAGTGGCCACTGTTAAGAGTCAATGCCTCAAAGAGGCAAAGGCAGTGCCCAAAAGAGACAATGCTGGCAGGAAAACTCTGCTAGCTCTTCACAAAGCTCAAATAACAAAGGCTTTTAATGGCAATTTCACGGCTTTTTTCCTCCACAGGAAACTAAGAAAACCTTCCTCACTAGATGTGGCTTTTTGCTTTGGGATGCATTTTTTCAGCTAGTTGAACTAAGGGATATCCTATCCCTTGTAAATGGCATCAAACATCCTTAAATGAGCTTGGAAGGACCATCTTAAGGCAAATTTTGTCATGCCAAATGGAGCCAAAAGGGCAGGGAGTATGAGTTTCTGTGTATTATGGACATGTTGAGACTGTTGTAGGGAGCAAAAACCTCACTTGAATGCTGCATCTCCAGAAAATCTCAGAGAAAATAAATAAATTGGTGATGCCTATTGGGATACTTGGAGATCAGTTGAGATTAAGTGTTCCTGAAGAACTTGGTCTTACAACAGTTGGGCTAGATGAGGCACTAATAATCATTTTATTACTTCTATAAGATAGATTTTGGGAAATTCCAAATTCAAGTTTTTTGGATGCTATGGGTATACTTTGGACTTCTGGGGAGAGTCATAAATAGGAATTATCTAGCAGGGAGGTTAAGTGTCTAGTTAACATGTTTCACATGGACTTGCTAACAGGATAGCTATTTTTTTCAGTTGTCTTATTATATGGGCTGACTGAGGTAATACAGAGCCATGTCAGGCTATGCTCACCACACACAAGCACTTAAAAATAGAGTTAATGAAGTACATGAGCAGCTCCTTGTGAGGAAGCCAAGCCAGCGCAGAGCTGGGTCTACACAGGTTGGTTTAGTGGAAGTTGTCAAAAGGAAGGCAAAGGATGAAGTGAAGCAGTTGTAAATAGCTCTGCATTCGCACTCTATTTTTCCTCATGCCACAAAGTAGTGCTGGCACGAGCTGGGAATCATGGCCTGAAGGGAAGGGCCTGGTTCTGACAGCAGCAATGTGAGGAAGGGAGGATGGAGACAGGTAAGGAAGGAACTGCCAGGTGTTCCTAGGGCATGCAGCTATTTGGGGGGTATCAGAAATAGCACCCAAGACCCACAAAGCAAACGAGCATGCAGGAAAGGGAAGGTACGCCATACCAATGGGCATGGGGCATCCAGGCCGTCCAGCCCAGGTAACCCCGGCTCACCCTTCTCGCCTTTATAACCTCGGAGGCCCTGTTCATGAAATCAACCACTGTCGTTATTGCAGTCACTGCCAGCCAGCTCCGTGTCACGGGGAGAGGCCGAGTCCCCCCTGGCACCGTCGCAGGGCACTCTGCTGCACACCCAGCACAGACCCAGCACATTTAGGCTAGGCTGCATAATCAGCAGTAGCACTTTCCTTTCTGGTTTTCTGTCATCTGCCAGCCAGGAGATGCTTCTCTGAGCTAAAGCTGAGAGGATGGGAATGGCGCTTCCTTGGTTTCAGAATCATCCATTCCTCTGATCCTCACTAGGATCCAGCACCTGGATTTCCAGATGCGTGATCTACAAGTACTCCTGGGACTTGTGGCACTGCTACAAATTTTTGGAACAGTTTGCTGCAGCATATGAGTTTAGATAAAAATGTACAAATATTCCTACATTTATTCATTTGCCTAGATTTGTAGCCAATCTCTTTCAAGTGAAACACATCCCATTTGGGATAAGTGAGATTTGTTTTCCCTCTGGGTGACACAGCTCGAGTGCCCTGTGTGCTCTCAGGCCATCCCATCAGCTGGCCATTATTCCAGGGCAACCAGCATTCCGGTTTTGCCTCCACGTAGACAGGATCACATTGAACATCTCAGAGGAGAGCTGCAACTGGCAGCAAAGGAGACAGGGCTCTCTCCACAGAGGAGAAAGCCCTGGGCTCCCAGCACATGGGACACCCCCATGTACGCCAAACTGTTGTGGGCTCTGGAAGAGGAAGGAACGTAACCGTGGTCCAGCAGCCGGATCACTCAGAGGATCAGGAGTTTCCCCCTGGAGAAAGCAGCTTTGCCACAGGCTGCGGTGGGAACCAGGCCAGGCCTTATCCGAGTGTTGTACTTTTGCAAGACCATTATTTATGTTACGATTTCCTTCTGTCTTCCCCATCAACACATCTTAAAACAATACATTTGATGAAACAGAACATACCAACGGACAGGGTGCATCTAATCCAGGCGCTCCTTGGTCTCCCTTATCCCCTTTAGACCCTCTAGAGCCTTTCTTGCCCCTCTCCCCCTGTAAATAATAGTTTAGTCCAAGAAAAAAAAGAATACACAAAAGCTTTAGGATCATCCATTTCAAACAAATGTCAGCGATAGTTTAAAAAAAAGGATAAACATTTAGGAAACATTTTAAAAGAAGAGAAATCTCCCTTTGAGATGTTAAGTGAAGATCAATGTATGGAGCTGCTGAGCTGCAACTGAGCTGCACAAACACACTGGCTGTGGCTGCATTCCCACACTGACAGACTGTGAGGGCTTGGCATCAAACACATCCTCAGAGGACTTCCCGGGGCTCCCTACACATCAGAGAGAGGCACCTCAGGGATCGGGCTGACCTCAGGCACACAGGATGGGAGAACACCCCTCTGGCCAGCAGTGTGCCTCGCCATCCCAATCTGCAGCTGGTTGGGAAGGTCCCTCCCCTGCCACTGGAGCTCTGGGATAGCACCAAGATGCTTTTCTTACCACGCTGAATTCTCATTCTTAAGGAAAGTCTCACTCAGAGAACTCTCAGCCAGGGAATAAAGGAAGTATTCAGCCCTGAGACTCTGTACAGACTGGATGCCCTTTGGGATGATCTGAGTAGTACTCTCCCAAAAAACCTGTTAGACCAGGGACTAGCACAGCCAAAGGACAGCAGCTTCTCCCTGACCCTCTTACCTGGCAGCACAAGGCAGGGTATACTGTGGTATTTACCAGTTACATCTATACCAAATCTTTCTGTATAATGCAAAATTCTCAGAGCTGCTCAGCATGAAACAGGGAAAGGGGCTGCTGCACAGGGAACTGAACCCAGGTCCTTGTGGGAAGCGTTAAAGGAATTAAGGGATCGAGTCAGACAGCACAGTCTGCTGTTTCTTCTTTTTTTTTTTTAAAAAAAAAGTGTTAAACCCAAAGCTGGCAAGAGAAATGGATGGGAGAGGAGAGGCAATGAGAAGTCATCCAGAGCCAAGCATAGGAATGGAGAGGATAATCCAGGAAAAGCACGGCATGGGTTGCTCTGGAGAAAGGAGGAAGGAACCAGGAAGAGAGGCAGAAGAGGATGAAGGGATAAAGGGGACAAAGGTGGACCTGTAGGAGCGAGGAAGAGGCACATACAAGAAAAAAAAAAACAACACAGGCATTAAAATAAGAGTGAAGGCATCAGCCTGGCAGCACAAGTTCAAGGGTCACACTTTTTCAGCTGGTTTACACGAAATGCTGCCTGTTCCCACCCCTACCCACTGCCACGACCCCAGGCTCATCTCCTGCTCTGAGCACAGGGCAGCAGGCACATTTCTGGGATTTAAAAAGCCCTGCTCTGCCTAAAGGAACAGAATTTTGGCAAACTGTCTGGGATTCCTGAAGGATAAGGGGAAGCCCCTCTACTTGGTGGGGAAAGGGTTATTTTCTAAGACCCCACCTGCTAAAATATTCCACTTGCCCATTTCCACTCTCAAGTTTCTCACACTTTTTCCACTGCAAACTATGGGTTACAGTGAGACAAAGTGTCTGCACACTTCAAGGGGCCTGCAGAACTTCTCACTCATGCTTTCCAACTCATCCTCTACAGGGAGTTGCAATTTCTCCCAGTTTCACTTGCTTTTATGCTAGAGCTCAGAGAAATCCCATCTACAGCTAATGAAAGATCTTTCTTTTAACTAAGACACCCAGTTTAAAAACCAACTGAAAAAGTCTAGGAATTAAATTTAATTTTTGTTTAGAAGCCACACAAATAAAACAAAAGAAAACACATGTTAGTGAAGAGGAAGTTAGGAAGCAAAGCCAGTAATGCAATGATTAAAAAAGGGGAGAACTTTGGGGCTCCCATGAACCTTGAACCTTTCTCCCCTAGTTTAAGATGCCAGTTGGCTGCTGCTTTACAAATCTGCCCTTTCTGTGCAGAGTACGGCCAGAAATCCATTGCAGAATAAGGACAGAGAGCACTCACTATGTATCAAAAGCAAATCCATATAACAAAATCACTGCATGGGCACATGCACTATAAAAATTTACATTTTCAGGTAAATTTAGGTGATACCAGAGTCTCATGAAGAGGGAGGTGTGTGTGTGTGAGAAAGAGTGCACACACTTGTACTGCATTGAATGGCTTGACATCGATACAACTGTAATCTTACAAAGACTCAAATCCAGAAGTCATTTATATTTCTAAATATATTCAATTATAGATCTCAAATCTTTTTATCAAAAAGATTCAGAGCTTTAACAGGCAAGAAAATTGATGAAAAAGAAGGAGCTTCTCAGCATGCACTTCTTGGTAATGTTTATTTTTCTATAACACAAGTGGTACAATAGAAATGCTGCCATTCGTGTTACTGATTTTGACCCTACTCTTCATCCATTCAGGACAAAGCCTAAAGAGACTTCATGTCTGATTCTTTAAGGCAGGCAAATTTATCTTTTCCAAATTTCCATCTTCCAAATTCCCTGGAGGATTGTTTGCTAGAGGACAACCTTCTTTTTCATACTTCACGGGGAATTTAAAAGTACCAAAATAAGATTTGCTGGCTGCCCCTCAGCTAATTCTCATGGGAATCCCTACACACATCAGTAAGTAGATAAGCAGGATTTCCTAAACCACACCACATTGGCCTAACTGAACTACACACTTCAGTGAGAACAGAGCTGTGACAACAATGAACACATTAGAAAATCCCTCCTACAGCCTTCAGATAGATGTGCCACAATGTCCCAGGTGATGGGACGAGCTACAGGTATCACCTTCTAAAATACACTTGTGTGAAGGTCTAGCAGACAGAAACACATGCTGGCTACTAGAGGTGCTCAGAGTTAACTGGGCTGTCACTGTGTAAAGGTGTTAGTATTGAAATAAAATAAGTTTGCCTGGTAACTTACCCGGCTTCCCTTGTCACCAGGCAGACCTTGTAAACCCTGAAATGCATCAACACAAAATAAAATATATTAAAACAAGCAGGTCCCACTGTATTCCCACTCAAAAAGAAGTTCAGGAGTTTGGGTTTTTCCACCTATGTTACAAACAAATGAAACTTTTCCAGCAGACAGTCTCCTCTCCATCAGACCATCCAGGCTGTAACACCACCCCCTACTCTAAGGGTTCTTCAGGTAAAAACCAACCTAGTTTAGAGAAAGCAGTCTCTGAAAAAATCAGCAAACTTCCTTTTTTGTGTTAGACAACAAAGCAGCTTCGTGATTACATTAGACTGCAACAGTGGAATTAATGAACCTCACTGAAGGCAGCTTTTGGCCCTGCAATGACAGGACAGGGCTCTCCAGACAGGTGAGAGGCAGCCAGGCTGTGGCAGGTAAAGGGAGCAGATGTGCTCAAATGCAGCATCTTGGACTAAGATACATATCCTGGGAGCCCCATGCAGCTTCCTTTGGTAGTTCAAGGACCAAAGTGAATTAACAGCTTCTGTCCACAGCTCCCTCCACCTCCGAGTCACTGCTCTTTCTGTTGCCCCCATAGCGTGCAAAAGTTTGAGCTACCCCACCCAGCTGCAATTGCAAACACTGGATTACTGCAGCACTTTCAGATGTCAGCTGAAGCAAGGAAACAGGCTCTGTAGGTAAATCACCTGGATGGCCATACTTACAGGAAGGCCTGCTGGCCCCATTGGTCCTGCAACTCCAGGATCTCCTTTACTGCCCTGAAATGAACATAAAAGAGTAGAAATTTCTACATTCCTATTCAGTACAAACAGGCAGCAGAGCACTATAGAAGCAAAAGCGAAGGACACATTTCAAAGCACCTAAAAACTGCAAGAATGAGATACTCAGACATCAAAGAGGCTCAGCTGTCTTGTATGTATAGGGAGAAGGCAGTTCCATCTCTGGAAAAGCCTAGAGCTCCTCTACCCCTCAGAGCTGTCATACCTTCAGAGAAATTACAGAGCATCCATCAGTTCTGAAGCAAACTCACCCTTTCTCCTTTTGGTCCTGCTGGTCCCGAAACCCCACTTGGTCCTGGAGTACCCTGCAGTTGTAGGAAGGAAAACACATCAGGATGTTTTTATTCTAGGGCCTCATTAAAGCCAGGAGACACTGCTGTTCCCTTAGGAAAAGCACAGCGTGTCAGGACAGTCTGCTGGTGGAAGGCACCCTGCACCACTACAGCTTTCAGTGTCAGTGGCGATGGATCTGAAGTAGTTGGTACAGGCAATTTGAACAACATGGGAACTGCTAAGTTAGATCACATCAGCACCACTGTACAGAGCCTTATTTTTAATTTTGAAGCTTTCCCTTGACAATTGTTTCAGCAGGCATTTCTACCAACTCCACGGACAGGAATTCTTTCTCTCTAGTTCGTATCAGACAAGGCTGAAAGCTGTAGCAGAAAAAAGGCCATTTAGACATATGTTAAGCAATTCCCTTTTCCTTTATTTCCTTATTTTCTCCCCTCCCCTGAATCAGCTGAGTTGAGCAAAATGGAAAGCGTTCGGTTAGGTGGTGGCAGGCAGCCTGTGAGTCGTGCATGCAAGGTGACAGACCCCATGGCACAGCAAGGAATGCAGGGGTGTACAGGCACAGATGTGAACTAAGAGGGGTATCCTTCAGTCCCTTTGTTCCCTCTTTGCCATTCCTGTCACTCCACCGGGCTCCCAGTCATGCCAACAGGAAAACTCAGTGTTGCTCCTAACCCTTTGACACAGGGGCCATCTCCCACCAAGATACCAAACTTCTTTCCCAGTGCTCCTGAGACTTGCTGGGGCTTTGGGAAATAAATCAGCCAAAGCTGAACTTTAATGTGGGCAGTGCAGCAGTTCAACAATAGTCCTGCTGGCTATGAGCAGGATTCAGGCACTTCCAACTCTGCTTAGACTCTTGAACTCCACCCATGCTTTGCTAACACATAGGTATGGATCTACAATTCCTTCATGGGGCCTCAATAAAGGGATACTTTTTGAGGCACATTACCTGCCTCCTAGGAAGAACCAAGGAGGAAGCTTGGGAAGTGTTTTTCTGAGAGCCTTAAGGCAAAGGGTTTTGCACATTTTAGTGTCAGCCTCCAACCCTTAGTCAGTGAAGTAATCCCTCAGATGTGAGCAGGGTAGTTTGTGTGGATTAGGAGAGGTTTTCAGACAAGTTAAGATCTGCAGAATACAAGTGGAGGAGTAGCTCATGCAGCACACAACTTCAGCATGGTGAAGGAAGTGAGAGAAACCAGGCTCTCCTTAGATTCATACAATCATGGAAGTCTTAAGTGCCTGAACATATGAATCATTTAGTGCCCTGGAATACACTGAGGTCTCCCCTGGACATCTATCAAATTAAATCTACAATTTCTCCACAGAAGTGAGCATATAAGCTGCCATTCAGGTTCTGTTCAGAAGTCAGAGCAGCTGGCACAAAGCTTCCTGCTCACAGGGCAAAACACTCTGGTGTTATTACGCCTCATACAAAACCAAAGAGCTACTGTCATGTAAAGGCAGCAAGCAGGGCTATTACAGAGAACTACAGGATGGAGACCCCTCAGGACAGAGAGGACAGGAGAACAGAACATCATGGAACCATGCAGAGCTTTCATTCATCTTGTTACTGAGACAAAGTGGAACAAGTAGGCTGTGATCCCAGGATCGAGACAGACTCATAGCATCAAAATAGACAAGCATGTGACATCACTCCTCAGCCTAAGTTTAGCCCCCCTCGCCCCCTCCCAAGCCTGCTTTGAGAAAAATAAGGTTATTCCTGGTGTAAACAAGACTCAGGTGGAAGACACAAAACAAATCACGGTACTGGGGAGGAGGAACAAAGGGCAATGGAGAAACAGAACTCACCGGTGGTCCAGGCCTGCCGTCTAAACCTGAAGCACCCTGAACAGACGGGGAGGGTTCACAAAAACAAGGCAGGAGGAGAAGGGAGGGGAGGGGAGAGGTGAGTGAAGCAGTGACTTGAGACAAACATATGCTTCCAATTAACAAAAATTAAGATCTCAAGGACAGGTGACTTACAAGCAAACCAACAAAAACATAGAAACACTGAATACATATAACGTTGACCTGCAACCTTTAGATCCTCATAAGAGTGAAATTTTCCTTCTCTCAGTGTCACCAAGAGAACTCCTGGGGAAGCAGCTGTTCTGTGATAGGTCGTGGACAATGTGACAGTAGAGCTGGAACCTGCATTGCTATAGAGAAGCCCAAGGCTATTGCAGACAATCAGTGCTGAAATTCTGGCATAATGTCAAGCCCTAAGTCACAGAGGAAAAAGCAGCAGATCCAGCTGCAGGATTTTACAGAGTCTGAAATATTTCAGTACCTGTTTGGCACTGCATTTAGTTTGACAGGCTGAAAACACACTGGATCAGGCATGGAAAAGCTTAGGAAGAGTGTGGTGGCTCTGAGGAGGGATACAAGGTCCACCATATCTGATCTTACCAGCAGCTCAGTAACTGTGCCTCCTGGTTGGCCAGCTGATATTGCTGATCCAAACACAAAACATTTCCAAGAGGACACTTCTGAGCCTTCCCTCTCCATGGTGGGGGGAAGAGTGTTGTGAAAAGCCAAGGGATCCTGGGGCCTCACGGGGCTCACTGCTGTAGGAGAAGCAGCCAGTGCATTCCCTTCCACACTAATGAACCTGTCAGGATAATTGCTGGGGCATCGTCTGCTCAGACTGTCACAAGGACCTCCTTGCCCTGTTTGGATACCCCTCAGGCTTGAGGGAATAACCATTTACACAGAAAGCTTCTGTTAGCATTTCTCAGGGGACTTGGCTCTGACTTCTCATTGCATTACTGAGGCACAATCCTCTGCTTTTGAGCCTTCCCAAAGCACCACTTTCTCCCCACTGGCTCTGCCTGGAGCCACAGGAATAGAGTCAAGTGAACTCATTTGAGGGCCTAGAGTTAGAGGGGACACATGCAGGTCCTGGAAGGGAACTGCTGTACAGCACAACTAGAGGAGGAAAACATTTTGCAAACAAAGACACGCACATTTCAGCCAAAGTCAGGGACACGGGGTCTGGGTGGTTGATCACAGGACAACAAAGTCACACAGCACATGAGATGCACTCTGCAGTGCTCGTTCCAGGCAGGACACTGGGGGGAAACTGAGACGGTGTACTGTGCCACCAGTGCTTTTTATGAGGACAGAACTTGGGGGCTGGTGGAGCAACTGGGTGGGACTAAGTTACCACTAACTCATTATCAGCTGTCAGCTCGGACAGCAGGTTTTAGCAGATGTGAACTAAGAGCTTCATCAAGTGTCCAGGTTTGTATCTGAAGCTTCTGCTGCTTCTCTATAATATATTGTGCCCCAATTCCTCTGGCTGCCAAGCAGTGCACTGACACCAGGATAACAGCACTGAGTTCACACATGACAGGGACATGCCGGGGCAGGGAAAGCACTGATTCCATGGCAGAAGTGACAGGAATGTTTTGGCTACTGAAGAAGCTGGTTGCGCTGAGAACCACCACGCTTTGTACAAAGCTTGGCCCAGGTGACAAATGGCTGGGAAGGCATTTCCTTTCCACATCTCTGACTTCTGTTTCTGGCTTTGTCCCTTTGCCCCGAAGTGCAGAGAACCCCCAGGAAAGCTACTGCTTGTTCTTCCCAATCCTCCCAGAAGCAGAAAGAAATAGTGATCGCTGATCTATTCAACAGATCTAAAAGTTGAAGGCTCTGTGCAGAGCAAAGGCACAGTTATTTATAGACCATTTCTTTCTCTGACTTTACATATCAAATCCCCGCGTGCGTCTCCTATTGAGGGATCTTTTTACAGCTGGTACAAGTTTGGCTCACAAAGTGCTGCTTGCTTCCTGGATACTTACGGGTAATCCCAGTGGCCCTCTGTCTCCTTTTTCACCCTGGGCACCCTTCTCTCCTTTCACTCCATCAATCCCTGCTTCCCCCTAAAGGAAGGATGGAGCAGAAAATAAACCCACCATAACAGCACTTATATAACAAACATTCCTCCCTTCAGAGAGCACTGGAGCAGCACGGGGAATACAAGAGGCACCAGAGTAATGCTTTAGCCCAGTTCTCACCCCAGCTTGAAGAAAACCACTGCCAGTCAAATTCCCCCTGTGTGAGCACCTGTTTTAAGTCAATGGCAATAAGAGGAGACTCAGGCCCTGTGGGTAAAGGTGTTCAAAGGGGAACTGGGCTCACTCCAGTGCTGCTCTCCCTGCTGTTGTTGCTGTATAAATATATTTAAATATAAATAACCAGAAGTTATCTGATAGGGTGGGTCTACATTTTAAGATGTGGATTCATTGAAAAGTGAATGACAGGTGTCTACAAGCTTTGAAGAGAAATCATGCAGAGATCATCTTTGGAAAGACTTTTGGAAATTCAAAGGCATCAGTTTCAACATTTGGGGAAAAATAATCTCATCATTCTTTTCCCAACTGTATTTTTTAAATTCTGTATTATGAACAATAAAGAAGTATTAAACAAAACACTATATATTAAATAAGCTTTTTTTCTCCCAAATTCAAAGTGTAACCCAAAGCTTTTTTTCCTCTTCATTCCTGTTTATGAGGCATTTTAAACCATTATTTTGGTTGCAGTTTGAAACAGAAGTGTCAGAAGAACAGCCACCATAAGCCTGCTGTCAGGTCCACACTTCACTGCCCTACACCACCATTTGGCCTGACCACACACCTGGAGAGTTACTTGTTTCAGGCATTTCTGCAAAGGGTATAAAATGCTCTTCCTCCCCACTACCAAAAGCCTCATTACAGAAACACTTATTGCAGGTGGCAGGGGTGGAAGAAAAACTTCCCCACTCAGGACATCCCATTGCACCTGCTAATTAAGCCTAAGTGGATCCCCTGCTCAAGGAGAAACTGGTGCTGTACTTCCTCTGCCCCTGATCCAGGCTGGGCTGTGCCAGACTCTCACTGCATTTGTTTGGCACGTACCCCAAAGACAACTGCATCTTACACAGGTCCTCCAGGTACCTGATAGCAGTGGCTGCTGAGTTACACACAAGACAGGTAACTGTGTCTGTAATAACACCTGGAGAAAAGGGGAATCAGGATAAGGATGCCATCCCCTTCAGCACCCAAACAGTGCTGGGGGCCAAATACTGAGGATAACCAGAAGAATTAAGACACATTCCACATTTTCCAATCTTTGCTCAGAATGTCAGAGGAAAGGTGCAGCTTTCCTTGAATATTTCCACTCAACTATTTTTTTTTTTGTCTAGGAGCTGTTTTACAGCAGGGAAACCAATGGTGTGGGCTGAGCATTTAGATGGAGGTTAGAAAGATTCTCACCACCAAGGACAGTGAAGCTCTCCAGTGCTTTACAGAAGAATGTACAGGGTAATTTTAAGGCTTATTTTCAGCTAGAGTTCAGTTACTTAGGGCTGTAGGTTCATCCTGCTGTACAGACCTTCACCCTTCCGACAAAGATTGCAACTGTGTGCTCATGGGAAGATTTCCATGGACCAGTGACTTCCCACTTCTCTGGGTGAAAAATACATCCTAAAGTGAGAGCTGCTGCTCTACTTCCTTCAAAACACCATCCAGGAGGACTTGTCCTCTTACTAAGATGGAAGAAAAGTACCATTTGAACACTAGGAAGTTGTTGTTGACAGGAATTCTAGCCCCAGGACAACCTCAGTTAAATTTCAGGATGTAATGTTTTGCAGCCTTACCTTCGGTCCTGGGAGGCCCTGAAGACCCTGTATTTGGGATGAGAGATAAAGTATGAGTAACGTTTCAGGATGGGCTTTAAACTGCAGGTATCCCAGCTCAGTGTGCAGTACAGAGCTTTCACTTTCTGAGGGCACAAACACTCAGCCCAAAGGCCTCTTTATTTGTGTCATGGGCACTTCATGTACTGTTCTCATCCAAGTAACAAGGAGGCTCTTGCCAAGCACACCCTGGCAGGGGGCCAGGTGTGCTATTAAGACCATTTCTGCAGTTGATCCCTTTAATCCCATCCATCCCATCTTACTCCTTTCTTCCCTTTCATCTCAGACTAACATAACCTTCTCTCCTTGCCCACCCAGCCCACCATAGCTCTGACCTACCCCGGGGGTGGGTTTGGAAGTGATGCTAAGCATGTTCCCATTTCAACACTGCAGTGGTTCTGCCTGCTTTCTCCTCACACAATCCTCCCCAGTCACTTCCCACTCTATCCCCATTCTTAGTGCCTTGCTCTTCAGGTGAATCCCTCAAAACTTACTGGAGGTCCTGGAGGGCCTTGGGGTCCAGGGGGGCCAGATATCTAGAAAGCAATGCAAGAGAAGTCACCATCAATGTGCTGCTCTCACAGGCAAAGGGAGACAGGGCACAGGGTGCAGCAGAGCTCTGCCAGGCTGGGAAACCTGGGCTCCCTCTAAGGACTGCAATAGGAAGCAGCAGCAATCCAGGACAGAGTGGCTGGCAAGCAGCAGCAGCAGCAGCAAATATTTAGGAGGAGGGAAAGCAGTGATGTTTTTTTCCAAAGAAAGGTCCACTTCCACTACTCTACCACCGTTCCTGCAAGGAGGCACAGGGTCAAAGAGCAAAAGATAGGGAAGAAGGTGGCTGGCTCCACATGTGTCGATAGCCTGTGGGACTCCTTGCTACAGGGCACTCCAAAAGCTAGGGCAGAGCTTTGAGGGGAAAATGAGCAAATTGAAGAACCCTAAAATCTATCGGGGAAAAAATATATATGTGTATATATATGTACACACATTCAAAGTATTGCTAGGAAACCCCTGCACCACAAATGCTGAGGAAAATATTTGTTATGCTTTCCAAGATCTTCTCTTCTTCCCTAGGCATTCCTTATTGATTGCTGGTTGTGAGACAGATTGTTCTGGTGTCAGGGAAGCTGAGGTGGCTGGTGATCCAGTCCCACCAGAGGGTGGGATGTGTCTGTTTCCAGCAGCTCTGCTGACAAATCATCCCTCCCCTGCTGCCCAAATTGCAGAAGGAACACGAGAAAGGTGACCTACCGATTCTCCTGGATTTCCTTTGTCTCCGTGTTCCCCAGGCTCACCCTTCTCTCCCTGCACACAACAACAGACCCTGTCACCACTGTGATCTGTGCTCTGGAGTCTCCCTCCATCAGAACCACCCATGTGCTGGCAAGCAGCAGCTCCCCCAGGGAGGAGTGGGAGCAGACCATGTATTTCACATTCCCTGCCTGCTTCTGGAGACCGGATGGACATTCTGTGACACTTAATTAAGGGCTCTGAGGCTCCCAGGATACTCAGCACTTTGGGAAATGAACGCTTGTGTGCTGCTCTGTGCTGTTTTCTCTTTACCAAGCAGGAAGGAACAGCCTGGCTTTTCCATTCTTACTGTCAATCCTGGAAGTCCAATGGGACCCGGCAATCCTGATGGTCCTGGCATCCCTTGGTCACCTCGTTCGCCTTTCTCTCCAGTGGGGCCATCTAGACCCTATGGATCAAGAAAGATTTGTGGATTTTTTTTTGCCAGACTAAGTCAGGCAGACATAAAAGACATTGCAAGAGTCGAGACTGGCTCCTCCCAGGAGCACTCTGAAAACCCATCAGGTGCCCAGGGAAATGCAGGGCTTCACTAGTATTGAAAGTGGACAGGCAAATGGCTGAACATCCTTGTGCCCTTGTGGATGTGCCAGTGCCCAGAGCGGGGATGGGATACTGCTTTCCTGCCTCCATGGCTGTGCAGTTTGCTGGAGTCGGTGCTAGGAATCAGTCCCCAACAGCCAGCTGTTGGGACAGCAGGAGTTCCATCCCCATAATCTTGTGGATAGGCATGAAGCTGTTGCACAAACACCCCTTGAGCAGTGCTGAGGACACAGAAGCTGTAACAGGCTGAAGCTGGGAGCCCTGGCACTGTGCCTCAGTTAGTGGCTGGGATGTCAGGGATTACTCCACACAGGTGCCCTCCCAGGATGGGGATGTGCTGGTGCCTCAGGCTCCTCGCTCACAGCGGTGTTTCAGTGTCAGCAGCACATCAGGCAGCAAGCTGAGGAAGTGTCACAGGGCTCAGAGAGCAGGGCAGGCAGGGACAGCCACTCCAGCACGAGGGACAGCACATCTGCCACGAAGCCAGGATCTCACATCTGCAGTGTCACACTTCACTCAGCAGTACCCACCTCGGAGGGGCTCTGAGGTATCCAAGCAGTCCCAGGGCCCTGCCCCATAACCTGGGTAGCCACCAGCACTCTGAGGGGCTCCGGTTTACTCACCGGTGGTCCCACTTGTCCTGGCTCTCCCTTATCGCCCTTCTCTCCTCTGACACCAGTATGGCCTGGCTCTCCCTTTATTCCAGGTGGTCCATCCTTTCCTGGCAGTCCATGAGGGCCAGGGGGGCCCATTTCCCCAGGCTTGCCACGTGGTCCCTATATGAAATTCACACAACACAAAGTGAAGTATTTGCAGATAAGAGTAAGTTTACTCCTGCCTGGCCCAGAGCCTCTCCCACTGCTCATCCTCTCCCTCATGGCTATGTCCTTTGGAGACAGGAGAAAGTAGCATTGCCATGACAAATGTTAGGACATTGATAAACCATTAAAGATCATTTTTGTGAAGCAAAATACTTTTTTTCCCCTGTGGGAAAAGCAACTGTGCAATGTCAGTGGCAGGGGTGGAACACACTGACTCCAGGTAAAACTCCTGAAGGGAAGAGCATCATGCCTTACCTTTTCTCCATCATGGCCTGGAGGACCTGGCAAGCCAATTTCACCCTGAAACACAGAATTGTTACTTTGGCAGTTTGAAGGCAGGTGTTCTGACTCCTTCACTGTGATAGTGAAGGATGGGCACTGCAGAAACAGTCTGCAGGGATTAGTCACAGGAAAAAAAAACACATGGAAAACCCTGGGGTTTCTGTAGTCACAGAAAATAAAGCATGGAAGTCCCTGTTGAAACAATATATTGTGTGACTGCCTGAGAATTTTCCAGGTCTTGTTGATCCTGACTGCCAGTTCACAGCCCCAGTGCTATAACATAGTCCCCAACCAACACAGTCCTGCACATACTGCAGTTCCCACAAGCTGCTTCCTGAAGAGGAGGGCAAGTAGAAAGGATCCTTAATCTTTCAGATAAGACATTATCATTGTGGGAAAAGAGATTTTCAGGATATGGTGCATGAGGAGGAGTGGGAGAGGCCAGCAGGACAGTCTGAGAGTGTTGGACAAGGAGAATAGGAGCAATGGGGAGAATTGTGGGTGGGAACTCTGCCTGGGCCACTCCTGCATTTGCCTGAACCCTGCAAGTGCTGAACTGAGCCAGTACCTTCTGTCCCGGCGGCCCTGGAGGTCCAGCCACACCTGGAAGTCCTGGGGGTCCCTAGATAAAGAAAAAAATTAGTTTCATATTTGCAGGGCTTTTATCTTTGTGTTTTGAAACCGAACAGCTCTCCCAAGTTTAAGGGGAAATTGCAGAGGATTCTCCAAGGGATTTTTAAAATCCTATGTGGCTGGGAACCCAAGCAGTGGAGAGTCCTGAGAGTTGCTGTCCCTGCCCCTTCTAAGCACTCTCTGTTCTGGGCAGCATTATTATCTCTTAAAGCAGAGAGATCAAAGCCCTGATTAGAATTCAAGTGCCAAGATCAGAAGGCAAGATGAGCTCTTCCTTCAGCTGTTGGCTGCCCCAGCTTTAGCTCCCAAGAGAAAAGGCCAAATGTTCTAGCTGCACCTAAATTGTCAGCCCTTCTGCTTAGGATCAACGTGTGGCTATTCGTGTAAAACCCCACAGCAAAGATAGGAACTCACCATCAAGGCCAAAGTTCGTATTTCCTAGGGAGAAAAGTAAAAAAAATAAAATTAAAATCAAAAAGGACAGCCTCTCAATCACCACACATCCTCAGTGCACGCTTCCCAGAAAGCTTTGGTGACCTTCATTCACCACCTACCCCACGCCATGGGCCACTCCTGAGGGGATTCACATGACCTCTACATACACCAGTGTTAATACATTAGCCCATCAAAGTGCACAGGGATTTACCAAAACACTACAGGGAGCTGTGTGGTGGAGGGGACTGTGGCACAACCAAGTCCTTCCCTTTGCTGCTCCTGCTGAGGAAGCAGATCTACATCGCTCCCACATCTCTGCATCCCCTGGGAAGTAGTAAAGTATCCAGCAGTCACACCTCACAGGACAGGAGGGCAGTTGCTCACCTGGAGAGCTTCACTGATATTCCCATCATAGTCCATCATATCATCCTTCCCAGGTTCTCCTTTGGGACCCTGCAAAATACCAGCTCTTTAGCCGGGGGCTGAGATTGCCTGTCTCTTGTGGGGCACAGACCTGTGGTTCACCCTGAAAAAGGGGGCCCAGAGCGACCCGTTTCTTGAGTGTCCAGTTTTTTATTTATTAAACAAAACTTCTGTAGTGTAGGAAGTACTACACAAGTGTAGCCAGCCCAGCCCAGATCACCATACCATGACTATCAAAGCTGGCAGGTCTGGGAAGAGGTGAAATCAGAATCCAGGAACTGGATTGTTTCACCAATTGTTGGACTCAGCCATGGACCAAGCACCCTTCTCTGCCCTTTCCTCATAGGTCAAGGGCCTGAGTTCAGACTGGGATGTCCAAACCCACCTCCTCCTACGAATGAGCCACCCTGAGATGGCTTGGAAGACTTTTTCCCTCTAATGTGGGGGTGGGAGTATGGAGTGGAGAAACAGCCTGTCTCAACCTTAGCCATTGCCCAGCTATGAGCCCTTTTAGTGACAGTAAGACCCACCCTGGACTGCCAGTGTGGTCCCACTTAGGTCCCTCTGAAGGGCCCAAACTCTTTGTTAGTGAAGGAACACCTACCCTTGGGCCCATGGGTCCTTGGTCTCCTGGTGAACCACGTTCCCCCTGTAAGAAGAAGAACATGCTGTTAACAAAGCCTGTCCCTTCACTTGCTCAAACTCCAGGAATCATTCTCTGCTGGTCCTTTAGAACAGCGTGGGCTGGACAGCTTAATTTTAAAATTCTCCTTTTCAGGTAGATTTTGTACACATAGGAACAAACTTGCATCTACTGAGCATCTGAACCTGGAGCTGGTTTGTGCAGAAGCACTCCATACCTTTTCTCCCTGTGACCCTGCAGCACCAGGCTGGCCAACGTCACCAGCTTCTCCCTGGCAGAAAGAGAAAGGGAAAGGGGTGGGTTTGTGTTGTGTGGAACAGGGGTGACTTCACTGCTGGCTTTGCATTTCTAGGAGGAAGAACCACACCAGCCAAATATCCCTGCTGTGCCCCCTTCTCCTCGGGCAGCCCAAATCTCCTGCCATGACTTCCCAGCAGGCACCCTTCTGTTCCACCCAGTGCAGAGGGAGCGTTCTGACTGGCTTCTCACAGAGCCTAGAGGGGAGTTACTTGAGCACAACGAGGGTATTTTCCTTCCAGAAACACAGTTCACAAATTCCCTCACCTTCAGCATTTAGAAGAACAGTACTAGAACACCCTGCAGAATCCAATATCCCTTCAGCAGGTGATCAGAGGTGGGCAGGGATGAATGCAACCTTTGCTCCTTACTACATACCTTGTGCTGGGCACAATCCCTCACAACACACAACTCCCTGAAGGAAAAATCTCTCACCTTTGGTCCAGGGGGTCCGGGCAGACCTGGAGATCCAGGTTCTCCTTTAGCTCCCACCAAGGCATTCTCAGCAGTTCCCTTCTCTCCCTGTTTGCAAAGAAGAACAAGCCATGTGTCACAGATCACACTTCCCATCTCTGTAATTTCACTGGTCAAACTGTCAGCTTAAAGAACTTAAAGACAAGGTCCACCAGCTGGACTCTTGACAGCCCAGAAAGGGACTGCTCCAGAGCCAGGAGGTGGCCAGGAACAAGGCCAGTCCAGCCTGGGATCCAACTGGAGCCTGTGCACAGACCTCATCTCTGGCCTCCAGTTTGAACACAGCTGTGTTTGATTGTTGAAACTGAGCTGCTAAAACCACCTGGTGATGGCTTCCTTTGCAATGTCTCCCCCTGGAGCTGTAGCCATCAGCCAGTCAGACCTGCACACCACATCCTTTGCACACAGCTGGTAAAAAGGGAGTAACAGGAAAGCTTGGCCATTACACCCTCATCCCTTCCTGAAATGGCCACTGTCACTCCCCTTCCCAAAGGAAAAGCACCCCGTGAAAGTCTGATTTGAAAGGTGTGATTTCCATCTAAAAATCTCAGAGCACAGGGGAAAAGCCATTTTCAAGGCTTAGATTTACCTGACCTGCCCTGGTTCTCTCTGAAAACAAGGCTGCTGCTCCAACTCAGAGCACAGCAGCACAGCTACCAAAAAGCCCATCTCCTCATCACACACGGACCTTGGAGCAGGAGGGAGGTTGGAATGCCATTTTAAACCTGAGGTCATGCTTTTAACATGGAATTACTGGAATGTGGTTCCATAGTCCAGTTCTCAGGACCACAACCTGCCCCTCACTGCACTGAGGGCATGCAACTCCTCACCAAAAGGCATCCTCACAACCCTGGCTAGGGATGACATCCAGCTGAGTGCTACAGGACACACTGCCACAGTTACCTAAGAGTGCAGGAGCTGCACATGGAAGGGAGGAATGAAAGGGGATGAGAGTGGCTTCACCCAAAAAAAAAATACCAGGGAAGAGACAAACCTTTGGCCCAGGGAGTCCAGGAAGCCCAGGGTCACCAGCTCGTCCCTTCTCACCCTGTTGGCAAAGCAGACATGGTCAGGGCTGACTCTGCAGGCTCTCCAACCTGGAGGAGCAGCCAAAGGGTGCCCTGCTCCTGGTTTCAAACCCTCTTTCCCTGTCCCAGGGATTTTATTTTAGGCACAGACAAGGTATCCTCCATCAGTACCTGCTCAGGACAGTGAATGTTTTCACCCATCCTTTTGACTATCTCTGCACATCATTGCCATTTCTCTCCAAAGCAAGCTGAGTGGCAAAGGGATACAGGATCCCCCCTGTGCATCTTCCTTATCCCTCCAGTCTGCTACACCCTCTTCCCTGTCAGTTCTTCAGCACAGGGTCTCCCTGTTTCATACACCCAGAGAAGGTGTTGCCCAGGGCAAATTTTATTTGGCCTGCAGGATTTTTCTCCATGCCCTGCTCCTCTTTCCTAACTCCAAATCACAGACTCATCATGCTCTTAAAAAACACCAAGCAGCGCAGCGTCTCAGCCGGCAGCCAAGCTCTGTGACACGCACTGATCGTGAAAAGCGGCGAAGACAAGAGTGGCAAAAGTGGCAAAGACAGCAGCTGATGGTGTAAGATGATGCCTGGAGAGCAAGGGCTGCAGGCTGAGCTGCGTGAGGCACCGTGGAGCAATGGAGGGCATCCAGCATTCCCTTGGTGAAGTGGCTTTGCTTAGTTCACCATGACACCTGCGCCACATTTTGAATATTGGAGCTCAATTAGTGGTCTTCACACTGAAGTTAAGCTCTATTCAGCCCGTTCCATCCATCTGCTAAATCTATGGTTGCCAGGTACAGTGTCCTGTTTAGGAGTCTGGATTTTGTCAGGATGGAGAGAGATATCAGAGGTTTCCAGTACCCCGAAAAGATGTTTCCAGTGCATCACCAGGGAAGGTGTGTTCTTACCTGCAATCCTCATACTTCCAAGACTTAGCAACTTGTACAGATTACACAGAACAATCCAAACCCTCTTTCCCACCCCCAAAAAAAAGGTGCCCAGCTCTTTCCACAGTGGCTCCTGGAGCCCTGCAGAGGCTGGTGCTGCTCGTCAGAGCTCAAGGGCACAATGTGACATGCAGGGGAATTGCACCAATGCTCCAGGAACAGACATGCACTGGTGGCTCTGTGGAAAATGATTAACTAGCAGGCAATCCTTTTTTCAGGCAATTCTAGAGTGCAGTGACCCCTTTCTCCAAGGTAATTTGGCCTCCAGCCACCTGTAAGGCCCCCCCGGCTTTCCTCCCTTGCTGGAACGTGCACATTGCTGCCATAAATTAATGCTTCTCTCCCTGGAAAGAGAGAAAACATTTGCAGGACCTCATATCCAAGGAAAAGGTTTGACATTTGGGGTTTTGTAGAGATATAATGGCTATAATCCTGTCCCAGGCCTTTGTAAATCCCTGGTTCTGCCTTGGTATCCCACTTTTCATTCAAGGACTAGTTTTGAATACACATGTCCATAGGGGCTACTGAAAACATCCTGTCCTGCCAGAACTAGGGTGTAAAGCAGCAGGTTTCTTGAGGAGGGAGGTCAGATTACTGAATCCCTGTTTAGGGTGTTATTTCTGGAGTCAAAAGATGCGGCGCTGTCCTTAATCGTTCCCAGGACAAGACTACATCCCAGGCATCTCATGCGGCCCTGCCTGCCACCAGCCCTGCCTCCTGCAAGCGGGAACACACAAACACACTTCACCAAGGGGGCAAGAGCCAGCAAAGGACACATAATCCCCTGCAAGCACAATAATGCAACACGCAGCAGGCTCCCGCCAGCTCCTGCTCGCAGGGAACACAGCACAGCATGGCCAGGACACCCAGCCCAAACACACAATGTCCTACCCGCTGCCCCCTCTTCCCTGGCAAACCTGGGGGGCCCATCCTCCCTGGGACTCCAGGATCTCCCTTCGTGGGGAAGAAAAGAGACAGAGAATGTGTGTGTTACATGGCTATTGCACGCTGTAACATAACCCAGCCAGCCTCAAGCAAGAGGGGCCAGCTGCTCCCAAACCAAGCCGGCTGCTCAGGGATGGAGAGCTCATGGATGGGGTACTTTTGTACCCTGGGAACTCAAGACAGGTCATGCTACACTGAGATAGGGAGACTGCACCAGGCAAGCCATGCAGTGCATGGCACAACAGTCCCCTGCAGGGACAGGGGAAGGCTTCTGGTGGGCACAGGAGTACTGGGAGGCAGAAGGGGATGGGGAAGGGGCAGAGGGAACATAGTCGCTAGGCAAAGTGCACTGTGCACATTTTGTGGACTAGGGAAGAGAGGAGGAAGGCAGCTGGAGGGTATTCCCATCGACACAGACATGAGCAGGAAGGAGGGAATGTTTGCAGTATGGTCCCTCTCTCACTTGGTATCACTGTGTCCTATTACCATTTTGCTTACACTGGCAGGTGCCATTAGGGCCTGGATTTGGGCACTGCGAAGCAGAGACCTGCTCTGAGAGGGGTAAAAAAAATTATACAAACCAACCAGAAGTGCAGAATCAGAAAAAGCCTTCTGAGAGTACCTTTTCTCCTGGAGTTCCAGGCTCGCCCTGGTGAGGAAGAGACAGGAAAACAAAGTGAAAAGTCAGAGAAGAGAGCATAAATCCTCCTAGAGCTATCACAGTGGAAGAAAAACCATTCATCCGTGGGGCACTTGGGCTTGTAAATAAGGGCATGAGAATGCTTTAGGTGTGTATTTTTGTGACTGGAGTTTGTTTTATCTTCGTTAGACATTTCCCAGGCTGCTGTAAGCAGCCAGGAAACCTGAGATTAATGGCTTCTATAACGCTAAGTAACCACCTTGCAGTAGTTCAAGAGGCTTACCAGATAAAACAAAGCATAATAAGACAAGCCTCATCTCCTGGAATTTGCCTGCTCTGAGCCCTGTGTGCACAGAAGCAGAGCCAGGCTGGGGGAGGCTTGTGATGATACGAGTTCACCAATATCTGGCAAGAGTGGTGCCAGGTAGCAGGGCTGCTGCTGGAGACAGGTCCAGCACCTCTGCCAAAGGCACGGCAGTTCTGATATTCCCCTTTAGTGGGAGCTGTCCGACCATTTTCCAGCCCTACTCGAGGCACTGCGGTGTAGAACTGACCTTCATCCCTGCGGCGGCCACCCCAGGAGCGCCCTGGCAGAGAGAGGAGAGACAGAAACACCTTGTTTGAGATGAATCGGACACGAAGTTTTAAAAAACAAAACAGCATCAGCCAGGTGGGACTAAAAAGGCGAAAGTCCAACATCTTTTCCTTTCCACAGCTCAGAAGTAATGCTATAGCACCACACAGCACACATCCTCCTTCCCTGTGCAGGTCCTTCACCTGTGGTAGTGGCTCCGTGTTCCAAAAAGCTCCTCCAAAGCACAACCCAGTCAAGACAACCAGATTTTCACCCCCACCCTGGTTTTAGTCTTGCAGGTGAAGCAAAGGCCAACACGCAGAACAGTGTCAAATAACTGAGGAATGCAAAGACAGACCAAGGACCAAACCCCCCAGTCCAGTGCTCAAGCCCAGATACATCAGCTTGAGCATCCTGAGAAAGGCCAGCTCATACCCCAGAGCTCTGGCCTTGCTATTCCCCCTCATTCTGTTTTTATCACAGAAGACAAACTCTGCAGTAATACATTTTCAGGAGAGCTCTAAAGCCAGACACCTCAGGGGACAAAACAGCCTACCAAGCACTGCCATTCAGGCATCATTCCGCAGTGCAGAGCAAGCCACCACCATGGAACCACAGAGTCCAGCCTGCCCTGCCATCCAAGACAGTCCCTAGGCACTGTCACACTGCCCTCAACAGCACTGATGCAAAAAGCAGGTTGTCCCTATCAACCCTCTGCTCTGAAATGTCTGTAAGCCCTGTGTTAGTATTAATTAGGTCCTGGTGGAAAGGTCCAGTTACAAAAGCAAATATGAGGGACAACTAAGGAGAAGGAAGGGGGTGAAGGGGTGTTAGAAGCTGGGAAATGTGAGGGGTTGGGATGTGGCACGAGGCAGAGAGAAGGACTGGAAGCCAAGTTGAAAGTGAAAAGAGCTTGGAAAAGTTCAAACAGGGAGGAGTGGGGAGCCAGAGAGCAGCAGGATCATACCTCTCAGCTTTCTGAAACAGAAATCGGGGACAAAAGCTAAAAAACACAAGGACAGAAGATGGAGATCAGGGATTCTATGCAATAAATGGGGGGAAAAAGCATTCCAGATCGTCTCAGGGTCAGTAGGTTTTAGTGAATATGGGCTGGAGCCATGAAAGGGATAACGTGCAGCAAGTGGCTTTGGGTTAGGCTTTTGCAGTGCAGGTGGGATGCCTGTTCCTCATTCTTCTGCCTTCAGATGGCAGAGAATGTGGATGAGGTTATTTCAAGTACTTATCCTTACACTGCAATGCACAGACATGCAGGGTTGCTCACACACTGACCCTGATTCACCACTGCATTAGTCCAGGTTTGCCCTGCTGATCCCAGTGGGATAACACACATTTGCTGTGGTCGCCTGAGACCCCCAATTTACAAAATGCCAATTCCCTACAAACATCAGCACTGGCCACTCTCGCTGGCATAAAGCATTAAGATCCTGATGTTGCAAGTCAGCATCGGGCCGGGCATGCCATTTGCTTTGTAAAACACTTCTTCCCTCATCATCCCCTGCATAAATTAGGTCCTGTATTTTGCAATTTAGAAGCAGAAATAATTCAGCTGAGGACAGTCACTGACTAACAGACACACACACAACTCCAGGCGATGCTTGCGCATCAGGGACAGTCGAGTGCTATGGGTGAGATCAGGCAGACAAGCATCACTCCTCTGGTTACAAGGTACCTTAGTGCCATGTCTTCCTGGCAGCCCTGGCATGCCTCTCTCCCCCTGGAAGCAGAGCAAGACACACAGAGAAAGAGAGCAAGAGACAGGAGATGAGTCCTCCCAGGGCTCCATGCGGAGTGCCCAGGGCACAGGTGATGAGAAAGCCTCCTGGGTGAGACAAGGCACAGCCTGTGTTCCCCACCTGACCCTCACCAAGCTGACTGTCCTAACTGGGGCCATTTCCCTTCAGTGGCTACTCTCAAGCCACTTGCTTACAGCAACTGGAGTGCCACAGCCTCTGTATGCCATGCCACGGCATGATGCAGGGCACAGGAAGTCACTCAGTTTGGAGTGACTACAGGATGAACAAACTTATCTGGAGAAGCAGAGAATCCAAGGGTTGCTTTGTGCTGTTAGCCTGAATTTTGTCTGGTGATAACTAAAATAAAACCTCTTCAGGCAATCTGCATGCTGCTGTTGTTTTGTTCTGGGTGTTTAGCCCTTGTTTGGAAGGACTATTCAGCAGGGAATACATGTGTACACTTTTTTAGAAAGCACTTTCTGTAATTGTGCCATCCTGTGAACCATATTTTATAAAATGCCTTCTAATACCATAATATACATAATTGAGGCAGTGTGGGCACCTCCTGCCCTACACAACATACTTAACTATCCTGTTTCCTGCTGTAACAAAAGTAAAGCAGTAATTATGAATCTTTGCACTGGAGAATAGAGGCCACTCTCTCTCCTTCCCAATTATGCTCCCTGGGTTTTCTTTTAAATAAGACCAAGCAAAGAAGACCCATGCTTTCTGCTGGGAGGCACCCGCCCTGCTTGCAGAGAGCATCCCCACAGGGCAGCCCTGCCTGTGACAGTAACTCCCCATCCCAGAGACTTTGCTAGAACTGCCTGCCTGAAGAGATGTTTAATTATTTAGCCCTGCACAAGCAAAGCCCCCTCGGTGAGAAGGGAGCAGGGTTACCCCTCCACCAGGGCAAATCACAGAGCAGCCACCCCACCCTGTGTTTTCTGAGGATGGGCACAGCCCCGGCAGGATCACACAGGCACAAGGGCTAATTAGAGAGCGGGAGCAACAAACGTGACACTGCGCCACTGAAGAGCAGAAAGAAACCCCAGAGGCAGAGGAAAAAGCGGAGAAAAACAACTCTCCGGAACATCTTTAAACCCTTATGTGTCTGAAAGCCATTGTAAGCACAGGGAGCACCCGCTGGGCTGATCCCTCTGTGATCCCCCGGTGCCCTCCGAGCTGCACAGGGCGCTACAAGCCAGGCAGCAGCAGCCCATCAAAAGCAGCACTGGGATGGTGCAGCCACGCCAGGAGCTGGGAAACACCACCAAAGGTGGGTCCAAAAGGCAGAACACCCAGCACAGGTTCCCCAGTGGGCTCCAGGAGGGTGATCAGCAGCATCTCCCACTCTCACAAGCTGCTCACTCCTCCCCACGTGTCTCCAAAGAGTTAGGATACACCTCTCCCTTCCACACAGAGGAGACCCTCACACTCACTTATCCTCCACCTGGTGTGAGCAGCTTTATCCCCACTGGGTGCCAGTGATGCCCCACGCTGATCAGCTCATTAGCTGCCAATTAAAGCAAACACCCCTCCTTTTTTGCTCCTTGCTGTGAGAGGCAGATTAGGACGGGGTTATTGGGCACTTCATTTATTGCTCCTTCCTCAGAGCATGAGAAAAAGCCCCATCCTACAGACCTTTCAGAAAAAAGGAAAAAAAAAAACCATCAGTGAAGCTGCTGAATGTGACAGGGTGGGGGCAGTGAGTGAAATGCTCATTCAAGTGGCCCAGGTGATCACACTCACTGGCCATCTAATGACCTTTATGGGACACAGATTTAGGTCCCTACATGATCAAAGTACAAATGGTGGTCACTGAAGAAAATAGCTGAGAGAGAATCCAGGCTCTGTTGCATCTGTCACAGGGTGGGAGGAGATGGTTAAATGAAAAAGGGATCTGTGGGATAATAGCAAACCTCTTCAGGCCTGAGATGTTCTTCACTGCCAGCCAAAACAGTGATATCCCATTCAAAATTGGTCACTGAAGCTAAGCTATGAATTATAGTGTTTGTCCAGGGCTCCTCAAAGCAAAGGGAAGGTAGAATCTAGCCCAGGTAATTGGATCCAAAGTCGGAAGTATTAAAAGCCTTCCAGAGTCTAAATCAATCCTCTTAGGTGGGAGGACAACATAAAGAAACCATATCCAAAGACAACAAATGCACATGCCCTCACATGCTGAGGAACTGCTACTGGGTGAAGTCTGGCTGCTGATTTAAGGGTACCTTTGCACTTCCCTTCCAACTCCTCTGAGCAAAACCAAAGGAAGTTGAGAGAAAAATGAGCCTGACAATAACAAAGTAGTCCGTGTGCGAAAGAAGATGCCACTATGGGACTGCAGATCTGCCCTTCTGGAGCCTCAAATTAGTATCATATAAAGTGTGGTGGGTTTCATCTCCACTCTTCAGGAAGTGGGATGAGTAAAAGATGAATAAGAGGTCAAGTAGCAGGAGTGTGTGTCCAGGGTGACCCCGAGTCAGGGAAGGCTCTCACCTGTGGATGACCCTGAGACATCACTGTAATACCTGGATACTTCCCCTTTGCCAGAGCTCTAACGAAGGGCTGGTTAGTCCTTGTACATGGGCACAAGCAGAGCAGGTGCCTGCTAGCAGTGAAATGTGGGAGTATAAGCAGGGGTGAAACAAGGCTTCTCCTTCCAGCCTTCCCTTTCCCCCAGGCTACACTCTGACTTCAGTCCTTCAGTTCATCTTAATGGGAGAGCTGAAAACAAACTCTGAGCCTGCAGAACACATCAGTTCTGGGTGCAATTCCACCTTTATTCACAGCGGCACAAACTAGGAGTGATGCCTTTGTGCTTGATGGAATTATACTGATGTGGAGATGGACGCATGGAGCCTTTGGACTCTGAATGCATTGCAGTATTTTTGAGGAGGTATAGTTTTCTTGTAGGAAGACAAACACTGTTGTTCTATTCAACTATGAACCCAGATCCTGCATTCCCAAAGAACATTTCTTTAAACTCCATGTAACACATCCCTGGTAAGCTCTGAAGGGGCCTTTTCTCCCTTCAAACAGTAATTCACCCAGATGGAAAAGATATAGAAAGTGTATGTGCTGCACGATAAATGAGCTGCATGCCACACACTAAATACTTGAAATGTATGTGTCACTGTTAATGCCTTTCCAAATATTAGAGGACCAGTCTTTCCTCATGATGTTTAAGATGTATGGCATGACAGAGTGTGCTCTGACTGCCATGAACACTTGCCAGTGTTGTAATGTTTTAAGCACAGTCTACACTGAGTAGTATACTTTAAATATATGGGCACAGTAAATTTCAGTCAAATAGATAACATATGGGCACAGACCATATGAGCGTGTAAAAAGTGTCCAGAAACAGACAGAAATGCCTGGTGCCAAACCTCAGCCTGAGTCGCGGAGTTTGAGTGGATTTGATGCGTCAGCTAACCAGATTTTATGAGGAAACCCCAACCTAGCCCATCAAATAGAGAGATGTAACAAATCACTAGCAACATTCATAGTCAGAGAAATGCCTTTGGTAAGAATCAAATTCCACCGAATGGATAAAGGCTGCTTTTATTGCCTGAGCTCGGAGTGCCTGTCTGTGGTTAATCAGAGCACAGATGTGCACTCCATTAAATACCCCACAGAGCTGCCTCGGACCCAACTTCCCCTTACAATCCCCCAGCCCAAAGAGCAGTTTCTCCCAGGTGATCCACCGTGCCTTAAAAAAACATATTCCTCATGCCTACCTTTATGCCAGCGTCCCCTTTTTCACCCTGCCCAGCAAAGGAGAGAGAAAGGGTGGGGAACAGAGAGAGGGACAGTGAACATAAAGAGAAACTGAGCAAGCAGTACAATCCTAACAGCAAGGGGCAAAGAGACAGTAGCTGAAAGAGGGGTGTGATAAATGCAACCCCAGGCCTCTGGTTCTCCTGACAGCAAGATGGTACCAGCCCAAGCACTGGCTGCAGCCCACCCCTCCCAAGAGTGCCAGGCATTTTAGGTCACTGGAGTGGATGCTGGAGGTCGCCCATACTAATACTTTTCCACGTGATCTGGGTGTAGAAACCATCAAAACATTTAATTGTCCAGAGCAACCCTCATTCTCCCAGCCCTGATGCAAAAGCCTCTAAAGGCTGGGTCAGTTTTATTCTGTAATGAGGGCTTGGGCAGGTACTGGTTCAGGACAGCACAAAATCATCTTGGCCGACCATTGCCCAGGCTCTTCACTCAGGAGTGAGTGTTCTTGGTTAGGTGGCACATTCCAGGCTCTAGAGAACTGCCTCCAGCCCCCAGCCTTTGACATCCTGTAGTGTGTCTCTAGGCTTGTGGGCCACTTTTCTGCCCCTGGGTGATGCCCCCACTGACTCGAGCTTAAGGGTTACCTTGGGGCCAGAGGCTCCAGGGAGGCCATGGGCACCGGGCAGCCCTGACTCGCCCACCTCACCCTGAGGAAGAGAGGAAAATGGAGGAAGAAGCAAACACAGCAGCAAGAAAAGGAGCTGTGGGTCGCTGGAAAGATCAGCAGAGGTGTGAGAGGGATGTCCCACACTGAGGTGCCCCCCACACACCGAGCTACCACCTGGGTCTCTCTGGGAGAGGAGCACCATTCTGCATCAAGAAAGATGTGTGTGAAATATATGGATGGGAGTGGTCCCATACCCTGTATCATATCCAAGTTAACAACTTTGCTCAGCATTTTTCCCTTTTTTCCTTTTCCCTTAGGATTTGCTCTCCCACTTTCATCCATTCCTTCCACCTTTCCCAGAGGAAGGTCACAACCTTGGGCTCATTCCTCCAAGATCAGTGCAGGCTCCTTGCTCGGAAGTAAATTAGCCAGACAAGTTGTTTCATGTAAGAGGAGCTGGTAGAAGAGGCCCTCGCTGTGAGGTCGCTGCAGGGACCGCCCGCCCAGCGCACACAGAACAGGATGGGCTCCTAATGGAAAATCCAACAGTTCCCTGGGAGAAGGGGCAATAAATTGTGTCTGTCTGCAGGAGTGGGCTGTGGTCTGCAGGGGCTATAATTTCCACTTCCTGACATAACAAAAACTTCTCAGTTTATACAGAGCTAATTAAAAAGCTCTCAGGTCCTGCCATTTTACTCGCAGAGCACCCATAAAGCAGTGCGGAGATAACAGGGGACACAGGACTCCTGCCTGCTGGGAACATTCACCTTCCCCTTCTCCAGCTGACATCTCTTTAGCGGTACCTCTTCATTCCCTCTCTCCCCTTTGATCTTCCTTTGTGTCTTCCCCCTGTCTTTCTTTCTGTCTCTTCATTACACCCTCCGGGCTTGACAACCCTGCTGCTACTGAAGGCATTCAGGCATTGCCAGCTTCTGCCTCTTAACCTGCAGCAGGTTAAGGACTCTCTCCAGAGAGCAACACACAGCCAGGGATTTGGCCCTTTCCAGCCTGCAGTTCAGGTCTGGATGCACAAGACTTGCATTTCAGCCTGGAAGTGGGTGTAGAGGGGTGCACACACACACACAGAGGAAAATGCCTGTTCCATAGCTGCTGGAGAGTTAAAGACACCTCTGAGCCCAGGCTGTCCTTACATGGGTGACAGCTGGATATCTGTGGGCTTGTCAGAGCCCCATGTCCAGTGGGAGCAGAGCTCCACAGAGGGCTCCAGAGTGGCCCACGGATTTGCAGCCATGACTTCACAAGGCTTCAGTGCACTTAATTCATTTGACAACACTGGAGCTCCCCTTCTTACCTTTCTGCCAGGGTATCCCTGAATCCCAGCGTCTCCCTGCAAAAGGCAAAAAGACCAAAGTGAGGCTTGGCCAGAGAAGGACACATCTCTGTCCTTTCTCCCTGGGATATTGCTGGGACAGGAGGGCATTTCATGGAGAAAATTCACCTTTTGCTTAGAATGACTCCACTGAGCTCCTGACCCATCAGGCCCTCGGGTCACCATTACCCACACTGGGTTGAGCTCTGGCAGGAAAGGCACAATAAGCCCTGGCAGCCAGAAAACACGTGCCAGCTCTGTGCCCCAGCTCCATAGCTCCCATCTCCTCACCCTGGCTACACATTTCAGATAAAAACAAATTTAGGGTGGGTGGCTGCAGCTGAAAAACAACAACAACCACCCCCCACACCCCCCCCACCTCCCACTTTGGCAAGTGAATAAATGGGAAACCGTGGCGGAGTTAACAATAGCATTGCAAAATCCATTCCTGAAGCACTGGGAAACGCTTTGAGAATGGAAGAAGCCAATAAAGCTGTGTGTGGCAAACAATTTTGCAAGAGGGGCTGATGAGGCGTGCCTGGCTCAGTCAAGATGCGACTCAGACGTGTCGCCTGGACAAAACCCATGAGTCAGCACACGGGCCGGGCCCCAGAGGCAATGCTGAGCTGGGTTAGAAATCTTTCTCAGCTATTTGATGTAGCCTCCTTTCCCCCAATCAAAATGTACACATCTGTCCTTGCCAGGAGAGTCCACCTCTGTTTATCACCGTGCTACACCTCTAAATGAGGTGAGATGTCTCACCTTTGGTCCAGGAGGCCCAGGTAAGCCCTGTGGATAAAATCAAAAGAGACACTGGGGTTGGCAAATGTAGACATTGCTTGGACTGCAGGGTGATGGGTGATGCAGGCTGCTTTGGTTTGAAACACCCCTTTACAGAGCTGACTTACACAGGTGAGCTCAAACCCCCCCAATTTATTCTTGACATAGATAAGTACTATCTTAACCCATACATTCAAATAATTCATGTCTGTAGTGCTCCATTCCCCTAGGTTTGATCTAACTGAATCTGAAGACTAAAAGTCTGCTTTGCCTTATGCACTATGCTCCAGAATCTTTTCTGCCTCTCTGTTTTGCTTGGGAAACTTATACCCACTGTGCAGCTCTGGACTAAATCAGGCATTTGCAGCTTCCTCTGACAAGCTAAATAGACAGAGTGTATTAACAAACAAACCACTCGTGTCTTTAAATGAAAAATAACCAAACAATTTACCTGATATGAACCATGAAACATACCAGATATGCGTGTGTGTGTAAATATAAATAAACAGGATACCCATGCAGAAGCTGCATGTGAGCAGACAGAAGGGGAAAACTACTCTAGATATGTTTTGATGCCTGTATCACCCTTCATGTTGTCTGCTTATGGCAATTCAAGTGTTTAGCCATCCTATCCTTGGCTCCTCGGAGCTCAGAGAGAGGTGAAGATACTTATAGGATCCCTGACCCCTGTACACTGTGTGCAGAGGTGCTTTTGCCTCTGGGGACAAGACCTGCTTGTCCTGTTAGCAGGCCTTGAAAACTCTTTGAGATAGAAACTCCTTTCATTCTGCAGAGGCTGCAGAGCCAGCGTGCCACGTCTCCCCCTGCAGGTCCCAGAAACAGAGCTGGTTTCTGGTACCCACCTTTCCATCTCTGCCAGGCTTTCCAGGTTCTCCCGCTCTGCCCTGTTGCAAGAGAGAGGTACATTAGCAGGATTTGCTGCCCTGTCCCCTGCCGTTTAGCAATGGCATTATTTTATAAATGGTGCTTCTGTTCTTGCCCTCCTTGGCTCCTTGGTAGGACAGGGACGGGACTTCAAAGGGGTGGCAGGGATTCTTATCAGTCAGGTTTCTACTCTGAGAACAATTACATCCCCGTGTTACTTCCTCTCTGGGGCTGTCTGCAGGGTCTGAGGAGGAGGAAATGAGCCTGGTGTCACTCACTGTGTGCCCAGATAGCAGCAGTGCCCGGTGCACACCTCCACCTTCCCAGGAACTTCATCCTCTCCACACATCCACATCCTCTGCAAGTCTCCTGACTATCTCAGCTTCAGCAGAGGCAAGGGAGGCCAGAGGAAACTGCCTGTGCCCCAGGGGAAGGGGTAGCAGAAGAATTTGTTCTTCAGTAATTAGACTTACAGGGGGTCCAACTGGCCCAGGACGTCCTGGGGTTCCTTCAGGTCCAGCTGGTCCAGCGGGCCCTGGTGGTCCAGGGGGCCCTGGGGGACCTTGGATCCCAGCTTGTCCTTGTTCACCCTGCGGTTTGTGAAACAAGAGGTTATCAGCTGGCAGAGCAAACCCTTCAACACCACCACCCCAAGTGCTCAAGGGCTGAAGCAGATGAGGTAGAAGTCACAGGTTAGTGCCAGGAGAAGTTTCCAAGAGTGATGGAGAGCCCTGCTAAGGATGGCCAGGCTGCCTGGGCAGCAGGAGCCAGAATCCTATGGTTTGCAAAGACATCTGAGGCTGCCTGGTCAGAGCTCTCTTCTAAAGGGATCTATAGACGACAGAGCAGTCCAAAGAGACCTTTTACTTCATCGAGTTGGTCAAGTACAATATTTATGTGAAGGACTGATATCCCTTGAGCCTCTGAGGAGGGTTTCCAGAGCACTTGACAGTCACATGTGAAGCAAAGCCTCCCATGACCACACTGGCACTTCCAGGCAAACCCACAGTGTCTTACCTCAGCCTAATTTTTTTTTCCCCCCATGCTATATTTGTTGGACAACACTCCCTCTGTTTTGCCAAGGACCAAAAGTAGAAACGCCACAAACCCAAAAGAAAATAACACGATCATCATGGCATTTCTGGAGCCCACCCAAAGCAGGCCCATGTGCGCCAGGCAGAGCCTGTTTTTCTGAGATTTAACAAGGCAGTGCGTGCCGAGCCACCTGCCATTTTAAGCTCCCTGCAAGCCGGAGCTTAAAGCCGTCCAAGCCGGTTCCTCCGCGGGCCCCTCCGTGGCCATTCGGAGGCTGTGGCTCATGCCTCAGCAATGTCATCTGGCCCAAAGGACCTGGACACGGGACCAAGCGGCGCTGAGCAGACAGTGGGTTGGAAGCGCCACGTTTGAATACCAGACTGCTGATCCATACGTGATGAATCCAGCGAGCTCCCCAAGGCACCGTGGCACCCGCGCTACGCTCTTCGCCTCGCAGGCTCCCCTCCCCAGATAAAATATCACGACAGACCGCTGTTAGAGATCCAGTTTAAATCTAAAAAACTCTCTATCGTGGACCCACGGGAAGCTAGAAATCAAACATGGCTGTTTCTCAGTTAAAAATCAATGGGTGTGCTGTTGGGTCTCCTCTGCATTTGTCCTCTCTACAGCCTTATACACTGCATGAAATCTGTCCCCTGCTTGTGTTCCTACCAAGCGTGCTGTTTATCCTGGCTGCCTTCAGTAAAACATGCAGATACAGGGATGTTTGCTTTATTTAGAATGATAGATGAAAGTAATAAGCTGAAAATTTCATCCCTTCTGCAGGAGCTCTATTTTAAAGAAAATTTCCAACACGTAGGCCAGGCTCACGAGAAGCTCAGTCATATGTGGAGCCACAGCCCTTCTCCTGCTCCTTACCACCTAACCCACAGCCCACACTGGGAAGCCTGCTGGGCCAGGCAGGAGGGGTGCCCTCACTTTTCCCCATTTTTTAAGTGGATCCTCATTCATCCTATGGCCCACGCAAGGGAACACAGGATCTTTCCTAAGCTTCCCTATCCTACACACTCAGGGCTATTCAACTATCCTGTAAGTGGTCTCATAGCTTTTAAATGTGGAAGATAATTTGGATCTAATGAAAATGTTGGGAGGCACTGGAGTACATTTCTAAATTTGCTCTTGCCTTGACCTCTCATTCCAGATTCAGAGACTTCCCTCCCATTGCATCTTATAGCACCCCCAGCATGAGTGCACCAGGGGAAGGCAAAGGGGACTTTTTGCCCATCTCACCTGGACTCTTCCTGCTCTGTTCCCACCTCAGCTTCTTCCTGCCAGCGCAGTCCATGCTCCAGATTTAGGGCACTAAAATGCAGGATGGTGCTGGGAAGGGGTGCTGGCAGGGGACAGGGAGCTGGGAAGAGCAGGAGCCCTGACCCAGCATAGGGAGCAGCTGGAAGGAGCTCACCCAAACTCCCATTAGCATCACACTCCCTTCGGTGTCTTGGACAGAGTGGACTTTGTGGAGGAGAGTGCCCATCCACGCAGATCCCTAAACACACCAAGGGTTATTACCACATCATTATAGTCTAATTAATGTGTTCAGGCACAGAAGGACCCCCATAGACCTAACTGGACAGTAAGGGGATACAGTAAGTGGGAGATCAGGTGTCATTTTCATCAGTTGTCATTCTATATTTTTAGCCGTTGACTGGAGCTATTTTTCATTTCTTTCAAACACTAGGCAGCCACCCTGACAGCACCCCAGCACTGCAATGCTTGCTTAGCCTCCTCACACAGGACCCTGCTCATCCCCTGTCTCAACTAAGCCCCAGCCCTTGGGCAGAGCGTTCCTGCTGGTGTGCTCAGAGGCAGTAGCAGGGTTTTCCTCTCTCCCAGGCACTGGCACCACATTCATTTTGCACCCTTGCCTTTTTCCTTAGTATTCATACACTGGGCTCCTGGAACTGCCTGGTGCTGGGAGATGTGTAGGAGTGGATTACACCCTGTTGCACTTAAGAGAATGAAACAGCACCAGCAAAACGGATCATGGCAAAACTCTCTGGTGAGGTTACAGCCTCTGCAGACAGAGGGAATTTGCAGCCCTGGCTGATGACAGGACATAAGGCAGCTATTCAAGTTTCCCACTTCATCCTGGAGAGGAACTTCAGCTTTCAAAGCCTTCCCAAGAGGTCAGTCCTTGGCCTGGCTCTCCAGACTGTCACGTTGAAGGGCAACCAGTGCAAGCTATGGGGCTCTGTGTGGTGCAAACGCTGAATCCATAGAAACTGAACTGAAAGCACGAGCTCAAGTGGTAAGGTCAGGATGTGTCCAGTGCTAGGCAGGGACCTGGCACCTCATGGTAAAGATCTCTAATTTCATCCTACAGTTCCCTGCTAGCATCCTACTGTCTAGACAGGCAGCAGGGTGACAAAACCCAGCCACTTAATAGAGAGTGCCCAGCACACTTCATGGGGTAATTGCAGTGGTTTGTCCACACGGGAGAGTTAATCCCGACTGATGGAGTGAGGGAGCTTAAAGTGGGCTCATTAAAAGCCACATGAACTCTGACTACGGACACTCTTATTCACTATTCATATGTCCGTAATTCGCTTTATGAATTCATTCCCAAAATAAACTAAACATGAATTATGGTCCTGGAAACAAAAATAAATGTGTTTACACAAAGATTTAATGCAATTTAATGAAACCATTCTAAGAGCTTATTTAAACACATTTCCCCAAGTGCCTCAGACTAGACTAGCCCTTAGAAGAAGCGTTTGCCTATTCATTCATCTCAGTTAAATTTCACAGACATTAGCTGCATTTCAGCAAGAGGTTTCTAACCTCTTCTGGAGATTGAATATGCAGGAACTGACTCCTTGAGGGAGGAGGCTGCTTGTCGACAGCCCTAAGAACAGTTTCACGGCCCATTTCTTTCAGTTTTAAAAAACTGGCTTCACTGCATTTCTTTTTAGCAACATTATCACATCAAAGATTTCCTCTGCTTCAAAGAAAAGTCCTTCGGCTCTGCCTGAAACTCTTGGAAACCCCTCTGCAGGGGAAGAAAGACAGGTAGCAAGCTGATTAATGGCAAGCATCAGGATAAGCTTAGAAACAGGCAAGGAGGAGGAGGAGAAGTCTACCTGGAAAGTGCGTCTCTTTATGACCGGAGGTGGAGCCAGCCGCACTGAATTGAGGAGAGGCAACAGCTGAAGAAGATCAAACCAGAAGGTCGCAGGGCAAAGGAGGCCATTAGGGCACCAAGAGTCAGGGAGCAGCCAGGACAGAGAACAGAGAAGAGGGGAACAGAGAGATTGCCGTGAAAATAAAGCCCGGTGTGAGCGCCGCACAGGGACCTGCGGGCAGACCTTTGAGCTCCCCTGCACAGCTCACGGGGGCACTGGCAGGTGTCAGCCTGGCAGGTGCAGGGTGGCCTCTCACCATCCCAATGCACCCTCTGCACGGAGCTTTTAGAGCCTCCTCTGCTCAGAAACAGAACTTACCCAGGGGATTTTTGACTCAGCTCCACTGATGTCCTTAGGTGGTGTTCACTGCAGGACATCCCCCCACAGGCTCTGCTAAGATCTCCAGTGATGGGACTGTTTCTCTTCATTTCTCATCATCAGATACAGGGCAACTACCCAAATGACAGCTTTCTCCAAGCTTTCCAAGGGCAGTTTCCTAGTTCCCTGACAAGAAACCCAGTGTATCTCCAGGTCTCACCCTTCCTTGGGGTGTGCAAGAGAGGGAAAAGAGGCTGGCTGGGGTCAACAAACAGGTCCTGGTGTGTTTCACTTAGCTGGGCAAACACAACCACCATGGCCAAGGGAGAAGACCAGGCCTTGGAACTGGAGCCCTGAGCAGGACATTGCCTTGGTAGCCTGTGCTTTGCTTTTCCTTGCTCAACAGCAGCATCACCCTCTGAGTGCTTATAGCCAGGAATGCTGCCTTAGGGCACAAAGCTGACCCGGACACACAGAAATCAAACGCACTAAAGCTCAGGAGCATTTGTTCATCCTTCTGCTGTATCCAGTTTCCACTTGCGTGCATGCTGCTGTCATCCTGGCACCCACCGTGCCGGCTCCAGGCCCAGGAATGCTTCTCTGGCCTGATCCACTTTCCTGTTGCTATCAGTTTTCCATTGAAGCTGCTCTTGATTTACAGAGGGAGAAGTGAGAGAGGCTTTCTGTGCTCAGACACAAAATCGTGCCCATGTGCAACATTCCCCTGTGTGAGCTGTGCGCTCAGATCCCAGAGCTGTGCCCACAGGTCCCCCACCACAGTAACCATATGCTTCCAAGCAGCACACTTATTCCCTTTAAACATTGTCCTTCATGTGTGCAGTGAAAGCAAGGATCCAGTCCTGTTGCAAAGTGAAGTGGCAACCCAATATTGCAGCATCGTGACTAATCGTGACTAGGTGGTTGTGTTTGAATACTCCAATCCAGACAGCCACAAGCCATGGCTCCAGAAGCAACGCTGCTGGAAACTCAGCTGGGCTGATTTTACCCAAAGACAATCCTCCACTTTCTAAAAGACAGTGCAGGAGGCCCCGTAGCTCAGGAGAGCCAGCTGAGCTGGCTTTGCCTGGCTTCTCAAGCACTGAAGGGTATCTGAAATATTATGCAGCTTATAGAGAAGCAGAAAGAGGATGCTGGAATAGATAAAGAGTAAAATGGAGAGAAGCAGTCCTGAAAAGAGAGGCGAGACAAGACCCAGCAGTGGATTCAGGTGCAAGTGGGAGAGTTTAGAGAAGGAACCTGAAGGCTCTTCCACCCAGCTCCTGCCCTGCCTCCTCTGTGTCCCACTGGGAAGTTTTTTCAGAAGACAGCATGCAATATTGGGTCCACATCCTCCTGCCTTTGCATCAGAACTGGGTGTCATCAGACCATTACCCACAAACCTTCAGCGTAAGGATCTGGTTAGAGCGCAGGGCTGCAAGGGTGGTACTTAGGTATTCCTGGGGAACAGTGAAGACACATGAGACAAACGGGGTCAGTGAGACACACAGCATTTCTGAGAGCAGACAGAGCACGGGTGGTTTTCCCCTTCCCCCAGTTAGATCTCACCCCTAATGTGTAGCCCCAGTGCCTGGGCTTGTCCCTCACAGCAGTGCAGGCCATACAGACTCATACAGAAAAAAAACCCCAAAAACCAAACTACAACAAGAGCCAAGGCATATATCCTAACTTTGTATTTCCTTCCTAAGAAAACAAAGATGAAACAAAACTGAAACAACATCCCTGGTTTTTCAGGATGCTGGTTTTCATTTCCTCACCCAGAACATCTGACAAAGAACCTTGCCAAACGAAAAAGGAAGAATAAATTGCAATTCAGTCAGCCGTGTAGCATTTTTACAACAAGGCCCATCCTAATTTTCATTCAGGGAAGAAGAAAGAGAACTGCATCTCTGCTGGCTGGTCTGTGCCTCTGGCTCTCTGAGCTTGCATTCTGTGACCAGAGCCTTCAGGACAGCCCGTCCTGGAGTTGATCTGAGGACACTCACCCTTCCTGTGAACATGTCTCTGCCTTGGAACAACTCATGGGCTTTTGAAAATGTTGAGCTTGCTGCCTCACGAGACCAAAAGTACCTCCATAAGAACCAAGGAAACACTGCAAGGATGTGAAGCTTTGCACCCAACCTTTTCCCACTGCCACAGCCCTGCATCATGTCACCCTACAACCCTAACCCACCAAACCAGTGTACCTTTGCCCCCAAAGCCCAAGCCCCAGCTACTCCCAGGGATGCACAAGCTGCATCTCCCTTCCCAGTATTGCTTTGGGTCTTGCCACTGCTTTTCACCTTGAGCGCTGGGGACAATCAGACCCAGGGGCTGTAACAGGACCCAGGATGCTGCTCAGTGAACACTGTTGTTAGCTTCTTTTTAACATAACAATCTAGTGAGCCTGCTCACTAAATAAACACAGCTGACCGGCTGTTATTGCACGGGGACTGGCACAAACCCACGGCTCCCTTCTCCCCTGCTGCCAGCCGAGCTCTCTCTCCACTGGCTCTGCTGCTCCGAGCATCCCAGCCCTGCTCCCTCGGGGCCAGGGACCAGAGCCCAGCTAATTATCCAGAGGCCCGTCAAAAATAAACAGAAAGCTCTTAAGCCTGTCTCCCTGTACACCCAGATTACAAATTCCAGCCACTTCATATGATGTTGTTCCAATGCATTTCCAGTGGATTTTCAGCACTCCGGTTGTTTTTAGATCTGGTTAAATCCCCTCAAAACCCCATGATGTACTCTCTCTGCTCCTGGCTGTGGCACATGCCGGCCGGGCCAGGACGAAGAAGTAAGTGGGGCAACATCCTGGCTTTCATTAAAGAGTTGCTAGCATCAACCCTCCCTTCTCAGCCTCTTCCTCGCATGCAGAAAGCCCACCAGGCTTGGGGATGGGCACAGGGATCAGCCAGGGCATTGTGACCAGGGGGGTCAGGGTTACTTTTGGGCAGGGAGCACAACCCTTCCCCTTGTCCCTATGCAGGGATGAGACCAGAATGAGAGACAAGAAAAAAGAGAGGAATGATGAGAGAGTTTTCCCTCAGGTTCGCAAGCCCCACACCGCTCCTGGCCACACAGTTGATGTGGAAGCAGCACAAGATGTGAGTGGGTGACCTCTACTGCTCCAGAAACCCCAGGTTCTGTTGGGTTTTGGGGTGAGGACACAGACCTTCCCCCTCTCCGGCACAAATCTCCAGGAAGCAGCAATGACAGCAGCTATCTAGGGGTCAGGCCCGGTGGGCAGGAACAGACCGGAGAACCAACATCCCTCCTGGAAAACCTTATCTGCTGCTTTTCTGCGAAACACATCAATCAGCCGGGCGCTGCCCTAGGGGCCCAGATGACGCATCTTGTTAATGAAACGATCTCTACTTCCAACAAAAAGCCATTCAAACGAAGGAGGATTAACATGCAGGAAGGCACGGGACAGAGGATAACAACGCTAATGACTTACCCTGTGCGGGTACTCTGCACACTGACCCTGTGAAAGAAGGGGATTAAAAGGAAAGAGTTTACACCACGGACAGGGGGGACTGAAATAGGCACATGGGGTCAGATCCAGAAGGTGTAAATCAATGTGACTGTATCAAATTCAGTGCAGTTATACCAACTTGCACCCGACAAGCAGCCTGCCTCCTGTCCCCCATCCCCTGAGCTCTTGCTGTATTCCTCAGCCATTCAAAGTCAGACCGAGCAGCACCAAGTCCACCAAGTCCCTTCCCCTATTCACATTTAAACACATCTCCCATTGAAATTACCTTTTCTCCTTTTTGTCCTGGGGGTCCCTGTAAAAGACAAGCGACAAAATATGCCTCAGTAAATTGAAGAGTTCAGTGAACCCAAGGAGAAAGGGACTAGTGGGAGAGATGGGATAGGGATGAGATGGGATACTTACAGGTTGTCCCCTGGGACCTGCAGCACCCTTTAAAGAAACACATGTGTGAACATGAGATGGTTTCCCACTTACAGCAACAAGAAGACAACAACTCTCAGTGTATGGAAGAAGTGAAAAACTCAGCTTTTAAAAACAATTGTGGAGAAAATTCCCAAGAGAGATCTGGGTTCCCCCTTTGTCACTGTGGAGGAGTGAAAATGCACACATGTTCTGGCTGCACTGCGGGGGGGAATTATTGAAAGGAGAGGGGAAAAATCATCAGGAAAACACACCCTTATTGTTCCCAGGACCTCAGTTGACAGCGCGGCTCCTCAGCCGACACACTGGGATGGAACCAGAAGCAGCCAGGACTGAAGCCTGAGCTGGGATTGCACAACAGGAGTGGGGAGTGGGGATCTTCAACATGTGCTTGCCAGAGGGCTGCACTGTCACTCAGGCTCAAAAAACAGAATTAGCAGAAGAAAACATTCAGCACTTCAGTGAGCGAAGGTGACTACAGAGCTGCTAGCTTGGCATACTCATGTTTGGGATTTCATCATCAGAGATGTCGAGAGGAACAAGACCACATCTGGGCTTCCATCAAGTGCAGCCTAAGTTTATCATTTTCAACCAAAAGCATTTTAGTATGATGCACATATGAAACAGAGCTTCAAGAGGAGGGGAAAAAAACCCAACACATTTAATACAAAAAATATGCTTTTTTTGGTTGTTGTTAGATAAGTTGAAAGCTGCCAGATGGGTTTTCAGAAATCTTTCCATCAACTTTTACTTCTGCTATGAGGCCAACCATGAAAAATGTCAGCTCCCAGAATATATTTAAAGAACATAATTGCTGGCTGCAAGGAAAACACATCCCATGCGTAACTAGAGAGTTGCTGTTGTGACATGACGAATCTGATAGCCATAATGCAAAAATTACAGCCATGCATCCCAGCACTGCTATTATGAAGTTACAGAATTAGGGACGCAGCTCATGCATCAGCTGAACTAAGATTGCTACCCTGCCCATGAGCTTGTTTCCAGATGAGAGGCAACATCATCATTTCAAATCTACCCATCACCTGCAGACAAACATATATATTTTTACCATCTCTCCCTTCTGTCCAGGTTGACCCTGCAAAAGAAAGGAAACATGCATCAGCTTTGACCACTGCAATTGCTAGATGTTGACTTACCCCACTTCCCCCTTCCCTTGGGAGGTGCCCACAATTATTATATCTCCAAAGGGGGATGCAACACTGAGCACATGGAGCTTTGCTCACACACCTAACAGGACACTGCTCCCTGCTACCCAAAATGCTCAGAACAAAGCTCTGCAGGCTGAATACAGCATGCAAAGGCTCTGCAGGGCATGACTGGGACATGGTTAAGCCCTCCCTGGGCTGGCAGAGCAGCTTCTGCCGAGTGCAGTGTGTGCCCCCAGAGCAGTACAACAGAGATGCTGCTGGGTCTCTCCTGGGGGTCATGGTCCTCATGGCAAAAACAGGATCCTGCTGCAGGAAGTCAGATGGCAGAGGTACATGCCACCACCTCCTTTTCCATGGCAGCATGGCTAGAGGAAGTTGGTGGGAAACCTGGCTGCTACATGGAGCTATGGGTTTCATGTTAGCTGGGTTCATGGGGAAGTAGCTGTATTTGTGCCTGGCTCTCCAAAGGGTGGGAAGAACTTAGGTCTCCGTACTACAAAGCTGATTATGAGGAGGCTCTAAGGACAGCATGAATGTCTCACAGAGGTCCTGAGGATCCTTCCTTCTTCTACAGCAGCTCTTTTTTGGCACAGCAGTGAAGAGAAAGAAGCTGCAGGGTCAAGTTCAAAGGAAGGTGTTGACTAAGGCAGAGGGCTGGTGCCTCAGGGACCTGCTCTGCCTGTCTGTTTCAGGGTGGGAGTGCCTGCTAAGGCTTTCCCTGCAGCAGCTGCCAGGCTGCTGCACTTGTGAAGTGCTATTTTATAGATTTGCCTAGAAGGGAAGAGGCCGCGCTCTGCCTTCCCTAATCTCCTGACTCCTGCATCTCCCCCAAGGCATCTGTGGTATCCTCCTGTCTGCCAGCCTCCTGATTTTCTTTTAATCCATGCATGTGCATGACTTTGCAAAATAATCCCCTTAAAAACATACTGTATAACACAGAGGCTGGCAGGGCAGTGGAACCTAGCAGGAGGCAGGGCAGGAAGCCTGGAGAGAAGCTGTTTGCTTACCGGTTTGCCATCCAAGCCGATAGGACCCTGAAATAAAAAAGGAAAAATGATGAGAAATGCTTTCCCCAGTGTGTCTGCCCATCTGCCCCAGGAAGAAGCATGTGCCACGAGACCGCACGGACTGGAGTGAGGTGAGGTGACCCCCCTGCCCTCCTGCTGAGTCCTGGCAGGTCCATGGCCCACTGAGCACCAGCCCAGATTGCCGATTGCTTCAACAGGGACCTGCTCCCTGTCAGCCCATTTCAGCAGCAATGCTGGACTGAAGAAGGGAAGAGAGAGGATGGATTCATAGGCAATTTGCAAAAAGTCCTCAGGATTTAAAATCCTACAGTGTCTAGTACACTAGTTGAAAATGAGCAGTTTCCACAAGACTTTGACTTAAAAAGGCACACACCTCTGGGGGGGGAAGAGGCATTTTTGCAAATGATAGAATAATAAAAGGGTCCCAGGGAAGAGGTGACATACAGCTCAGCACATGCTGAAGGTCCTGTTTGATGAGAAACAGGCTCCACAGAGTGCTGTCCCACCCGGCACTTTCTCATGAGCTGGGCTGATTTGTTTTCTGCTCCTCCAAAAAGCCAAAGACCACAAGGGCCTGGAGAGATCTGCTTCTGCTCAGCCCCGGGGCAGCTCACAGCCCCCCTTTCCACAAGGGGCAGAGCCGTGGAGCCCAGTCAGACAGCTCAGAGGCTGCCAATTCCTCCCATTTTCCAGGCGTGGGAGTCTCCCCCCGCAGACCTGCTCTGGCACATCCAGTGTCCTGGAGCAGCAGCTGAGCTGCCTGGCGGGAGCAGGGATGTGGGGGGTGTTTGTGTTTGCCTTAGGCTTCCTAGTTGTCCAGGATAAATGTGTATGAATAAATAGCAACCGTTTGGGTTCTCCAGCAGCCTCAGTGCTTCAGAGAGTGCTGCCAGCAACTGTAGGATTGAAATGAAATTTGCTTTGTCCTCCCCTGGGCTTGTTCTGTGTTCCCTTGCCCATCTGCAACAGAGCTGGAGAAGAATCCCCTGTCATGTTTTATGTCCTTTCCCTTTGGTATGACCAGGGTGTTCAGCCCAGCACGGTCCCCAGCTGACCCTCCCCATGCAGGGCCCCCTTTGGATCACAGGCACTTCCTACTATTGGGATATCACCTAAAAGCTCAATTAAGGTTGGAATTTCACCTACCTAGGGGTTATTTTCTTTGTTTAAGGCTATTTAGGATGGTTTTCTTTTACCAAACAGATCTGGCTTCACGTATGTTATTTTAACACTTGGGGTTTTTTAAAATTAATTTCCTTTTGGTATTGTGTGGTTTGGGATTTTTCCCTAAGTATCACTTAAAAGAAAAAAAAAAAAAGAAAAACAAATGAAAAAAAAATTACTCTTTCCAGTGATATCAAATCAGATCATTGATTTCAGGAAGAAATGATGAGATACAGCGAGCACTAATGAGGCTTCCTAGTAACATCACACACCCGTTCTTCATAAATTAAGTTACACTTACCGGGAATCCAGGAAACCCTCTTGTTCCAGGCTGTCCCTGGGAAGGATAAAGGGAGACATCATTCTGGAGGAACTGAAATGGATTTTGATAGACCCTAAGTCCTCTCTACAGAGCCTTTCCTCCAGCCTCTGAGCAATTATCCTATGACTCTCTGAAGAGATACCCAATTCTCCTCCAAGGGGAAAGTGTCCTGGGAAGGAGGGGAAATCTCCCATCCCCACTCCAATTTGTACAGGGCCAAGAAAATGCTGGAGCAGCTCCAGTTTGGACTGCAAGCAGTTTTCTTGAAGTTTTTTACATTAATTAAATGGGTGTCCCTAGCCCATATGCTAGGCTTTTGGAGTATATTCCAGAGGCTGAGCTCATTTTATGGCAATTCTTGCTGCCATAAACCAGAGGCGTTTAATGCAGGGTGCTGCTCTGTGCAAGACAAGCCTTGCAGATCACTGGTGTCTAAATACAGCCATCCCCCTTCTCCTCCTTCCCTGTTCTCAACTCCCAGCACATTCATTTTCCAAACAAATAATCCTGGAGATGATTCCTCTTTTTTTAAATCCTCTGAGAGCTAAGGGAAAAAGGAGGGTTAGGCAGTGTGATGAGAGGAACATGAGCACCAAGTCTTTTCCCCGCCTTTTTTTGGCTAGCCAGAATTGGCTACCAGTTTGGGATCAGGTACAGAAAACACTGGCTTGGGATGCATTTGGCAGCTTCTTCATCACCCACTTAAAAATACTGAAAAAAAATAAATGTTCTGGCTGTTAATTTTTCAGTTCTTCAGTATTTGGGACCTATGACATCCCAGATCACAGTTACCCTAGATTTGTGGGTATCTAGTAAAGATACCACTTCATTTAAGGACTCCTTAATCTCAATTTCATAAAAAAAATAAAAATAAATAAAAATGTGTGAGCCAAGTCAGGAAGCATATGGTCCATATGGTCCAGACTTCAGCAGACTTTGAAGCACACTCATGTAGATGGAAGCAGCAGGATGAGGTAAATCCTGTGCCACACTCATCAGGTGACCACTGCAGCATCTTCCCTACCCTGAAAGTTTGTGCTGTGATGCCAAAAAGCCCAGGTTCCTTATGTGTCCTCCCAAAATGCTTTCTTCAGCATTTGAGATACCACAGCTGGACTGTTTGAGTCCCACAAGGGGTTCCCAGGAAAGATCTGAGTATAAACAAGGGTGCATCTCTGCCTTAACCAGAGTGTGGTGCTCGGGGAGGGGAAGTGCCTGCTGGGCTGTGAGACTGAGGTTTGCCACAGTGAAACAATGACAATCCTTTGGGAGAGACCTCAGAGCTACACTGGCATGGAAAACCTTCACCTTCAGGTTACACCTCCTCCAGCCTCCCTCTTATCTGCGGAGAGTCTCCGTGAAAGTTTAATCCTGCAGATGATGGGGCCAAATAGTCTCTTTGCAGGGTTTCAGGGATGCCCCTACCACAAAATGCCTCATGTTGCACTGACAGTTCTGGTTTTGTACACAATGCTAGCATGATCTAATCACATTTGCACTGTTTTTTCAGTTCTGCAAAGTTGAACTTGGTCAGCTTTGCTTTGCAAGATACACACAAAACCACCTGGTCCTGTTGGCCAGTGACCAGGAGGGAAGATAGGCTATAAATTAGAGAATCTGTCCACCGCTGGCTTCTGAAAAGGCAAGAAGCAAGAAGAGCCTAGCCACAATTCATTAATTTTGTTTCCCTGTTGGACATCTCCCCGGACAAGAAGTGCTAAAAAAAGAATTAGGGAGAAAACCTGGAAATGGTGCAATTTGGCTTCCTCTGTAGACTACAGACTGTTGCCTCTTTCTCCTTGGAGGACGGCAGAGTGATTTGCACGGTATCACGCCAAGACAACAGTTCAGCAGCGAGCGATTCCAAGAGACTGTTTTTGTTGGGTGGCTGCTTTTCCTTGTCTTCTTTTTTAAAATGTTGATCGTATGAAGTATGTAATCCCGGGAGCTGCCAAATCATGGAGACCGTCTGTTTCTGCCACTATCAGTGCGCTGTCCCTCTCTGGCCAGAAGTTAAGCAGCTCTGAGCTTGAGTGAAAACTTTAACCTCCAAACAAAAATCTGGAAACTATTTGTCATCCCACGTCTTTCCGAGTGGCCCCTTGGCCAGGGTTTCCGTGTTTGTCTTCAGTGCTCAGCCATCCTTTTGACCTATCACCAGCTCCCCAGGAAACTGGATCATCTTCACAGTAGGCTTTGCAGGCGGGGGGGAAAGTGTAGAATTGTGCCAGTCCTAGCACCTCAGGGCTTTGACTGGTGTAGGTGAAAACCCACTTTAAATACCATTTGCCACCTAAGTTTTCTGCTGCTTTGAAGATGAAATGTGTTCTGCACTTTCCCAAACAGCAGTAAAGGCAGCAGCATCAAAGCAGACATTAAAAATTGTTCTGCAGACCAGGCATGTGTACTTCAGGAGAACAGTGGTGCCTGTGTCTCTTTGCGGGACCTACATAAACAGGGACTGACGGCTTTTCTCCCTGATTACTGTAATTACACTGCCCAAAAGGCTGAGAACCACAGCTTGGGAGAAACAGCAAAATCCAAAGGGCACTTACCCTCCAAAATCTGCTGTCTGTGGAGCAGGGTGGTCTTGCTCAGCTTGGCATTGAAAGACCTGCCAGCTGTTTCTCCTCTCCTGGACAATTGGCCAGGACCATCTGCTGGGCATAAAACACTTGAGGAGGCTTGTTTGGGCCCTGGGTTTTGGTTCTGTCACTGCTCAAACTCCAGCATCCCAGGCAGGTGGGTCTGGGAACCGGCAAAGCTGCTTGTTATTAGAAACACTTGCCATGGGGCTTTTGGAAGGTTAATTGGAAAGCCAGATGTAGCCAAGTGTTCACGCTGCCTAGATCTCTCTCACTTGACCTCTGCTGCGAAACAAAGGTTCCAGCAGCCCATCCTCTCTGCAGGTCAAGGACAGTGCTCTTCACAGGTTAATCAAGATCGGAAATGCCCACTGGGAGGGAGAGAATTGAATCTCCAGGTCTTTTTTCATGGAAATCTCAGATGGAGACTGTGCAGGGATGGAGTGGAGAGGACTGGCTACACTCACACAAAAGCAGAGGCTTGATGGCTGAACTGCAGTGTAAGAAACATCCAGTGTTTAGGCCATGTAAACACTCCAACCCTTCATCTTGGTCGTTTTTATGACCTTATCCTTGCACAAAGTTTTGTCTGGAGGAATCGCTGCACCTTGCAGGGACACTTTCGCTGGAACAGGATGCATATTCCTGCCTGCACTTTCCTCACCTCCCCAGACAGCTAAGGGACAGTCCAGATAGCAGTAAACACGCTGACAAAGAGTTTCCAAGATTTTGGGTACTTGACAAAGACCTCCAAACTACCCATCTTTGTGAGTTCGCCAGTCACCAGCTTAGCTCTGATCCTGCTCCTTCACCAAAATCAGGGGGGTCATCCCCTGCTGAAGAAACCAAGACTGAGATCAGCCAGGCAAAAGATGTATTTTCTCCCAAGGTATTAGCAGCCCTGCTGCAAGAAGGAAACATGCTTCTTCCTTTTAAATGCAGGAATATGGTTTCCTTGCAAGGGAAGGCTTCCTTATTTGTTCTGGAGTATGAGCTATAATTTCATTATATATAGTGTATAATAGCAGTATAAAACCAAGGCTGGCTTAGTATGGGAACCACATTATACAGGGTTTTTGCTCTTTCCAGCTGATGCTGCGTCTTAATGCCCCTCCTCAGTCTTTCCCAGTAGCTTGCCCACATCCTGCATCAGTCAAAAATAGAGAGAAAAGCCACTTACGGGTGGACCACGGGGCCCGATGATAGACATGCCAGCTTCTCCTGGAGCACCCTGCAGAGAGACAAGGGAGAGGAAAGGGAGGGGGGTAAAGGAAAATACAAAGACAATTATACTCCTGTCAAGACTGGGGTTAAATGAGGGTGCCTCAGGTATGAGACCTTCATGGCTAATGGGGCAGCTGCCATTCTGGCCACCCCCAGCTCTTTCCTCACGCTTTGGGAGGCAAAAGATGTAATTTGGAGCTGCTCAGATGTGCCAGAAAATGGAAGCTGCACAGCAAGGAGAGCTATAAACACATAAAACACTTTCTGGAAAAACAGAAGTTCTGCCCCATTGCAAGTGTGAAAGATGGCCTGAAACCCTTGCTGTTTCCCTTCCTGTGAGTCCAGGAGGACTGTGTCCGGCAGAAGAAAGAAAAGAAGGAGGGATATGCTGTGCTCCAGGGAAATGGGAGCTGTGGGCAGCTTTTTTGGTTGCCTCCAGAAACGCCTCACTTGTGTACTTCCCAAACTCAGTTGAGATGTGGATGAAAACAGAGCAAAGTGCTTGCCGGGAAAGAAAACAGCTGCCTCTCCAGCTCCTTGCCACCCACGGCGTGTGATGGGCAGGACATGTCCCTCTCCCTGGAAAACACAGTGTATTCCTGAGAGGCAGCTCCAGAAGCGCCCAAGGCTGGGGAGATTTCCGATGGAGCAACCCATAAACCAAGCAGCCTGTAAGCAAGCAGAGCTCTCTGCAAAACAAAGCTGTGGCCTGCCAAGGACGTAGGGCTCTCACAGAAGGCTTTGGGGAAGCAGGGACAATGGATTTCTTTCCATTACTTGTTTGTATCTATCTGCTGTCCCTTCATGTTGAAAACTTTGGCCAGAGAGAAATGCAAGGACACGCAGAGGAAAAAGCAGGATGGCCTCAGGTGGGGAAATCTTGGTCTGTTGGATAATGTTGGTTAGCTCCAAGCAGTGAAAGCAAGGAAGGAGAATCTCCATCCTACCTTGCCCTTCCTTATTATGCTTTTTTCTCTATCTACTATGAAGAGGAGCAAATGGGCCTGGTATGGTAGCACACAGATGATTCCCCTGTCAGATGAATATTCATCCTTCTAAATTCTACACACTGTTATTCAGTTATTCACACAGCCCAAACACCTCCATTTCCCTCTTCTCAGGGATGGGAGGTACTCACAGCTCTGGGGAAAAGACACTAACACTGAAATGCCCAACACTTCAAAACAGGGGCCAGCAGTAGGGTGCTTAGCAGACCACCACTTCTTTGTGGGTACAAAACACCAACTCATTGCATAGCAAGCAGTCTGTGAGATGGTGTCCCACTGTGTCAGAAACAGGAACGTGCCATGCCATTTTCTTCCTTGCTCCCACCTGCACCAGGGGCCGGGCTAACCTGGGAGGTGGAGGGGAGCTGAGGGTTCATTAGGTCAAGCAGAGCTGCCAGCGGGGAAGAAAGTCAATGGTTAAAAACCCAGGAAGCCTTGAGGGAAGCCCTGCGTGTGCCCACTGGCTCTTATGCTGTTAGTAAATTGTCATAAACAAGAAAGGCAGCATCTTCAGAGGCTGAGTGGCCTGGAAGGAATTTGGGAAATATACTTGCACTGACACGGAACATGGGGCAGCCTGGGGGTGTGGAAGCCCAAAGCCAGCTGCAGTGGCCACAACTGTGACCAGGGAGCTTGGGCTGGTCCTATAGGAGCCCCTAAAGTTTGGGGGTGCTACAGGCTACGAGGAGCTGACTCACCTTCTCTCCAGATTGCCCTTTTAGTCCCTGGGTCAGTGGCACCCGTCGAAGCCACATGCAAGAGGGTGCAGGGAAGAGAAAGAGAGAGAGGGAGAGAGAGACAAACACAGGCATCAGCTGCAAGGGCACGCTCTCCCACCCCAAAACCCTGGCTCTGGGGCTGGGATGAGCAGGGTGGTCTCAGCTCCTGCCCCAGCCCTCTTACCCATCCTCACAATGGGATGCCTGAGCAAGAAGCAGCTCCAAAATACAGCACTGAGGCGGGCAGGGGATGGCCCCCCTCGCTCAGGGCAGACTTACCCAGAAAGGGCAGCTGCTCGTGGCAGGCAGGGGTGCGTGTTAGCAAGCCCACAGTTAGCAAGCCTGGCCAGCACATGAGGTGGCAGCAGGACACACCCAACCAGGGGGATGCTGAACCTAAGGAGGGCTTGGATAGTAGAGCAGAGGGAATGGAAACACCCCTCCTGGCACATATGTGGCTTGCAGGGCTGGTCACCCCACTGGGGTGCCCCTCAGGTGTGGGGGCTCAGGGAGAGCAGTTTTGCCTCACTCTGGCACCTGCAAAGGATCATCCTGAAAGCCCCCTCCACCCCAAATCCTGCAGGTGGGAAGAGAATGGGGAGGATAAGACACACACAAGAGGTTTTGACTTACCGGGCGCCCAGGGATCCCCATCGCACCTTTGTCTCCCTGGCAATTAAAGCAAAATCAGAGGCAATTGGTAACTGATGAAAAGCAAGGTTATAAAACAGCACAAATGAACAACGCCACACCAACAGCTTTTTGCTGTGGTGCAAATGACCAGGGATTTTGAGGGGGAGAAAAAGTTAAAGAGAGGAAAGTGTTTGTGTGTGCCCAAACCTGTCTTCAAGAACATGCATGAGCCATCAGTTCATTTGCACATATGACAAACCAGCACATCTCACAACAGAAATCACATACAGGAATTTAGGCAGCAAAAGAAGGACAAGAGTCTCCAGCCAAACAAAGTATAATCCCAATTTCCAACACTTAATAAAATCCAGGTCCTGGGAACTGGCTTCCTGCAGTAGCCAACTGTCACGTTCTTCTCTTTCCTGACCAAAGTCAGCTGGGTGTTAGCTACTTATTTATAGAGTTATCACTTTAAAACACAGTTCCCTTAGACTTGAAAACACACTCCTGTCCAGAAGCAAGAGAAAAATGTGAGAACACAAGCTGACACAGGAAAAAGCACGTCTGAAAGAAGACATATAAGCAGCTGTGTTCAGTGTCCTCTACCCCTTTGAGATACTTCCCAGTGCATTGTCAGGGCGTGAGCAATCCTAACAGTGGTTTGGGGAATGACTGCAGGTCAGGCGACACTGGACAGAGCCTCGTGAACACATGAACACAGGACCAGTGGCAATTTTCTTCAGCCACTTACCTACAAGGCAGTTTGCTGCCTCTTACAGTTAAATTTAGCTATGCAATCAAAAAAAAAAAAATAAAATTAACAATCACCCCTCTCTGCATTCCTGGTTACCAAAACTGAAGGCTGGGCAGATCTGGAAGACAGCAGCTCATTGCTAAAGGATCTTGATGATTATAGATCAGCAGTCATGTAGCTTTTGCTCTATATTTTGCAAAAATGACATGATAATAATCTCTCAGTTCTGTTTCCAGCAAAGTTTGGGGTTTCCTTATGTAAAACAGCGTGTTCCTGCCCATGGCTGACTGTGTCTGTAGACATAAACCTGGTTTTCTGGTTTCTGCAGCTGGAGACACCAGCCCCATCAGTGCCACCTCCTGATGCCTTCCCCCACATTCAGCCCCAGAGCGTGTGAACATCATCTCAAATCCCTGCAAGGGGAAGGCATTTTGCTCTATTTGTTTTTCTTGGTGTACACAAAGGCTCTTTTGGCCATGCAACCCAAACTCAGACATTACAGCCTGGGACCAAACCATTCCTTGGTGGAAGTTCAGCCACTTCCCTCTGTGGAGCTGGTTCAGTATCGGGGGCATTCCTTTCCATGTAGTCCATGTTTTGATAAATTGAAGAGCGCTACATGCTTTACAAAAGCATCCTTTGCAGATGGATGAAACACTAAACAGCTGCTTGATTTTAAATTTTGTCCATGATCTATTATGGGAAACTGCTTTCTTCCAGGGTTTTAGGCGGGTTCTCAGTCCTGCCAATATTTGCCTTTCTCTGTGTGCTGGCAGTGAGCAAAACTCTCGGTGTCAGCATCTTCCCCTGAGATTACTGCTGGAAAACGTAACGCTGAGCTTTCCTCTGCTTTTAGTCCTTTAAATGCTGCTTTCCTCCAGAGTAGAGCCCAGGCTGATGTCCCTCATGGTTTGAGGTAAAAGCTGAATTGGTTTCTCCTGGCTCTACTGCGGCTGGTGCCTGAGCAGGAAGAGCCCAAGGTCAGGGCTGAGCGGTGTCAGGTCTCCCGTGAGTACCTGGTGTCGGAGTGGTACATGACGGCACCACGTCTGGTATGTGACTGCACAGCATTACAGCCCCCCGAGCAATAACAGCAAAGGGGGAGCTTCCAGCAGGACAGCAAATAAATGCCAGATGTTTATAAGGAAAGGTTGTCTGTGACAGGGAGCCAGGAAAGAGCACTCGTGGGTGGATGATACCATGTACATTGGTTAGGAAGTCATGCAAAGCTGCCTGAAGCTCCCACACTGGAGCTAGAGGAGCATGAAAGGCAACAAGCAGCCTGAGTCAGGGGAGAGCCTGCAGCACAGTTTGCACTTCCTTCACCAGGGAACTGCCTGTTGCAGCTCGTGCAGTCTCCAGGTGAGCAGCAGCCTGGGGAGCAGGGAGTCATCACCAGGAAAGCATGCAGCTGTAATCCCGGAACCCACGCTCCTTCCTCACTCATGACTAACTCAGATGCAGATACTGTTATTATGGACTTTTGCATTTGTCCCAGAGTGACTTAGGCCTTCTAAATCCTGTTGCAAGTCCAATCAGCAAGAACACTGCACATCGTGCCTCTTCACCCAGATCCTCAAGCTGAAAAAGGCATCTTCCAAAGTAGTGTTTCCCACACACAGGCGGGGTCAAACCCTCAAGTTTGGTCCTACAAAGCTCCTGTGGTCCCTCCTCTGTATGAGCCATGTCCTGTTCCATGTGACATTTGCTATGCCAGATTACCTTCTTCCAGTTTATGAATGCTGGAGGCCTCCTGATCAAAGTACTCCCCAGACAGAGAGAATGAAAGGATGAAAGAGAAAGAATGAAATATTTACCAGGAGCCCTGGCCTTCCTGTGAGGCCCTGGAACAAACTACACAGAAACAGCAAAACCTACCTTCAAACTCTGAAGGGAGAGCTTGATAAAGAGATGAAATCACATGGAACGGTTTAGGAAACACAACAGTTAAAAAAATCTCTCCACAGCTCCTTGACCATCAGCTGTGATTACTTCGGTTTCCTAATCTCTTGCTTGTGAAGTTTCCTCTCCTTTCGGCATGGCTCTGCCCACAGCCCTCCACACGGGCTCTGAAGGTATCTGCAACTCCATGGAGAACGGGCTAATTACAAGGCTTTGACTTTCTTCCTTAGTCTCCATCTGCTAAATATTATTTTTTCATGTATGGAATTGCTGCAGTTGCCACAGAAATGTTGCATGATCAGAAATGGGAGAGAAAATGTCCGTGAGAGGATCTTTTGCTTCGGATGTGGTCCAGACGGCAAAAGAGTCTGGAAACCTCTGGACTATTGCACGATTTCATCATTTCCTTCCTTCCTTTGCCCCTTTTAGTCCCAATCTCACCAAATATCTTACATGACTGCGGGTTGTCCTTGTCTTCACTGAAGTCTCGACTAACTTCAAGAATAAGGGTGTGAGCATGAGTTAGGCAAGAGCAGAGCATGGAGACCCCTTTTGCTGCTGTGGTGTTGCTCATCCACTTCTCTGGCTTTTTTCCTCATTGCCCTAGATGACAAGCAGGGTTCTGTGCACTTCTAGTGAGTATTTCTGCCCATCCCCACACTCAAGCCAACACCAGCACCAGGAGCTAAGCCCTGTCACACTGCAGTGTTGCGTTTTGCAAGCTGGGAAACAAAAACAGGAGACGTGGGGTGGTCAGGACTTTGGGGTTGCTCTCCAAACAATGTGTATGACAATCAGCCAGGCAGGAGCCCAGGTCTATTTGCTCATAAAACCATTGCAGCTTTAACCCAGAGAAATATGAGGGGGGAAATATTTCCTATTGACTCTTCAGAGGTGAACTTTTGCTCACAGTGACTGAGCCAGTCTCGCTCAGCAGCCACCAGAAACCCAAGAGGTCCTGAACAAGATGAGGGTGCTGCTAGCCCAAGATAAATTCCACCTTGGCTAACAATGCTCAGTCTGCCTGACTTCCTCTTGTTATTTCCATTGGCTGTAGCATTCCTCACGGCCTGTCCTGGAAGTCTGCATGCAGAGACAGGTTTAGGGGTCGCAATAAGCCAGGATACAGTAGCAAATAATGTCAGCACTTCTCTGGTGGTCTCATGTGCTTCTGCCAGGCTTCAATCTCTCATTACAATATTAGGTTTCTCACCCTTATTGCTGCACAGGAAGCCTGGAGTGGGCGTCTTCCTCACTCCACAAAGGCACTGACTGCTCTCTAGGAGGTGACTGTGTTGATCTATTAATTTCTTTCTAATTTCTCACAGCAGTTATAGAAATACCAAAACCACTACGAATTTCGTGCCCACCCCACCCTCTTTAGTGCCAACATATGACTGCCCACGTTGGAGTAGCAGGGGCAGCCTGGATGGACTCCACTTGCAGCACCCTCCAAAGCAGCGCTTTCTTCCCAAAAAACCCACAGCTAATGCTGATATACATCCACTTCAGTGCCTGTCCTGAAAGCCCCTGGGATAAGCTATTGCTGAAGGTTTGTGTGGATCAGGGCTTCCATCTGTGAAACACTCCCAGACCTTTTGGCCTAGAAGGTGCAACTTTTTGGAAGATTGTTATCATTAAATAGATCTGTGCTCATATATCTGTGGGAATTCAGTCTATAGGGTTTCAGCTTGATGAAATAGGAAAGAAAATAGGTTGTGCACAGCCACTTCGTGTCCTCAGAACGTCATCTGCAAACTGTTTAAGACATTTTTGCATGAACAGACAAAAGATGACTACCGTATGTTTAACTTCTCATGTTCCTCCACAGAAACCCACTATAGTCACTCCATTGTACACGAATATAAACCATTTCCCTTGGAAGGACCGTGCTAGAGACAATATAGTGTTTCTTTATAATCCTGAGAGATGCTGATACATGGCCTCAGTCCTTGCATTGCTGCTTCTGCTTCACTGTGGGTCTCTTAAGAGCTGCAAGAAAATTTCTGCAATAACCTAGCTATTTTCCTGAAGCCTAAATTCTCTGTGCTGAGGTTTTACATTAGCTAACATTTGAAAAGGAAGCTGTCAACACAATTTTTCCTTGGAAATTAATAGTTGTGCAGCTACAACTTGAAGGCCCAGCAGTTCAGCCAGCCGGGGTGGGTACAGGGAACAAGTCCCTCCAGCTCAGCTCCTGACATGTGTTTGTGATCTTTCTCTTTTTTTGCACATCTTTTCCAGTGTGTGGCACCCAGTGCATGTGAAGCACATGCAGACGGTCCCCCTGGAGTATTTGGGGCCAACTGGTACCACACAGACACCTGCACCACGTGGTTTTTGCCGTGTCCCAGTCCCTGGCTCCCTCCATCTCCCCCTCACAGACTAAATTGCAGGCAAGAGCAATCCCACCCCATTACAGGTCCTGAGTACCCACAGTACTTGCTGTTTGGGAGATCCCAGGGTGGCTAGACTGCAAAGGTGGCTACCACAGCAGACACCACAGAC